>AP025047.1:3400020-3562875 GCA_036186865.1 Eustoma russellianum | reverse complement strand
ACCTCAATTTTAAACTAACGATGAATATGAAAGGAAACTGTTTGATCATGAGAAACATGCCTGAAATCAGATCTTGCCTATTGATCTTGACACTAATCTGGTGTAGCAATATTCTCCATCCCAAGAAGCAACGATGGCTCATAAGATAACTATGCATCTCTGGTAAATGTCTTTCTTTCTCAAAGTGATTGGGTTCAAGAAACTAGTAACTAATAAGATTAAACATCAACAGAATTATATTCCACTAAAGCTCATACAGTTCGCATAAATTCTTCAATCCTTTTTTATTACCACTTTTTTTTTTTACCCTAAAAGTGTAAGCATCAAGTGCACCAATATTCAGTTTTCCTTGTTTTAAAACACTTTTTTCCCCCTAAAGCATGCACATATGGATATATAATATAAAAAAATGTGTATTAACCAGCAAACCATTCAGTGAAACAAGGCTATTAAGTCGAGAAAAGAACAAAATGACCTCGAAACAAAATAATGTGCTACAGAAACTAAAATTTTGTTAAGAGGGTAAAGGTAATAATACACTAAGTTGATCACATCCTATTTCCTGCTTCCTTATCTCTTGACTTTCCTTTTTTTTCCTTTTTCTTTATTCCCACTTGCTTTTTCAGAGCAGTATAAACTATGAGCATCTAACAAAAAAGCTCCCACACGCGCCTGTTTGACTTGCTTCTGTCAAAACGCCAATCCAAGAAACAGATTTTGCTCACAATCTAAGAATAGCTGTGCAAACCAATGTCATTATAGGCAAACAAAAAACACTATAAGAGGCTAGCAACCCAGCACTACTCAGATTCTTTAAGTTAATAGCTTAAAGATCAAATCCTACAATCTTTCAATACCTCCGCAGATACTTCCAAGAATGCGTATGAATTTGAAATAATCTGCTGAATCCATAAATATAGAAAGCTCTTAGGTTGTATACTACTGTTAACTAGTGTTGTGCACGTCTAATAAGTTCACACGTGAACATAAGAGGTTATAAACGTATAAAATATTTTTCTCTCTAACAACTTGGAAGTTTTTAAATGGAACAGTCATACAAGAACAACAACATTACTCAATTGCCTTAAAGGCTCCCGCATATGGCGGGGTACAAGGGTTGGATGCACGCAACCATGCACACGTGTTAGAAACACACCCGATGACCTATAATGAAAATTGCGTCAAATTGTGTCGATCATCTACTACTTCACAATATAAGAAGCGCAGCCAATTTAGTGATTCATTTTGCTTTATTATATCATATTCCAAATTCAAGAAAGAATGTATCCTTCACCCCACAATCATTTAACAAATCTAGTCAAGAAAAGATTTAAGCTTTAAGGTTGTCTACTACTACTATTAACTGATGCTGTGTATGTGTGGTAAGTTCACTCATAACACGTATAACCTATTTTTCTCTCTAACCGCTTGAAGTTTCTAGACAAAACAGTAATTTAACAAATCTGGCAAAGAAAACATTTAAGCTTTAAGGTTGTCTACTACTATTATTATTAACTAGTGTTGTGTATGTGTGGCAAGTTCACACCTAAAGGTCAGAAGTTATAAACGTATAAACTATTCCTCTCTCTAAAAACTTCAAGTATTTAACCAAAACAGTAATATAACAAATCGAGTAAAGCAAAGAAATAAGAGAGACAAATGAAGGAGATTGAACCTTGGAAAGGGCAGACTGAAGAGTGCTGAGATCAACGGTGCTTGGAGTAGCGGAAGAAGAAGAGGCCCTGACCATATATGTTTTGTGATGAGAGTTACAGAAATGGCAGTGCTTAAAGAAGCATGTGGAGTAGAGAGATGTCATTTCTATGGCGGGATGGAGAAATGCACTTGAAGAGGATAACAAGATAATTTTAGACAATTGCTACATCCCTTGAAGAATATGATAAGGCATGTACAGGAACATAAAATATGCGGCTCAAAATGAGGGTTTGGATCACCTCACCCACATTTTCGTCACCCCTCTCCCCATCGCACGTCACGTGACAACAGAAGGTATGATGAGGCTAGATGAAGAGTGACCTGCACATGAGTGTATGAGGGAGATGTGCTGCCACGTAGCGTACGATGAAAAATAAGTGAGGAAAATATGGGTGAGTAGATCTCATCCCAAAAATCATAGTGATACATGACTACGTAGGTAGTTTGTTTAACATTTTTACAGATTAATGAATCCATATGTATCTTTTGAAAATTATTTTAATAAAAATTTTCTCACTCTTACAGTATTTTCTCTTTCTAATAACGTAAAGTCTTTTAAATTTTATTTAAGAGGAAACATGTGTGTTGTCATATATATAAGTACTCTGATACGAAGAGAACGTAAATCTAAATATAAATTGTTGATGTGTTTCAACAGACGAAAACAAGACTAGAGCTCAAACTAAGTGATAAAATTTTTCATTTCCTTATATAGCACAAATAGAATCCGACTTGTCTGTATGTAACATCCCTCCACCATTTCCTTTTTTTTTTTCCTTTTAAGAACCCTTCCCTATTTCTATGAGTTTAATAATTGATCTTTATGATTAGTTCCTAGTTTTTAGATTTACTCTGTCAATGGATATATGCTGTAGTTTGTCCTAATAGTTATATATTACCAATTTACCATGTCTCACCGGTAGGGTTGTTAACGAACCGAGCCGAACCGAATACTAGGTTTTCGAATTCAAATTCGAATTCGTTTAGCTAAACAAACTGTTCGGCTCGGTTTGTTTAGCTAAACGAACTTCAAAATTGGTTCGAGTTCGACTCGATAACCTTATAACTGCTTAAACGAACCGAACAGTTTGCAAACAGTTCGACTCGTTTAACTAAACGAACCTGAATACACGTTCGAATTCGGTTCGTTAACAAATAATTATCGAACGAATACGAACCAAACACGAACCAAACTCGAACAATACAGAGGTTCAATTAGTGATTTTAAGACGAACAATATCCAAATGGGAAAGTAACAAATAAATTTTGGAATCACAAAGACCGAGCAAGGCCTAAATCTTCATGATAATACAAACCAATTTAGAGATTCTGATTTTCTCGGAACAATGACTAGACTGCAGAAAGAGGTAAAAATACAGAGATTTAAGAAGGAAAAAAATACATATAAATAAATTTAAGGCGCAATCCCAAACTGCTTCAATGCATTAGGCCTTCACACAGCAGTTGAAACACTTGAAGAACCTCCTTTTTGACTGTCAAATCAAAATAATTGGTTATTTGACGAAAATCAGGCCAAGAAAAGGAAATTTTGCTGCCCAGTTATTACCATCGTCTAGCATTCATAATTAATATACTCTATAAAGATTTTAAAAAACAACTCAGCAATTCATAATTAATTAACTTGATAAAAGATTTTAAATAACAACTCAGCACTCGAAAGTGGGGAAAATGTTCTTCAAGGGCTGTAATCACAATGGCTTCTAAATTAAAAACTTTCAAATTAAACAATGAAAAGAAAAACATTTCACATAAAAAAAAGCTACAATAATAGACCCTTGAACCGACCCAATTCCGATTAGCACAAAAAAAAAAAGTAGTTAAGGAAGACAGCAAATTTGATAATCCATCTTTAAGCTGTCCAATCAGACAATCAACATAGGACACCAATCATGGGAATATAATGATCATTAAATTCTAATCCTTCTGATAAAATATGAACCAACTTCTATGATTCAGGAAGTAATATACACATCACCAGAGGAATCCAACACATATTATATAGGTGAAAAATTGCATGTTGCATGTGAAAAAGCCATTTTCTTGTCTACTCACTACCAAACACCAATAATTTTTCTCTCCAGTTTATGGTTGGCTTTAAATTGATTTTCCCTATTCAGTTAACATCTTTTTCTTTCAAGTTGCAAGGACACACTGCATCAGCATTTCAAGATGATTTTAGCATTTATTACCATATGGGCTGTAATAGTAATCCATAGTTTTAGATTTTTGGCCTAGCTTTTTTTTTTTTTAATTTAACTTTATAGATAAACCAATATAGCAGACTACCAGAGTAGTTGCCTGAACAGCAACGTGAAGCTTGACATTAAGATATAAGCGGACTACAATTGACTATCCATTAACTAGTGTCAACCTTTAAAAATAAATTGCCTTTAGGAGACAACCAGAGTCCAGCATATTAATTTTAAAAAAATTGTAAGGCTAGCTTCCATTGCATCAATCACTCTGCATGCAATAAACTAAGGTAGTATTTAAAATGATAAGCACCTCTAGATGATACTCTGGGGGGCGGGGTGAAAGGCAAAGTATTAGCAAGGAATATTGAAATTGGCTTCAATTCATTTATGAAATTAAAAATTCCTTGGTTTGATAAGATATTAATTTTTCGTCAATTGTTTTAGCTAGATTACCACACCATGTAAACTTAAGTTATTACAGACAGTAACAGTAGTCAGTATTAATTTTTCGATTTTAGAAAATGGCCCACATAGTAATAGCAAAAGCAATAATATTGATTTTCTTAATTTAAAAAGTTGGGTCAGCAAGATTCTACTGTTCTGCATTGTATCTAAAATACCTTAAGCTGTTCCAGAGAAGAGTATTTTATGTACTTTAACAATTAATAATTCAGAGTCTACATCAAGGTGTCATAATTAACTTCTATGCAGGCCAATGGATCATCTAAATGAAAAAGTTCAAATTATACCCCATCCAATTGTACAAACCTCATGAGAACCCCACAGCAACATTTACTCATCTTTATTAATACCCACCCACTAATTTGGCCTGTGTATATTTTATTCATACCAACTGTTCACATAAGCCTATAATATAATAATATAGAACTACAAGAAAAGAGATATATGTCCTTATTCAACACATGGAAACAGATGAACTATCAACTCAATGGTTAAAGACAAGGGGAAATGAACAAGGCCCAGAATCCTACAGTTGTAAAGACACAGTATTTATAGTGGTAGACAATAGTAAAGGGAGTTTCCAGTACACTAGGTTCATGCGTTTACGCAAGGTCTGTGGAGGTGATATATGTAGCCTTACCCTATACTTTTTTTTGTGCAAGAAGCTGTTTCCGCTGTTCGAGCCGTGACCTCAAGGTTACAAAACAGTAATGTTACCAGTTGCTCCAATATCCGCCCTCAGTTGTAGACAGTAATAGCTATAGCAATATTAATTTTCAAATTTTCTGAACATGGACCATAGTAGTGGAAAATAGCGGTAGGATTATTCTCCTTTTGGAACTATGTTAAATTACTATATCATCTAAAAGCTTAAACCGTTAAAGAAAATGGTAAGTTATACACTTAACTGTTTCTAAAACCAGGTGGTCTGCATTAAGCTCTCCTAAGTAGGCAAAACTAGCTATATCAAAGGGTTTTAATTGTATCCCATCCATTGTACAAACCTCATGCACATCCACATCAATATTTACTTACTGTCTTTATTATTGATTACCAGCTGATTTGGCTTGTGTGTTGTACTCACACAAGCTATAAACATAATCATATAACATCAAACTACAAAAAGGGAGACATATGTCCTTATTTAACACATGAAAACAGAGGAACTATCAATTCAATGGTTAAGGACAAAGGCAAAGGAACAAGCCTCAGGTTCTTACAGTTGGGATATGGTGATAGTCATTGTCACGAGACATCATGGAGGCGCTAGTGGCGGAAGAGACCAAGTCTTCTTCATTTCCGATACTGGCTCTTGAAACATCCCTCTTGTTCTGTTTCCTCATTTCTCTGATTTTGGAGAAATCCATGGAGTAATCAGGCATCACCCCATTCTTCAGGTCCCAGTCACCAAACTGTGGCACTGTTAGCCATGGTGTAGTCTTAGGCTGGTCACAACAAAGTAATTTGCAAGAATAATCAAAATTATACACAATGAAGCAAACACAAATCATATAATAGTCATAAATAACTATCAGACATCCTAGTAGTTACTCCAAGATAAACAAAGAATAGGCGGGCCCCTTTCACAAATATAACCATCCCCTGGAGTTATCATGGCACCGTAATTATATCCTATTGAATAGAAAATAACTACTACTGTCTAATTAGTTACTCTTGCAGCCCATTTCCTCCGAAATATAGACGAAAATAGAATTCTGAGGTTAGGATCTTGGGTACAGAAAAATGATATTTTAGTAGGTATATTAAGGCCCCAGGTGATGAAGAAAATAAAACTACCGATCAATCTTAAACGCTCTTTTCTTTTACTTTCTTATTTTCATTTCCCTGATCCAAGTTGACTGACTGTACCAAACTTATGAAAATTCAACCGTATCTTTTACATTTGGGTATTAAAAACAGAAAGCCTAATACTATTTTGTTGAAAACAAGAATGCTTAAAACGTTAAAAACAAATGTGTGGAAACTGAAAACTGACAGCTGAAAGTCTCCATGATAAAACAATTCGACACAGCTAATCCCAACAAATAAATGAATCTCAAGATCCTTGTGTGCTGGCATTCTGAAAAAAATAAGGCATTCAAAGTTCATAACTTTGAAATTTCCAAGCTTCAAGACTCCAAGGGAACCTAATCAAATTACAACTAACTCAAAACCATGAGTACACCACATAAATTTATCTGAATATAGAAATTCAACCAACCAACCCCCCCCCCCTTAGTTTTCTTTTGCTCAAACAGGAGCTGTTCAACAAAGATCAGCAATCAGAAAGGAGGAATAGTAGCATCTTTTAACAAACCATCAAATTTTCAATAGAAGAATGTAAAAAAAGAACACCAATCCTTACCTATAACACAAAAAAAACTCAAAATCCCATTGAAAGTTGAGAAAGCTCAGAGCAAAATTTCATTCAGTTACCAAGAAATGGAATGCAGACCAACTCGGATATTCAGAACTCAATCAAAAAGGGGAAGGGAAAAAAACAGATGCCTCAACATATTCACAAGGGAGAAGAAAGTCACAAGCTAGACAGGCAAAGAATCAAAAAACCAAAAGCAGAGAGCAAACCTTCAAAATCATTTCGTTGTTTCTTCACTCAAAACTAGCATAATGAAGAAAGCAAAAAAGAAAAAAACAACAAAATCCCAACTAGAAAAAGCCACAACCCACCTCAAAAATGAACCACAAGAAAAACTCAGACATAACAAAACTGAAAACCCAGTGAAATTTACCTCCTTTCCCATGATAAGAAAGCGCACGACAGTTTAGTTTGATAGCGGAAGGATGACAGTACAGGAACTCCTTGAGTGCTAGAACAAAAACTGAGAGAAGAAGCATAAGAAAATTAAAAGATTAATTTGGTGGGTTTTCTAGGGCAGAGGCAAGCTATAAACGGAAGAGTATTAGACAGAAAGTCGGCCGGTCAGTGTGGGTGCGGGGGGCGGGGGGGGGGGCGGGAGAGGGAGCTTGGGGAGAAGATGTGTGAAATCTGTGTGTTGGCGTGCAGGAATTCACAGATAAAGGCAAGACAATACAGCTATTTGTCTTCGTCTTTGTCTTTTCTTTTCATATTCTTTTTTTCCTTCCCTTTTTCTTATGACCTTTAGTATGGGAAAATGTTTTTCTATAACTTAGCGATTCACTATAATAATAATAATATAATAATAATATAATAATAATAATAATATAATAATAATAAATAATAATAATAATAATAATAATAATAATATAATAATAATAATAATAATAATAATAATAATAATAAATATATATAATGTAGCATTTCACCAATTGCCAGCCATGCTCAAGCACTTCCTCAGTCGGCATTTCCAATATATTTTTCTCTATTGCACGAGAATTTCTAAAAATAAGCTACACCAGATAAATAAAATAATGATAACATAACAACAATAAATTTATTTTTATACAATGTCCAAGTCTTATAGTACCATTACTGTCACATCTGATCTAGTTGCTTTTGATTTATCAATAAGGATTTAATTGCAAAATTAACTTTATTCACGTACTCTTTCTTTGCCACTTATATTGATTGTGTTTTCTTTTTTCTAAAAACAAATTTACCTTTCACTTATATTAATCCTTTTAGCTTGATGAAGTTTTAGGACAATCGACGCTGCACTAACTATAAAATGGTATAGGATTAACTGGTAAGCTTTGTTGACATTTTATTTTCCTGTATTAAATGGATTCTCATAAGATTTCAGACTTATCTTTTGGATCGAACATTTGAACTTAGTTATAAAACGATTGATTCAATAGCTTTATCTTGTACATATGAACAATTTTAGAGACTCTAAAGTTAGTATTTAAGAAAAATCCTTCGACGCCAAATTCAGCTGCATATGTGTTTATGATTGACAATTAAGTTTTTCTAAAGTTTAGAGAAGACATGTTATCTTTTCAAAATATTACGTTTTTCAAGGACAATGGTTGCTCTTCTTTTTCTGTTTGTTAGGACATGCCTCCTACTTGAGAGTGATTATTCTTTCTTATGTTTGGGTTAGCTAATGCATGTCCAGCGATTGTGGGTGCTGTCACGTGTTCTATCATATTTATGTATGGTTTTCAAGTGGCGTCACGTATCGTGTTGCATGGCAAAACTGCTTAAGTGGAGTGGGGCATCTTGCACGAGCCGAGATGGCTTGTCTTGGTTTCCTGAGTGTTCAGTGGTCAGGTTGACCAGGTGGTTTTGGCTGACCTGACCTTCATGGCTGAGGTGAAGACTTTGGCCGAGGTGGTTAACCTCGCGCAACACTGATGGCAACCTGAGGGCCAAGCTGCCGTAGAGGGGACAACCTCTTACGCTCAACTTAGTTGCAGACATGTTCATAATTGACAGTTAAGTTTTTTCGGAGTTTAAAGAAGACACGTCTCTTTTCTCAGGATATTACGTTTCTCTAGGAGAATAATTTCTCTTCTTTTTTTTGTGCATCGGAACATGCATCTTTCTAGCGATGATTATTCTTTTTGTATGCTTGTGTTGGCCAATACATATCCGGAGACTGTTGGGTGATGATATATGTTCTGTCCTACTTATGCATGGTGTCCAAGTGACACCACATGTCGCGCTATATGGCAAAACTGCTTAAGTGAGTGCGTCGATTTGGCCGACCTCGTGGTTCTGTCTGACCTGGTCCTCGTGACTGGGGTGATGGCTATGGCTGAGGTGGTTAACCTTGATGCAAGGATGATGACAACCTGAGGGCCAAGTCAACTAGAGAGGGCAACTTATGTCCTCTAGACCGTGCCGACTGGATTGTTTATTTAGACCTGGATAGCTGACGTAAATCTTTAAGTGACCTATGCCCATGTGTGGTCAGACGACTAAGAAGTGTTGAGGTGGATTTGTCTTTGTGAAATGTGATCAACTGTTCTATGTACAATCATATTTATTAGCATGTTAGTTCTCTTATTTGTATATATATTTATTATAAATGACGTGTCTAATATTACTTTTTGACACTACTAAATTTATCATCGGCATTACATGTAAAGTTGTGTAATTTAGTGTAGACATGTAAACACATATTTTAGTGCGGATATCTGACCAACAAACTGGAGAATCTTGATCAACAAGAATACTTATAGTTTGATATAAAATTTACAGAAGTTCTGACTTATTCCCTGAGTAATTTGTAAACTAAGTCATATGTACGAATATTTATATAAGAAACTATTCTACTAGATAAACACTCAAACATTCTAAAATGGTAGTGAAATATGAGTACTACTTACTAGGAATCATAACAACGTTTTTTCCCCTTAAGAAATATCATTTTGTCATTTTATTTGAGATTTTCATATTCGGTCAAAATGAATCATATGTATGAGCAGTATTTGCATAATAAATAAGATGATGATGATTATTATTATTATTATTATTATTATTATTATTATTATTGTTGTGTTGTTGTTGTGGTTGTTGTTATTATTATTGTTGTTGTTGTTGTTGTTACTACTACTACTACTACTACTACTTAATCTTCTTCCATAAAAGATCTTCACTATCTCATTGGAACACATGTCTAGAAAAATTCAAAAATTATTTATATTTTTAAACCCATTTGTTCTTTAAAAGTCAATAAAGTACAGAGGCACAAAAATAATTTATAACATAAACAACACATAACAGATAAAAAGATGGACACTTTCTAAAAGTGATGTGCCATTTGGATGTCCTTGCAAAATTTGTGATGTATAGTATTTTGAACTTGTCAATTGGTCTCATTATACATAAAATAATAAGGACAAACTTAGTCTTGGGCGCGACACACGTCGAACTTATATTAGTTTCCAAATCTATAATAAAATAATGTAATGGCATCTGTATTGTATTGTCAAAACATTTCTATTTTCAATAGAGTTAATGACATGCTCTTATTTGACTTAAAATATGATGGAATAAGGCAAAATGATTCACTAAATTGATTCTTATATTGTGGAGTGACAGTTAATCGACACAGCTTGACGCAATTTTCATTATGGATCATTAGAAAACAACTTATGTGTGTTTATAATATATGAATATGGTTGCGTACATCCGATCCCTTATATGTTGCCATAAATGAAAGTTTCTAAGACAATATGATAATGTTGTTGCTGTATGCTATTGTCAAAGACTTTTACTAACTGATCGAGATGGAGACAACTTTTACAACTGTTTAGGGACGAATTTATTTACATTTAATCATTATGTTGCCATATGTTAAAAGATACAACTAATTTCATTTTTTTTTTCTTCTCTTTTGTTTCGTCCCAATGAAAGTTCGGCACAACGTTGATGGATGTAATACTTCATAAGATATGACTAGTCAAAACTGGAGTGAGATCATCTCTTAAATTATATTTTCTAAATTTATTTTTAAAGTGTAAATATATATGGTAGTGTTTAAACAGAATATTCACCGGAGGTAAGGTGTAATTTTTACTAGATTGTATTTGTGATTTTCAAAGTTTGAGTAAAACCAAATACCAAATTGGATATGATTTTATTTAGATTCACTAGTTTAAGGATACAAATTTTGATACTCTTTCAGTCTAAAAAAAATATTATCGCAGTTAGTCAAACAAGTAGTTAGTTAAACATCAATTAAGACCAATACTTAAAGTATTTGACACCGAGTTTTCTAAAATAGTCTTTACATCATTTAGGATCAAATTCCAATATGCAATGTGTAAAATACTTTGATGATTTGATTTTAAATAGTATTTGACCAACTATGCGTTTAACTAATCGACAATATTTTTTAGACAGAATGAGTAATATTTTTAATAATCTGGGGTTCGAATGGCACATATGATTGATTATTAATAGAATTTCAAAACTAAAATAAAATAACATGTTTCTTTTAATGATCAACGGTTGAAATGCACTTAAGATTAATTCATGGAGTAAATGTTGGCCATAACTTAGAATTCGAGAAAATATAAGCGTTTGATTCTAAATAACATGACACCACAAATATAAGTGTAATTGATTTAAATTATGATTAAACTTCTATTTCCATCTAGACTACTATATTCGTTCGTCGATACTATATAACATTCTTGTGTGGTTGGAAGAAGTTTGCTTCAATTCACCTATTTTCTTATATTAAACACTTGCTATTGCATATATAGAGTAGCTTGTTTAATCAATTTATGGCTTGTCTCTTATATTACATAAACATGTGTTCTGATAATCGGTTACATATAAAGCCGATGGTTTTACTGGAATCAAATTCTATATCCCTTGAGATGAATGTATTGTTTGTCTCCCTCTCATTCTCCTAAGACACGAGCAACAACTTTTGTTGTTGTTGGATATACTGGATATGATGGTTGTTGTTGTGTGTTATCATAATCTCATGCTTACTTTATCATCTCTAATCATATTACAAAGATTAGAACTTGCAAAACGAGAAACAACTCCATGTTTGCTACATAAAATCAGAAATTAGTTGGTATATCAAAGTGAGAATTTTATGAGGAACAAGAGTCGCAATAATAGCTCATTTGATTTTTTTGGTAAGAAAAAGTGTTCACCCCTCTCTATTCGTTTGAAACATGTTCCACTTCGTGACTTGTTTCTTTTCTGCCTTTTCTTTAGTTTATGGCTCTTTCTATATTTTCGATAATAAATTAATTTTCCCTCCTCGATAATCATGATTGTAGTCAGGGGTGTGAGATGAATCGAACTGTTTCTGAAGAGTTTGAGTTCTGTTCGTATTCAGTTCGAATTCATTTGTCAATTTTAATTAAACGAGCTGAGTTCAAATACCTAACTGGATTTGTTTACGAAAATGAGCCAAAACTGATCGGTTTGTTAAAAAGTTATAAAGTTTCAAACCGAACTCGAATAAATTTTTAAACTCGTTAAACCAAACAGGTCAAACCAAACTATTCATTTACCTAAATAAATCCATAAATCCAAACTTGAAAATTCACTATTCGCCTCACTTCGACTCATTTTCATCCTTATAGCATCTCCTTCTGAAGTTTAGTGGTAAAAGACTTTGCAAGGGAGTAAATTTACCATTAGAAATTGCTGGTAGAGGATTTCACATGATAACAAACTCAGTAATGACAGTTTGACACCATCGAATTGATACATGGGGTTTTCAGACTAAGTTTATATCATTATAACTTTCACTATTCATGCCAAAAAAAAATTGCTTCTTGTTAAAATGTGACAATCGTTTAGGACAAACTAAAATAAAAAAATTAGACTTTTTTTTAGACATAGAATACTAACTTTCAGTTTCTTTTTTCTGTTCATCTTTTACTTTTTCAGTTCTTTACCATTAATACTGGAATCAAACTCTCTAACTCTATAAATGGAACTATTGTTTGACTGACTCTCGTCTTTTCCAGACCTTAGCGATAGTTTTTGATGCCGTTGGAATATACCGAGTATGATTGTTGATTATAGTTCTTTACCATTAATGGCTAAAGTATATTGTATATTAGAAAACTGCTTCTTTTCAACTATGCCGTATGAATGAATCTTCTAGACCCTCAAATGTGTGTATAGTATTGCTGGTATGTTACAGCCGTGAAAAAAAAAGAAATAAAGAAATAATAATAATAATATATATGATAATAATAATAATAATATAATAGAGGATAAAGATAAAAGAAAAAAAGGGAATAGTAATAAAATGAAGGATAGAGATAAATACAATTGAATGGTAAGTAGAGTTACACTAGGAAACCTAAACCAAAATCTAATGGGAAACCTAAAATCTACCCTAACTCCCCCTACCATATATATACATATATACGCATAACAATAACCCCCCAGCCGCACACACTCACACGCACAAGAAAAGAGGGAAAAAAAGAAAAAGGAAAAAAAAGAGAGAAGAAGAAGGCAAGCGAGGCCCCGAACCCAAGTTTTAATCCGTTGAATTTATTTGTGTTATCGTCAATCGAGGTAGGTGCCTCTTCCCCCTCAAACGGGTATAATACATGCATGCTTTGATATATTTATGTGATTCGTTGTTTTATTTGTTTAATATGTGAATTTTGTCTTGTTTTATATGGGAAAGCATGAGATATGTTGTTTATGGCTGTATGTGTATGTGCGTGTGTATTGAAATTGATGGTTGTTGTGATTCGGATTGGAAACACCCTTGAATGAAATCAAAAGGTTGAATATTTTCACACTTAGGGTTCTTCAAAATTGCGTTTTGGCCTTAGAATAAGTTCATCTAGTCCGGAATAGGTTGGGATTGGGTTGAAAGTCGAAAAAAAAGGGTCTGACGGACGCGTTTCAGGGGGTGGCGCGTGGGGCCCACGCGCGGCCCCTGTCGGCGAGTCCGGACACGTGCTGACGTGTCCACCTCCAAAAGTTGCATCTCGTTATAACGAGTCCAACGCAACTGGTTTGAGGTCAATCGGAGTTAAAACGAAGATTTTATGAAGGTAGAAGGAATATAATTTAATATAAAAAAATAAAAAAAAAAAATGTTGTTGGACTGGCCTGGCTGCCGGACCGGACCGGATAGCCAGCAGGCCGGCCCAGGCCGAAAATTTAAAAAAAAATCTGAAATTAATTTGAAATGATTAAACAGTAAATAATTAATTAAAATTAGTTTAAAATTCCAGAAAAATATATTAATTATTAGAAAATTCTAAATAAATTCCAAAAAAAATAAAAGGTTAAAATTAAATTATTTTCACTCAATTTCTGAATTTTGGTAAATGTAAGTAATTAAAAATAATTAGTAATAAATAGAATTAAATAAGGAAAAATAGGGAAAATTAGTAGAAAATTCTAGAAAGTTAATACAAGTTAAGAAAAATAAGGGGATGCTAAATAACAACTTTTCAATATTTGTAAAATTTACTAAACTAAATATTGAGTGCCGGAGATGGTGAGGATGGGCGTACGGGCCCCAGGCGACTAAATATTGAGTGCCGGAGTTGGTGAGGATGGGCGTACGGGCCCCAGGCGACTTTTGTTGTTGCATTCATGGCATGTGCATTTGCATTTGGAGTGGATTGAGATGTACGGTCTCAGACGCTCGAGTGAAGTGGACCATGGTGTACGGGCCATGAGTATTCGGTTATGGTGGATCATGGTGTACGGGCCATGGGCATCGGTATGGTGGATCGTGGTGTACGGGCCACGGGCATCGGTTGGGGTGGATCGTGGTGTACGGGCCACGGGCATCCGTAAGGGTGGATTGTAGTGTACGGGCTACAGGCATCCAGTCAATCCCGGGATCATGCATTGCATATAGGTCTAGGGACATATTGCATGACATGATTCTTTGTTGCGTGTGACACGTTGATTGAGCATGCATCACGTACTTGCGCATTTTTATGTGGAGTGCTTTACTTACCGCATTTACTTTATCTTATGCATGTTACCTTATATTTATGTGCTATGTGATTTTATCTTATATTTATGTGCTATGTGTTATATCATATCTATGTGCTATGTGGCTATATCATTTCGTATGTACGTTTTGTATTTGTTTGAGGCGGGCATCTACTGGGTGATTTCTGTCACTCACCCCTACTTCCCAGGTGAGCTGGATGAGAACTAGGAGCACATCTTTGTTGAGGACGGACGGACGTAGCGGAGTGGTCTGGTTGAGGGCTGCAGCTAGGATATGAGGGGACTCTGCAGCTGTTTTGTTCTTGTTTATGCTTTGAGGATTTTCCACATACTACTTTATACTTTTATTCCCAGAATTTTTATTTAGCAATGTAATGACGACTATTGGAGTTGAACATATGTTATGGCTTACGTTTCCGCGAAAAATTTCTACGTCATTTTTGACAAGTAAGAGATTGATTCGACGCTTTGTATTCTCCTTAGTGAGATACGGCGGGTGCACTGTTCCCGATGTTAGGGCTCGGGAGCGGGGCGCTACAGGTGGTATCAGAGCCGAGGCTTCAGATCCGCCTCGGAAATGCAGGATTAACTAGATCACTAGACGTAAGTTATGATCTTTTGTAAAATTAAGATTTTACCCCTAATAAACAAAGTAGACTTAAGCGATGATCTTAGACCTAAGTTATGATTGGGTCATGGGAGGTGTGTGCCGATGGTGAGCTTCCCTTGTCTAATTATCAATTTATCAGCGCTCAACCTTTCAACTTAATATCGATTAATATGTATTCGTCTCATGAACTCAATTCCGGATAATGCCTCCATGACGCGAGCCGCCAACTGGAAACGGAGGACACGATGAGGATGATCAGAAGAGCCAAGGACCATTCCTCAGATCCTTGCAGATACCCTGGCCACGCTCACTACATTGGTGGCCCGGCAGCAGATACAGATGGCTCACCTACAGCAGCAGCAATAACCACCACCACACCATCACCCCAAGGGACTGCGATTTTTCTACCCGAAGACGCAGAACTGCCAGATACCTACGTCCAGGGGTACCACCCAGCTAGAGCAAGCAGAGATCTGGCTCAAGAATGTGTCGGAGCAATTGAGGTTGCTATAGGTCCAGGATGGCTTTAAGGTGGATGTGGTATGTACCCTCCCTAGAGGGTCATACCGAGAAATGGTGGCAGAATGTGACACGCAGGCTGACTCCACTGCAGACATAAACCCAGTTTAGGGAGGAGTACCAGAAGCATTTTGTTCTAGAGAGTGACCTATACCGGCACAAGCATCCCCTCCATCATCAAGTCAGATGCAACAGAAAGCAAAAGGGGTGGACCAACGCTCGTGTGCATGTTATGACGAACACTGAGGTAGAGGAGGTCGGAGACGTAGTTACAGGTGAGATGTTAATTAACCAAGTCCCAGCATACATTCTGTCTGATAGTGGTGCCAGCCACTTATTCATCGCCGGGAGATTCGTCAAGAACCTAGATATCCTACCAAAACGGTTCGAGATCCCTTGTCGTGTTCAAGCCACCGGCGATCAGGTGCTAGTATCCCACTATCAGTACAAGGATTGCCAGTCAGAGATTAATGAGTTTGAGTCCTCTGCAATCCTGATCCCGATCTAGATGTAGGATTTCGACATTATTCTGGGTATGGACTTCATGGCGAGATATAGTGCTACCATCGGCTGCCGCTAGAGACAGGTCAGTATGCAGACACCGGATAAGCGAGAGACTATCTTCCAGGGGGATGTCAAATTGAAAAAGCCATCCAGAAAAAAAATCTACATGACTGCAGCACAGGCCTCTCGGGCATTGAAGAAAGGAGTCGGGGGTTTTCTTGGGTATATTCTAAATGCCAGAGCTGAGACTCCATCGATTGAGGATATTCCAGTGATACGAAATTTTAAGGATGTCTTCCTTGACGAGCTGTCAGGTTTACCATCGAGTATGGAAGTAGAGTTCGAGATCGACCTTACCCGGAGCTGAGCCGATCTCGAAGGTACATACAGGATGGCACCAGCAGAGTTAAAAGAGCTTAAGGAGCAGTTGCAGGAGTTACTGGATAGGAAGTTTATCAGGACTAGTGTTTCTCCCTGAGGAGCACCAGTGTTGTTTGTGAAAAAAGGACGACAGTACAAGGTTATGTATCGACTATCGTGAGCTAAATAAGATCACAATAAAGAATAAATACCCACTACCGATGATCGACGATCCATTTGATCAGTTGAAGGGTGCCAGAGTGTTCTCGAAGATTGACCTCCGATCAGGCTACCATCAGTTGAGGATTAAGGCAGAAAACATAGCAAAGACTGCGTTCCGCACTCGATAATGGCACTACGAGTTTCTTGTGATGCCTTTTGGACTGACGAATGCACCTGCGGCCTTCATGGACTTGATGAACACTGTATTCAGGAAGCAGTATGACCATTGTGTGGTAGTGTTCATCGATGACATCTTAGTTATTCACATGATAAGGAGACGCATATTGAACATTGGCAGGAGGTATTGGAGACTCTTAGGAAGAAAAAACTGTATGCAAAGTTCAGCGAGTGCGAGTTATGGTTAGAGAGTGTGACTTTTTAGGCCGCGTGAATTCTGAGGAGTGCGTTTCTGTTGACCCAAAGAAGATAGATACAGAATGGCTTCGACCTACTAATGTCATTGAGGTACGCAGTTTCCTGGCCTTGTCGGTTATCATCGCAAATTCGTGGAGGGATTTTTGAGGATTGCAGCACCACTGAGTCGATTGACTCAAAAAAAAAGACTAAGTTTGTATGAACCTCCGAGTGTGAGGTAAGCTTTGTAGAGTTGAAGCGGAGGTTGACGACCGCACCAGTATTGGCACAGCCCTCAGGCACTAAAGGGTTTGTCATCTACAGCGATGCCTCGAAGAATGGGCTAGGGTGCGTGTTAATGCAGAGAGATAGGGTAGTGCATACGCTTCAAGGCAGTTGAAGCAATATGAACAAAATTCCCCGACTCATGATCTGGAGCTAGCAACGGTGATGTTTGCATTAAAGATTCGGTGCCATTATCTATACGGTGTAAAGTGCGAATTCTTCACAGATCATAAGAGCTTGAAGTATTTATTCACACAGAAAGAGTCGAATATGCGTCAGAGGAGATAGCTTGAGCTACTGAAGGACTATGACCTGACCATCAGTTATCATCCGGGGAAGGCAAACCGAGTTGCAGATGCCTTGAGTAGAAAGTCTAATCATGCCAGACGGATGCCACTGGAGAAAGAGATTGACAAATTTGATATTGACATTTTGATTCCACTGCTAACATTTTGGCAGCCTTGGTTATTACACCATCTCTGATTGAGCGGATTAAGGAGGCGCAGAAAGAGGATGTGACGCTTAGGGATACCCGAGAGAGAATGTTGGCCAGTCTAATTGAGGGCTTCCAGATACATGATGATGCAGTATTTGGTACCATGGTAGGTTGTGCGTGCCCGACGATGAGGATCTAAGGAAGGAATTATTGAAGGAGGCATACAATTCGAAGTTTTCGATTCATCTATGTGTTACGAAGATGTACAATGATCTAAAGAGACACATCGCCGAGTTCATTGAGAGGTGCCTTGTCTGTCATCAGGTTAAGGCAGAGCATCAGAGGCGGAAGGTTTGATGTTGCCGTTGGAGATACCAGAGTGGAAATAAGATCAGGTAACGATGAACTTTGTGGTAGAGCTCCCTAAACAAGAAACGACAACGACATGATCTGGGTGATCGTATCGATTCACGAAGTCTACTCACTTTCTACCTGTGCCGAGTGACATGACCTTGGAGAGATTGGTGACGCTATACATCGATGATATTGCGAGTGTTCATGGGGTCCGAGTTAGTATCGTTTCACACCGTAATCGGAGATTCACCTCTAGGTTTTGGTTGCTTGTAAGAGAAGGTTGGAGACGGAGCTACGTTGAGCACCGCTTTTCACCCGCACACCGACGGACAGTCAGAGAGGACCATTCAGACTTTAAAGGATATGTTGAGAGCGGGCGCATTGGACTTCAAGAGGAACTGGGACGGTATGATCAAGTTAATTGAGTTCTCCTAAAACAATAGCCACCACAGTGCCATCGACATGACACCCTTTGAGGCGCTCTATGGACGTAAGTGCATGTCCCGCTGCTCATGGGAACGAGGTTGGTGAGCGTACTATTACCGATCTTCAGTTGGTCGAACATACAAAAAAAAAGGTGAAGTTAATACGTGATAGGCTCAAGGTTGCGTAAGACAGAAGTAAAAGTGGGGCAGATTCAATGAGGCGTCCTTTAGAGTTCGCTGTGGGCGAGAAGGTTATTTGAGAGTGTCGCTATGAAGGGGGTTTCACGATTTGGTTTGAAGGATAAGCTGAGGCCTCGGTACATTGGCCCATATGAGGTACTCGAGAGGGTCGGTACCTTGGCCTACCAATTAGCGTTACCCCCTGCCTTGGCGCAGGTTCACAGCGGGTTTCATGTTTCTCAGTTGAGGACATATGTTCCGGATCGGAGCCATGTTTTAGATGCGCCACCGTTGAGAATTCGACCGGACACGACCTATAAGGAGACTCTATCAGGATCGTGGATCGCAAGGACCAAGTTTGAGACACCGAGTCATTCCTTATGTTAAAGTCCAGTGGACAAATCACAACGAGCGCGAGGCGACTTGGGAGCTCGAGGAGCAGATGCGAGAGAGATATCCACAGCTCTTCGAATAAGGTACGTCAAGTTTCGAGGACGAAACTTTTTGTAAGGGGGGTAGGATGTATACAGCCGTGAAAAAAAAGAAATAAAGAAATAATAATAATATATGATAATATATAATATAATAATAATAATATAGGGATAAAGATAAAAAAAGGAATATTAATAAAATGAATGATAGAGATAAATACAATTAAATGGTAAGTAGAGTTACACTAGGAAACCTAAACCAAAATCTAATGGGAAACCTAAAATCTACCTTAACTCCCCTACCATATATATACATATATACGCATAACAATAACCCCCCAGCCGCACACTCACACGCACAAGAAAAGAGGGAAAAAAAAGAAAAGAGGAAAAAAAGAGAGAAGAAGAAGCAAGCGAGGCCCCGAACCCAAGTTTTAATCCGTTGAATTTATTCGTGTTATCGTCAATCGAGGTAGGTGCCTCTTCCCCCTCAAACGGGTATAATACATGCATGCTTTGATGATATATTTATGTGATTCGTTGTTTTATTTGTTTAATATGTGAATTTTGTCTTGTTTTATATGGGAAAGCATGAGATATGTTGTTTATGGATGTATGTGTATGTGCGTGTGTATTGAAATTGATGGTAGTTGTGATTCGGTTTGGAAACACCCTTGAATGAAATCAAAAGGTTGAATATTTTCACACTTAGGGTTCTTTAAAATTGCGTTTTGGCCTTAGAATAAGTTCATCTAGTCCGGAATAGGTTGGATTGGGTTGAAAGTCGAAAAAAAGGGTCTGACGGACGCGTTTCAGGGGGGCGCGTGGGGCCCACGCGCGCCCCTGTCGACGCGTCCGGACACGTGCTGACGTGTCCACCTCCAAAAGTTGCGTCTCGTTATAACGAGTCCAACGCAACTGGTTTGAGGTCAATCGGAGTTAAAACGAAGATTTTATGAAGGTTAAGGAAATATAATTTAATATAAAAAATAAAAAAAAGAAAATGTTGTTGGACCGGCCTGGCTGCCGGACCGGACCGGATGGCCAGCGGACCGGACCAGGCCACAGGCCGGCCCAGGCCGAAAATTTAAAAAAAATCTGAAATTAATTTCTGAAATGATTAAATAGTAAATAATTAATTAAAATTAGTTTAAAATTCCAGAAAAATATATTTAATTATTAGAAAATTCTAAATAAATTCCAGAAAATATAAAAGGTTAAAATTAAATTATTTTCACTCAATTTCTGAATTTTGGTAAATGTAAGTAATTAAAAATAATTAGTAATAAATAGAATTAAATAAGGGAAAAATAGGAAAAATTAGTAGAAAATTCTAGAAAATTAATACAAGTTAAGGAAAAATAAGGGGATGCTAAATAACAACTTTTCAATATTGTAAAATTTACTAAACTAAATATTGAGTGCCGGAGATGGTGAGGATGGGCGTACGGGCCCCAGACGACTAAATATTGAGTGCCGGAGTTGGTGAGGATGGGCGTACGGGCCCCAGGCGACTTTTGTGTTGCATTCATGGCACGTGCATTTGCATTTGGAGTGGATTGAGATGTACGGGTCTCAGACGCTCGAGTGAAGTGGACCATGGTGTACGGGCCATGAGTATTCGGTTATGGTGGATCATGGTGTACGGGCCATGGGCATCGGTATGGTGGATCGTGGTGTACGGGCCACGGGCATCGGTTGGGGTGGATCGTGGTGTACGGCCACGGGCATCCGTAAGGGTGGATTGTAGTGTACGGGCTACAGGCATCCAGTCAATCCCGGGATCATGCATTGCATATAGGTCTAGGGATATTGCATGACATGATTCTTTGTTGCGTGTGACACGTTGATTGAGCATGCATCACGTACTTGCGCATTTTTATGTGGAGTGCTTTACTTACCGCATTTACTTTATCTTATGCATGTTACTTATATTTATGTGCTATGTGATTTTATCTTATATTTATGTGCTATGTGTTATATCATATCTATGTGCTATGTGGCTATATCATTTCGTATGTACGTTTTGTATTTGTTTGAGGCGGGCATCTACTGGGTGATTTCTGTCACTCACCCCTACTTCCCAGGTGAGCTGGATGAGAACTAGGAGCACATCTTTGTTGAGGACAGGACGGACGTAGCGGAGTGGTCTGGTTGAGGGCTGCAGCTAGGATATGAGGGGACTCTGCAGCTGTTTTGTTCTTGTTTATGCTTTGAGGATTTTCCACATACTACTTTATTACTTTTATTCCCAGAATTTTTATTTAGCAATGTAATGACGACTATTGGAGTTGAACATATGTTATGGCTTACGTTTCCGCGAAAAATTTCTACGTCATTTTTGACAAGTAAGAGATTGATTCGACGCTTTGTATTCTCCTTAGTGAGATACGGCGGGTGCACTGTTCCCGATGTTAGGGCTCGGGAGCGGGGCGCTACATTGTACTAGCCAAAATTTCCCACTTGCAATCCCTTGCTAGCCTTTATCACAAATTTTGCTCCTTGGGAATGACGTTCGTTGTACCGGAAAAACTGCTGGACATTGAATTCCTAGGAGCTGAGAAGTATACAAAAAATGACCTTGTATTTCTGAAAGAGTGCCCTTGAATTTCAGAACCCATGATGAATACAAAACCAAGTCCTCCATCCAAAAACATGATGCAACTGTTGCATATGGTGGCATCAAACGTTAATATTCGTATGCTTTGATCTTGCAGAATCCATTTCAGAATAGCTCGTCAGCGCGAACTTTGGTATGTAATAGTTGTCAGGCGTGGACATTGGTTGCTGGGGGTAGAGCGTGGGAGGTGGAG
The DNA here is from genome assembly GCA_036186865.1 of Eustoma russellianum. NCBI lineage: Eukaryota > Viridiplantae > Streptophyta > Magnoliopsida > Gentianales > Gentianaceae > Eustoma > Eustoma russellianum. The sequence continues at coordinate 3,540,622 of AP025047.1, read as the reverse complement.
TGAGATTGCGTTGCTCAGGCAGAGGCGGGAGAGTGTTATATCTGTAAGGATCAGCCACAAAACTGTGCCAGGAAAAAATAACAGCATCAACAATGACACAAAAGACATGCAAGGATCAATGAGTAAAGACCTGCAACCAAAAGGGGACATACAAAGAAAAGGGCGAACCAAATTAAAAGGTTAGGAAAGGAATACAGTGGATGCGTTTCAATATGCATTTATTATCCTACATCTTTTACAAGCTTACGAACTACAACTTCTTTATGTACTTAAATGCAACCTTGTAAGCCAAATTTCATAGATATATACAAATACACAAAATGATATCCATTATAATAGACAATAGATCATTGCTCCGAGTACAGCAAAGAATAGAAAAATATACCTAATCCAATAGACAAATTAACTTCCTAAACTGAGGAGGCCAAAAGAGTGTAGGTACTCCAGATTAGAGTTATATAAAGCTAGAGTTACAAGTAGAACAAAAGGTCATCTAGACATGAAAACGATGATCATGATGACTGAGACAGCCATAGTTATGTGTATACAAGATAGACCAATTTCAAAAATTTGTAGGCAATATATATATTTGCAGGCGATATGATAGCAGGCAATATGATTATATTCCTAGGTATGCCAAAATAGCCAGATTTCAACTGATATTATTTTCTTTAAAACTCTGCAACCACAAAAGCAAAAATCCTACAACCCTAAAATAAAATAAGAAGAAACAATTACATCCAATCAGATGGCTATTAAGTGAAGATCTTGATGGGTAGCCCCAAACTTAAAACAATCTTCCAGTCTATTTTGTTTCTTTACCTCTTCATGATGATACAAAAAACCTAATATTCTGTAGAATTTTCTTCATTGTACTATGCCAATCTTTTCTAATCTTCGGGTGATATATGAGGTTCTTTTATCTCCAAATCGAATACACAGCCATAGCAAAGGCGAAGTATATTAAGTCCTTTTGGAATATGGACTTCCAAGAGTTTTCCTGCAACCAGTCTAGTATACCATCTCATTAGTAGATGAGCTCTTGGCAAAGAATCTGCCGTAATACAGCCTTCCAAACATTTTTTTAATAGCAGCACTGAAGAAAGAGATGATGATGGTCTTCCACAGTCCTATGACACAAGAGTTACATTCAATAATATCCCAATCTACCAATTTGTCTTATGTATTTATCCTCTTCCAACATGCAAGCGATAATACGACTACAAATCTTGGAAGATGATGCTTACACCAAACAATTTACATCTAATTTACACCGGTATAAGTCCCTGCTTTTGCCACCACATCACTTTTGACCGAAAATTTTGAATTAGTCACCCATGATCACTCAAGCCATGTTGCTATATATGTTCTTTTGGTACTTAGCTCCTTCCACAAATTCCTTCGGCTCCTTTCATTGAAACCATATACTATAAAGAGGATTAATTCCTCTTTTAATGGCAGCTTGGTTATCATTTTGCACGTAATACTTTGCTCTTCACAATGCAGCACCCGAGCTTCAAAAAGGCTCAGGTTCCACCACTCAAATCCCAGAGACAGAATTTGGTAGGACATTATGTGTAGTCTTCTAATTTTTGAATACTTTGTTGCTGCAATTGTCAAAATTCTCCTGTTTGACTTTTACTTACACTTGTCCTATAATAATAATATGCTTTTCAACTATATATTTTTTCACTTCTTTTTGTTTTTGTTTTGAAAGAAGTTCAGTCTCCTTATGTTCTAGTATGCTAATTTGATAATCACCCCGCTTTTCCTTTTTTTCCTGCCATATTGGACTACTGATTTTGGGCCTTTATCCACCATCAGATCACCTTCAATGTTTAGGGTGACTTGTATAGTTTGCACACATAAATATAAACTAACAAATATCCATTTTACCCAGTCGTCACATATCCACCAGCTCACGCAAATGCAGCAACAGGCTATCAACAACACGATCGGGATCTAATTTCATAACGTTAAAATAACTATCATTTCCAAACTTTTGACCCCTGCCACAAGGCGCCATTGCTTGCAAACATTCGTTCATACATGAAGTTTTAACACTCTCTCTCTCTCTCTCCCTCCCTCTCTCTCTCTCCCTCTCCTCTCCTCCTCTCTCCTCTCTCCTCCTCTCTCTCTCTCTCTCTCTCCCTCTCTCTACCCCCCCCCCTCCCTACCTCCCTCTGTCCCTCTATCTTTCTTGGTGAATCCATCAAAATCTTGCAAAATGATACGCAGAACTCAAAGGTAAGAAGACCGTTTCTGATAAAGATCCTGAATCCGTTTCATCAGGCACTGAACCTGTGAACTACAACTAGTAAGCGGATAAAACAAAATATTCCAAATGAATGCACCATCGACATCCCATTCTCAGAGCTTTCATCTTAAAGCATCAGGTCACAAGTCCTGTAACTGGCCAAGTACCATGAGACCTAACTTCTCTTAATCCTGCTTGTTTAAGCATAAAGATAATGAAGGGGTTCTTCGCATGAAACAAAGGTAAGCTTTAATTATAATAGGGTGACAAGAGAGATCGATATACGTCACTCTTCCTAGCGCAACATTATCTGATATACGTTTTGTAGAATTTCCATTCTATACATGAAGACTATAGACACGGAGAATGGGCCACTGGCTTCCCCAAGGACAAAGGCACTAGTGGACCCTGCATAGAAATAACCAGCAGATTTCACGATATACAAATAGCTACACCTAATATAAGGAGATATGGCTGGAGAGAGTAGCCAAAAAGAGTTAGGGGTTGCAGCATTATAGCACCCAAACAAAACATAGATTGATTGATTAACCATAGATGAATATTTATGTCGTAAGAACACACTAAACCAGTGCCCCATCTGTCAGGAGAAGAAGTTGAGTCTTAACATCCAAGTTACTTATCCGTTGTCTATTCTGTATAAAAAGAAATGATCCTCTAGTGTTTCAAAAGTAACCTCTCTGCTCTCCTATTTTGTGCTTAATATATTAACGGCTTATAGTCCTTCTAAGTATCAGCTCCCTTAAACAATATTGCTAACTAAATAATAACCCTAACAGATCCAAGCATGAATTATTAAGTTAAATGTAAACCTGATATCTGGAAAGAGAGATACAGAACATACCTTGTACTTTTGAACAAATGATCTTCGTCACCCAAAATTTCATCTGATTGGTGTAATGTTCTATTTACTACTGCGGTAGACCATGAACTAACGCCTGGTAATTCATCAGAAAAGTACCTCCTTCTGATCAACTGATAACAAAGAAGCTAAACAATTAGATTGAAATACAAAAGAGCAGATTATGGCCAACATCAAGAGTAGAGATGAAAGTACACACACCGCAAGGAAAAACTTCATTACACAGCTTCCTTATCATATCTTGCTTCTTTCGTTGCCTGCATATTAAGAAACGATGTGCAAAACTCAGGCCCAAGAGGGAGAAATAAAGGGGGAGGGTTGGAGGATAGAATAGACACATTAACCAAAACACATGAGAAAAATTCAGTTTCCCCATATTCCAGGGCATACACCACATCAATAAATGAAATCAAACAGACAAAATCCTTTAATTTAATTAAGAGTTAAAATAAACATATTTAATCACCTAACTCTCAAAAGAACAATTTTATGCAGCAAAGAAGATAAACCTTCATGCTCACTTTACAGTCAAAATCTTCTTTCTTTCATTTACTTGTCTTTTCAATCTTTCTAGCAGTCAAAATATTTTATTAAAATGTTAATTTTACAGACCAAGAACAAATAATGTATATGTTAATAAAAGAAACAAAAAGCTTAGCGTAACCAAATTAGAGATGGCGCCTGAATTCAGAGTATCAATTGAAAAGAAAGACAAATTTTCAATAATGCAAAATTTTTCAGAACAGGAATCTTTGTTCAATTAACGGGTGTCATATCCAATCACATATAGGCAGAATATTCTTGGCTTTGCCACGCAACCCTTCTAGAGCAATTTTATTTCATTTACAAATACAACTGAATTATTTGAAAAAAGATTCTACAGGAAAAGACATTTCAAACATCCACAAATCCTTGGCCATCTTGAAACTTACTGCAACAAGGCCACCACTGCCAGGGAAACTATCAGTCAATGGGAGTTCCTCACTTGAAGGAAGTAAACCCTGCTTCTCTACCCATTGACGAGCAGCATCCACAAGATTGCCACTGCTCCCTCTGATTTTCTCTTTTGCGGCAATATCTGCTTTATTACCCACGACAATATAAGGAACGGGAAGACCACCAGGACCAGCTGACGCTAGAGGGGCGGAAAAAGTCCCAGTTGCTGCAATCTCCGCAGCCCACTTCTGCAAATTCGTTTTTGTCATTCTTTGAGATAGATCATGTACAAACACGACACCTGGAAAACAAAACAATACCATGATTTCAGTCATACAGAAGTGACAAGGATGCAGTGTGCGTGTGTGTATGTGTGTATGTGTGTGTGAGAGAGAGAGAGAGAGACCTACGCATCAGGACAAATCACACTTTGAAGTAAACATACAGAGAATGAAGAAAGTAATAAAGCATGCACTCCTTGGTTGAAAATTTTCAACCAGGACCTCTCTCAATCAATCAAGAGGATTGCTAAAACTACAAATCACACTCCTTACCACTGATTTGTGAGTAGAATAATGTTCGACAGTCTTTGTATCGGTCGTGTCCCGAAATATCCCAAAGTTCAACAAAAAAATCCCTGTCAACGTCACCTTTACTGCTATTAGATGAGCTTCCAGATGTTCCATAAGTGATGTGCTGCAATGATCACATGACCATGTCAAGATCCAAACTCATTTAATCAGCATAGAAGAAAAATATTTAGCCTGCCTAACCTTCACATCAACACTGCACCCAATTGTCTGTGAAGGACGAGGTATTGGAGAACCTTTTACAATCATATGAACAAGAGAAGTTTTTCCAACATCTATCAGAAAAGTTAGGGTAAATGCACAGCAAGACAACAAAAAATGAATAATAAAAAATAACAACCAATCAATTTAAATCTTTTGGACCACATTACGTGAAACAGCAAAGGTCACTGATGAAGTAGATCAAAAGAATTTGAGCCAGAAAAATGTTAAATGGAGTAAGCAGGCCGTTGTTTTTATTTTTAAAACTTAACTGAGCTTACAAAATATAAATTGAAATAATAAATTTTAAGGGCCACAACATAGCATCAACAGTCATTCTTCAAAAAATCTAGGAAGCAAGAAACCAAGAGATCCTATGACTTGAATTTCAAATTATCTTATTCCTTAATACCTAGCCCTTGCAAGAAAGGCTAAAATTTGTACATTACTTGCTAATTAACAAGGAAGCATTCAAACAGTAAAATGTATAAACACTATGCGCAACATACAAGGTCACTTACTATGGCACAGGCGGCATACCAGCCATACGACTCTTATCACGCACAGAATGACATCACGCAAGGATGAACTAGCCTAAAATATTGAAAATGGAGTCAAGATCAAAGGATTGTTAAAAGATAAACAAGCACGATTCAGAATTAATAGAGATGAAATTGGAGTATAAGAAGCTGGATAACTAAGCTAAGTGAACATGGCGTAACAAATTAATAACATTAGACAGAAGACTCCTCTCGACCAGAGAGCTGTTGGTTAAAAAATACACTTGAAATTCAAGTGCTTGAACATGAAGTAGGCTGCCTTCTATTGATGCCAAAATATAGCATTCTAGATCAGTTATTGCAACATTTACACACTAATTTCTTTCAGAGATGTATATGATAAAGATAATGACAAGTAGGACTTTAACATCAGACAATGTACTACGGTCGAATTTATCGTAAAGGGGAAAAGGCAGCTTCAGTAGCAGTTCATGTTGCGCCATTGTGTCCTGAGACACCAATTTCTTAACTCCCATATGCTTGCTTTGAAAACCATAGCTTAACAGTAGTATTAGAGATTGAACAGACAAACTTCCTGTAAGCCTTTTAGACCTTATTAACATGCAGCATGAACAAATGCCACCAAATGCAAGAGTAGTGTAACACATCAGAGAATCTAGACCAAGATATCATTGTCCATTACAAAGCTATCCAGAGATAAGAGACAAAAGCACATCACATACATCAATTTCTTAATTGTTGTTACAAACCAGCATATAATAAGAGGATTTAGTGGGAAACAGGCTGAGTAAAGGCAAACAAATAGTCATAATAGCCAGCACCTTAAGAGATAAAGTAGTAGGAGTCCGGAAAAAATTATCCTATAAAAGTAAACTTTCAATAGTGTCTTTTCCATTTAGCAGAATACGTGCTTCCAGATCTAAGAAAGAGATATTTTGAGTAGACATGACTTTTGGGAAGAGCATAGTTATAATTCTGCTCTACATTAGAAAAGATTAAATTCTTACCCTTCTAGCAGTTGAATGACAGCATAGGAAATAAAAGCATACCAAGTTAGTTTACAATAACTTTAAAGGGCAAGAAATCTGAAAAACCCCCCTCATTCCCATCTTTGTCCAGAACTCTGCCTGAATATGTGACATCTCCTCTTTCAAAAACTGACTTCAGTATCTTTTCAGATCCCTCTCCTCTTCTGACACCAATCAACAATTTGTTCCAGCAACAAAACTGTTTGATAAGCCAGAACCAATCGAAAGTATGTCTAATTCCATGGGTTTGTTTAAGAAAATTATTACCAGTTATGGTTCGACTAGTTTAGGTTCCAATACCTTGCCGTCCATATAACAACTCAAATCCATAACCCTCCTACAAAATTACCAGAACAGAAGTTTTCATTTAATATTAACCCAAGACAAAAGGCAATTGATCAGAAGTAATTAAAACCAATTAGTTCACAGGAAAGAGCACATTTCAAACAATGAACAAAAGTACCACAGCAATCTATTCAACAACATCACTCGATACTTCCTTGCACAAAATGCGCTGATCAAAGTTCAGAAACTTTTCACAATCCAAAAATCATGAAATGTGTATGAACACAAGTTGCAATTCTAGTTACAATCACTCAAATAATGTTTCTAGTGAAAATTGCAATGTTGTTCAAAAGGCACCAATAATCTTCACAAAAGCAATCTCTCCAGTATCCAATTCTTTTTATTTAAATTAACTTCTGCATTTTGCACATCAGAAAAGAAGGCAGAATCTAAGAAACGCAAATAGGAATATCTCTAAATAATTTCAAAATATAATGAAGAACTGGACATCAAAACACAATTACGAAACTCGAAACAATTCTGCACTAGACAAGTCCTGCCATTAACCGACATAGCAGCAAACCCTTAAAAACCCTGCAACAACTCCAACCCATATATAAATAGCTAGATACCTTCTTAAATACAAACAGAAAGTGCATAATTGTTCTGACATGTAGCAGCAAAGATCAACTTTCCAAATCAACATTCTGACATCACCCAATGTTTGTACAATGCAAATGAAACCTTTTATCTTATAAAGAAAGGAAAGACACATCTAAAATCAGACAACAAGCTGCTTAAACATATCGAAAATGGATACCTGAATCCCCAACAACTAAAACCCTGACTTGTCCATTTGGTGGTCCACCATTCTGCTCTTTCTTCTCCTTTTCCTTCTCCCTCCAGAACATGCTTTTTTGCCTCCTTCAAATTTCCACCAGTCTAGGAAGCAAACGCTAACTGAGAACCTCAAAATCAGACGAAAACGATCCCCAAAGCTCTTCCCAATGCTTATCTCAATTCGAATAAATAGCAGTTCTTGCGCAAATAGCCCTCTCGATTTCACATACATTAGCCATTGGATAAAAATGGCTAACTGAAGCTAAATATCAAGGCCCAATACTAAAAATCCCCATGAAACCGCTTGAAACTTCAAGATGACCAGTTCTTAACCGATAAAACTACTGAAGGAACGTCGGAATCTCTCAAAATATCCGTAAAAAGGTGTGGTAGATTCAATATTCTGAATAAGATCAATTTCCTGCACAATAAGGAGCAAAATCAGCTGGCTATCAAGAAATTATACCCTATTTTCTTTACGCAAAGAGCAAACAAGATCTGAGATGATTTGGGTTTCGTTCAAATTCTGAATTAAAAATCAGAATCCAAATGGATATAACATGATATGAGTTTGGAGTATATGTGATAGTTGTTTGATATTGAAGTGAGGTATAATAGGATATGAGTTTGGAGTATATGTGATAGTTGTTTGATATTGAGGTGGAAATGAGTATTGATAAACATTGATATTGTTTGGAACGTATCAGAATTGAAATGAGTATCAAATGTGAACGACAGGAAAAATTTGACCGGCCGGACCGGCCGTCATCGGTGGACGGCTTCGATGGCCGGCCATACTCTATTTCTCCATATTGATAGACAGTGGACTAGAATATGAAAAAAACTATATTTATTATCAAATATTTTATATCAAACTTAAACTCATATCCCTATTTTCCAAACAAACAATTTTTATCGGTTTAGATTCCTCCAAACCCATACCTTAACGAAACCTCAAACTAAACACCCTCTAAAAGGTCTAGAACTGTTTATAAGAAATCAACTGAAGAGCAAAGGCAAAACGAAATGATGAAGAACGAAATGTTGGAATGACAGTAGAGCATAGTGGGCCGTGGAAAGCAGACGAAGCGATTTTATCATATGTGATTTATTTGGACTTCTATTACTTGCACATATAGCCCAAGCCCGTAAGGGTTCGGAGAAAAATTCATTTTGGGATACTTCACTTGTCGAAAACTGTAATATTAGATGAAAGATGATTCGCAAGAGACGCATAAGGCTGAAAATGGAATGGTAAAATTATCGGGAGTGAGGTGATTCCGTCTCAATCCGTAAACAAACAGGCCCACATTTTTGTTTTATATATCGGAAGGTTTACAACTATAAAAGTAGAGGGTACCAACATTTGTGTGGAATTGAACTTCAGACCCTGACTTGGGTGCGTTTCTGTCTATTCAAACTTATGGATAGCTTTAACGTTCATTATTTATTTTTTTATTTTTTTACTTTACGATTTTGCATTGCTTATTTATAATAAATGTACTATGTTTATTGGTAGTTTGAAAAGATAATTTTGCATTTAAAGTTCATAACATTTTTAAACAACAACAAAATGAATAATATACTATAGATCTTTATTGCAAGCAACATGAAAACTATGAAGCCAAGTCAAAATATATTTTTTGCGATCTTACATCAACTTTAAGTCGAATTGGAGCATGTTAATTTCACTAGATACTTGATTCAATAAAACTATAAAAAAAACATGTGTTGGATTGTTTAATTTCACTATATACTTGATTCAGTAAAAGTAAAAAAAAAAAAAAAACCATGTTGGGTTGGTTTTCAATCGTTTGCACCGTTGGTGCTGTTTATATATTGATATTTTTTTGTTGCCCGAGGCATCCCTCCAACCGAAAGGCATAAGACTAATCCTCCGTCCCTGCGGTCAACACACTAAGTGGTAGGGGACTGACCAAATGATTTGCTCCATTCACATGAGTAGGGATCGAACCTCCAACCACATGTTTAAGGGACAAGGTGTTGAACCACCACGCCAACCATGTTGGTTAAGTTATATATTGCTAGTAGTTGATGCATTCCAACACTGGGTAATCTTTATTCGGTTAGAAATTGAACCTGCGAAATTTGGATCAATCATTTAGGATATTATATGCCAAAAAAGGATATACACTTATTTAGTAATATGCCAGCTTAATTAGATTTACTCAAAAAATAAGGTAACATTTTGTGGTTGTCATGCTTACCTGACAAAGACTCTAAAACAATGAGATAATATTGTGAAAATTTTGGTCTGTTCCAACTGGATTCCATTATGCAATCACTTGGTAGAATCTTAGACTAGACTTTCAAAACAGGAGCATGAAGAGCATCTCCTCTTGTTCCACATATATCAGATCTAAAACAAAAGTTTTTCAAATGCGAGTGGAAAAGCTCATACTAAGTCATTTCCATAACACTTATGGAAATGGCGCTCGAGACATATTTCTGATGAGGTCGGATCCTCACCAAATGGATCAGAAATGATCCTTGTGGTATGCTGTCAGCGCCTCGTTTGGGTCCGTCTCTAAACATTCCAGGTGACAAACCAATTGATCCGATCAAGGTAACCCGAAGCAAAAGTGCAATAACCATGTCAGGGAGATATCCAGGTCTACGATGCCATACTTTTGATGAGGTCGACCTACCTGTTTAAACTAGATTAACTATAAGACAGTCGTTAAAATAATAAAGCCCATCTTCTTATTCACCCATTTCAATTAGCGTCCTCAAAGTATGGTCTTGTATCACAAATAAACCGTGTATAAATTGCACAAGCTGTTAAGAAAGTGCAGCAAACAAGCAAGAATATGATCAAACAAAAGCCGAGACGAGTCTCAAGATGACTCTGTCCTTAAAGCAATTTAGCCTCTACCGATTGAGCAAGGTAGACAACAAGACTAATGCTTCCCAAGATATAACGGCTGTCTTCTTTTCCTTTGCTCTAGGAGAAGAAGAATGAACTTGATATTAAAGAGAAAGATAAAGGAGAAAGGTAGAAGAAAGATTGCTGAAAATTCTATAGATTTGCAAGAATGTTGTGTATCTTTGAAGATAACAAGATCTCATATATATAGACCTTGGATTGTGTTAAAAACCATGTTTGAAACTCATTTCAGCAGTTTTTCTACTAGTTATGACCGTTGATTACCGTTCATAGGTGAAGGGAGATGATCATTGGATTAAAAGCTGCAACCCAAAATGAAAAGTTTTGTCCGCTGGCACGTCGATCTCTCACGTCGATCGATCGACGTTGGACAGACAGCCTCAGATCAACATGGATCTCTAACATCGATCGATCGACGTGAGAGATCCACATCCGACTAAAAGTTCCCAGCATTGCAACACATCACATCAACCTCCCAAACAACCTCATATATATTCTATATAAGTTTGGAGCACACGGTAAGGTACTTTGACGTACTTTTCCAACACAAGCGATTACTGTTACGAACTAATGCGATAGTGAAATCAAATTACCAGATAAACCGCCCCTAGGGCATAGCTCTTGGTACTCAGAATGGGAGTTGTTCCAAGAGATACATGGTTCGATTGTAGGTATATTCGCAGCGTGGGTGTTTCACTATTGTCTTGGCTAAAGACCCAGTTTGCAGTAGACACCCTGTGTAAAATCTCTGTGTATGACCTCTCCCAACCTAGGAGCCCGTTGAGCTCCTGATTTATATCCTCAGTGCTCTTTAGGACTAGAACGGTGGAGACCTTAGTACGATTGTATGGCCTTTTGCTCCAAATTACAAGATCAACCAGGAACCCAAAAAAAACCCATTATTCGATATCAATGTTGTATTAAGTTCGATCTCATGCTATTTGGTGGCGAATGTATAGTCACCATTGGGAAGTCTGCAAGCCATATCAAGCACATCTTTTAGATTTTTGGCCGAATCTGTCATATGATTTGCGTAGGGTCCGGCATCGCGAAGATCTGATATACGCAACTTTACTCTACACTTAATGTAAGATGTTGTTTTGGTGACTCGGACACGTGATCTTAATGTCACAAAACACGAACATTACTAATTACTCCAAGACCCGCCATCTAATATTTCATCATCCTTCTGTCATATATTTGTATGCAAATATAACATAAGCTTCTTAAGTATCATGGACTTTCAGATACGAGTGACCAATTTGCCTTTCCTAGGACGTTAATATTCAATCTATCATATCCTTTCTTTTTTTCACATAGAAATACAAATATAAGGTTGAAACTTAATTAAGTCGTCGGTGAGATAAACATCGTACTTTTCCTTATAGACTGCGAGGAATATTTTGTAAAATATAAAAAGACTTCTCGAAAAAGAACAGTCTGTCTGAACTCAATGATTCATTAATCGAGATCGAAACTACAAATCTTTGTAAATCATAAGCTACTGTTTGGAATCACGATTCTTAACTTTTAGTGATCATTATCTTTGGATTGTTTTTATTTAAATCATGCGACCGAATAAATTTGTCATAGTAAATTCAATGTATATGCTGCAAAATAGTTATACGCTACTCATTTTAATTACTGTAATTGGTTCTCTAATATGGGAATATATGATTTTCTAAATAGTGTTTATTGTCTGGTACAAAAGTAGTTTTTCCGTTTTGAATCAACCAATCAGTTTGTGAACAGATCGAATTCGACTCAGATGTTCACTCGATTAGTTTGGTTCGATAAAATTTGAGATCAAACTTAGATCACATCAAATATTGAACGAGCTAATCTTTGATGTATTGATGTTTAGGGTTTAGGGTTAATACTCGAAACTAAAATATATCTCAAAATTATGTGTGATTTGATGTTATATCCAAACAATAAATTAAACATGATAAATGTCATATGTTATATGGAACAGACTGCTGGGTCATCAAGAGGACACATTCACAGAAGATGGAAGTGGCAGAGATGAAGATGCTGAGGTGGATGTGTGTACATACAAGGCTACACAAGATAAGAAATGAGGTGTACAGAGAAAGGTTAGGGGTGACTAGTGTAACAGATAAGATAAGAGAAAGAAGACTGAGATGGTTCGGGCATGTCAAGAAGAGATAGACAACGGTGTCAGTCAGAGCAATTGAAAAACTCACTGTAAAAGGGAAGAGGAGTAAAGGCAGGCTCAAACTGATGTGTGATGAGCAGATTAAGCATGACTTACTAGAGTTGCACCTTTCTTAGGACATGGTCCAGGATAGGAGTTCATGGAGGCATAGGATTAAGGTTAAGGAGGGGTAGACATGATATAGGGCACCTTAGAGCATACTTAGAGGATTAGATATATTTACACTTTATGCATATTTTGTTTCGGTCTTTGTCTTTCAATTACTTGTGCATGTTCACTATTATGACTATTTTAATATCGGAAGACTGTTGTATATGTTTAATAAAATAGCTTCACTAGTACATATTCCTATTATTATGATATATGTGCATGTACATATAGAAGCGGGAGTCTCACTGGAAACAAACTCTCTATCCCTTGGGATGGGGGTATTGTTTGCCTGACTCTCACCCTCCCAGACCCTAACGATAGCTTGCGATATCGTTGGGATATACTGGGTATGATTGATTGATTGATTGAATTGTCATATATCGCAACAATAATAATTTTTTGTAGAAAACTTATGGTGGTTTAGTAATATCAGCAAAAAAATACATGTTTCTACATTTACATAAAATTTTTGAAATAAAAAAACTATGCTTACTTTTTCTCGAATAAAGCTCGACTCCAACTGAAGTTTGAAGATATTTGAGCTTCAGATTGAAAGAGATTGAATAACAAATAAAGATCGTGTTCGAGTTACAGCTTAAAAAATTTAAAAATACTCGACTTAATAAGTTAATGTTTGAACCCGCTCGAATCATTTTTACCCCTATTTCGTATAATGGAAAATCAAAAAGAAAAAAAATGTGTACCGTGACTCAATTGCAATATGTCTAAGGTAAAAAAAATTGTTAATTGTAATAACTATATCAGATGGGTAAGTACTTCAGAACATCCACTGGTTACTTTACCATTTACTCTGAAAAAGCAAAATAATTGAAACCAGAAACAAAAAAACGTGATAACGTAAATTCTGTCGATTTCGACTTTAACACTTTGCTAATAATTAATAACATCGAATCAAAAAACTTGTAAGTTTCTAAATCTTGAACTTACAGGGCATAGTCCATGTGATATTTGATTTGGAATTTGTTCCAAAAGGTTAAAAATTCGATTCCAATGGCACACACAGTATGAATATTCCTCTGTTGCTAGGCCGAAGTCCTGATTTGTGGGATGACACCTTGGGTGAGTCACTGCGTAATATCTCACCTAATCTAGAAAACCGTTGATCTCCTGATTTGTATCCTCCACATATACTCTTTGAAACTGAGACAGTAGGACCTCGGGATGAGAGATTTCACCTATTTATCCAAACCTTGAACTTCCTGCAAAGTTAATTAATTGAATTTATGCTGTCTAAAGGAAGCAACTTACTGGTAAAACGCATCGAATAACACACAATCACGTGCAAGTCCTCACACACAAGCACGTGCAATTCCCCTATATGTGAACATCGATTATGCAAGTTGGCAATGTTAGCCAAGACAAACTTCGTATTTTATATTAACTTAGTACAATATTTTTTTCTTAATTAAATATTCAAATATATAAGTACATGAAGGACATTGAATTTGAATCCTCTTTTGTAGACATCCATTTTGATTTTGTGTGCATGGATCAGAGAGTCAAGGAGCTGCCTAGTTCTATGGTCCAACCTTGGAATTCATCACCTTAAGAAATTTTTAAGAATACTTTGTGAATTCTTTTTAAGGAGAGCAAGTTAAACAACTAGGCCTCTTTGCTTGAGTAGTTTAGAGACAACCAACATGTTATCATCCCATCGCACTGGACTATTATGGCACTCCAACAATAACAATAACGTTACCTTATTGTTTTAGAAGCTCCTGTCATGGCAAGTTATAGAGAATTAGATGTATGCAACCATACTCATATGTTAGAAACACACATAGATTGTTTCCCGATGATCCATAATGAAAATTACGTCAAGCTGTGTTGATCAACTGCTATTTCATGATATAAAAAGCGTAACCAATTTAGTGAGTCATTTTGCTTTATTCCATCATAATTCAAAGTCAAGAAAAAATGTGTCTCCAAATCCGTTGAAAATGAAAAGGTATTACTGCAATCCATAACGGTGATATGTGTGAGCATTCATCACACACGCCTCTGCGTCCATAAACAAACGCGAGCGCGCGCGCACACACACAGATATATATATATACATACATACATACATACAAACACACTTTTGGGGTGTGTTCTATAATTATTATTTTAGTTGATTTCACATATCTGGTATGTCTCATGGTAACTTTACATTAGGGTTTAAATTTATTTCATTGGATTTCTTTATACTTTTTGGAACGACATTATTCCATGATCACCGACTTCAAATACGGTTTGGGATCTCCTAACCCCACTTTTATCACTCACTTTGTGACCACGCGACACGTGGCAGCAAAGAGGGGTGGTGAGGCTAGATGCGGGTGACCCTCATCTAGCCTCACCACTCCTCCTTGCTGCCACGTGTCACGCGGTCACGTGTCACCGCATCCCATTTGCAGTGGGAGGATCCTATCCCAAACAAATAATTGATTGTAATTTTTTTTTTTTTTTTTTCAGCAACGTGGAGTAAGTTGGAGAGGGAAGCATGCTTCGTGGAGTGCATGGTTTCCAAGCAAAGTATGCACGTGAATGCACACGCATACCATTAGACAGGACCACAACGTACTCTAAATGAAAATTTAAGATAAGATGTGACAATTTGCATCATGGAATCTATCTCACTGCTCAAGTATTGAGAAGTTACTCTATAAGGAAATACTGACATAATAAAAAAATATTACATAAAATATATCTATATGTCAAACAATAGGTGATAAACTGTAATAAAAAAATCCACATATATCTTATAAATTTTATTGGATAATGAGTAACTTCTCACACCATTTTAAAATTTGCCCACAACATTGTCCATTATCAGGGGGAAAATTTTTTTTCCCTTCCGACAATTTCTTCTGTTTTGTCTCTAAATCTCAGGATTTACAGATGGTGGTTGATAAAAAAAATTACGTCAATGAAATGATATATTCCGGCAAAAAGGATCTTTTTTTCAACCACCATCATCATCATCCGGACCCAATATATCACAACGACAGCTAAAAATATCGTTATGGTCTGAGGTGGGTAAGTGATAGGCAGACAAGACTTCTATCCCAAAGGATAGAGAGTCTGCTTCCAGTGAAACCTCCGGCTCTATCTGTACCTGCATAAATGATATGATAATAGAGATATGTTGTGTTAGTGTGTTAGTGAAGAAATTCAAGAAATACAAAAAAAGGACTTGATTTTTTTTTCCAACCAAATAAGCAAATATGTACAGTAGTCCTTCATTTCAAAGTAAATCTACACCTACACCATTATGTTATCTCAAAGTATGTACAAGTTCATGTATAGTTACTCTACTTAAGATATCTAGAACCACTTGGATTGAAGACGGAAGGTGTTATATAGTACTGTGAAACAGCAGATTTCTCCAATATCAAATAGTCGACACTACGTTGCGGAATATATAGCGCCACTCGGATGTGCTTCTTTGCAGCTGCCATGAAGCCTGTAAATTTTCCATAACCCATTCCATTCCATTGGTTGGTCGACTAAAA
The DNA here is from genome assembly GCA_036186865.1 of Eustoma russellianum. Classification (NCBI taxonomy): domain Eukaryota; kingdom Viridiplantae; phylum Streptophyta; class Magnoliopsida; order Gentianales; family Gentianaceae; genus Eustoma; species Eustoma russellianum. Next base: position 3,524,329 of record AP025047.1, on the reverse strand, counting down.
TCCCTCCAAGTATCCCGTTGCACCAATGCGCGTCACATTTGTTTAGTCCATTCACAGTCACGAAATTCATGCAAACTATTTTATGAAAGGATATATTAGAGTATGCAATTTCATAGAAGTGTAATGACTGTAGTTATAACAGAAGTGTAATGACTGTAGTTACCTCGTCTTTCACAGCTTTTTTTAATATAGAAATACATATTTCACTTGCAAGTTTGGAAGCCAAGTGATACAGAATTTACTCCCTCCTCAAAAAACTGTCCTAGATTCTATTTTTGTTATTCCAAAGATATTTTTATTTTTCATAAATAGAAATCCATAAATAATCAAAATGTCCGTACTATGTTTTCACTTATACAATTTCTCTAATTATATTAATCAATCAACTAAAAATAAAATACAAATAATATTTCATGGTTAGGAGAGTATAATATAAAATGAAATTTTAATATATTCAACGACTAGATCTTAATAGTTACTCGTTAATCAATAGAAAACTGCATATTTATTATTACTATATATCAATTATTCTTATTATTAATGATCAACTATTGTCTAGTAGTTAATTATTTAACATGTGCATACCAAATCACGGGACACTTTGTTTCTCATGAATTTGTAGGACTCGAATGTAGGACCCATCTTTGTCTTCTAACTAAGTCGGATAAGTCTCGTCATTATTAGGTTGTAAAGATGGCAATTTTATAAATTTTGTCTGTAAAATATATGACATAAAGGGGAGGAAAACGAGGAAAAATGTAAACAAAATTGCAACGTACTGTTATGGGAACAATTTTTTTCAAGCAAAAAAAGAACTAAAATATAAAAGATGTATTCAGTAATCCCAACTAGTTTTTTTTTTTTTTTTTTTGGGTGTTTGAAGAGCAGTATAAACTTTTTTTAGTATTTGATTTTAACAATTATTTACCAGTTAACTGCTCCAGAAACAAGAAGATACGTCTGCAGTGACATGTAAGCACCCCCCCCCCCCCCCCCCGCTTTTTTTTTTCCTTCGAGTATAAAACAACAACGTTTTCCTGTAAGAAGCTATCATAATATAACACAAGTTTTGCAATTACAAATAAACGAGGATGACATATGAGAGTGTTGAGGTCTTTAAAATATGATCCAGATTTCTAGACTAATTTTTTTGGGAGAGTTTTTATGTTTATAAGATTAGACAAAAGAGACATTAGTAGGGGAAGTTACAATTTTTTTTTAAGCAAGGAAGTTATTCTTAAAACATGAGGTTCATAAATTTGTACACTTAAAACTAGAAAAAATAAGAATTATATGAAGAGCAAATAAATTTCTCTTACGATAACTTAAGATATCTCGCAAATATTACAACATTAGTAACTATAAATAGCTTGTTTCTTAAGGCAACCCAGAATAAAAAGGAAATTGTGCTTAGACAATGCACATTGAGTAGACGGTGAAAAGGGATTTTGTCATTGATGAGGGGCTCCTTATGCAGACTACTGTGTAAATGACCAAGCTCATGTTAGCGAGCCGTTGGATATGTGATTTACCTTCCTACACTATTTTTGGAACTAGGTGTTGCAGAAACCCTTACTGGTTGGGGTTAAACCTTTTTTCTGAAAAGGGATTTTGTATATACAGAAAAGCAGTCCCGTTCTCTTTTTGTCATGTTGCTTGGTGTTCATGACACATTGGGAAATGCCAACCTTGCGTACCACCATGTGGATTTCTTCCCCAACAACCATGGGTTGAGATCTCCTCACCTCCTTTATGACCGCGCGACACGTGGTAGCAAGAGCCTCATCATCCCTCTTGCTGTCACGTATCGCGCGGTCACGCATCACCACACCCCCTTTGCGGAGAGTTGATCCTATCCCAACAACCATCCCCTAATCTCCGTCCATCTCCCACACAATATAGGGCCCCCTGCCCCCCTCCCCAGCAGCCAGCACACCCAAAATAATCATAAAAAAGATACCTCCAAGATAGTATATATATATATATATGTGTGTGTGTGTGCATATACATATGTGTGTGTATGACTTATGTATGTTTGTATACATTCATTTACATAATTTGTCAACCTAATGCAAGGACAAAAAAGAATTAAAAAAAAGATGAAAATTTTATTTCAAAGCAAAAAAAAATCAGTTTCGTGATTATAGTCATATTATATAGTGTAAATATTTATTTCTTATGGTAAAAAAATTAGGGAAGATAAAGAATATGAATTAAAAGTTTTAATCAAGAAAATCATATACTCATGTACTAGAACATCCGTTTTACTACAGCGATATATACAACAATAATATTACCTTATTGTCTTAGAAGCTCTCAGCCTATAATGGAGTATGGAGGATTAGAAATACGTAACCATACCAAAAGTCTAGATATATGCTTATGGAGATGTATACATATGAATATGAAATTGCTGAGTTTTAAATAATAATTATATGTCATTCGTTCCCTTATCATCATGTAATCTCTAAAACTGATGGCAAAAAGCTACCAACCATGAGCTATAGGGGGCCCACTACTGAACACAAAATTTGATATCATTAATGAAGGACTTGATGTGTGACATACACTTTTCTTTTATTTGTTAATTGGTCTTGAGCTGGAAATGTCTTGGTAAGGGAATACATGGAGCTGCCAAGACAAAGGGCCAGACATTTTAATAGATTTCCCTTTACTTTTGTAAGATTTTAAAAAAAAACATATTATCAATACAAACTAGAATAAAGCCAGCATTTGGTGAAGCTGCACCAATAATCATAGTTTTTTCTATTAACAGCAACAACCATCATACTTAGTATATTCCAACAGCATCAAAAGGTATCATTAGGGTTTAAGAAGGGTGAGAGACAGACAAACAATACATTCATCCCAAGGGATAGAGAGTTTGATTTTAGTGATACATCCGTTCCTATATGTACATGTATAGTTTTTTCTATTAAAAAGGGAGAAAACAACACGTCTATTAAAAAAGGAGAAAACAATACGTTTGTATGTTACATATAATATGCATGGATGTGTATGTGTGCATTGTATACATGTTATGTGTAAAGGCAGAAATCCTACAGACTAGAAAACAGAAGTAATACCTCTTACAGTACAAACTCATTTTAATTTGAACGGCTGAAAAATAAAACAAACTATACAACAAAATTTTTAACTTTAAGATGTAGCAGAGCATATTGTTGTTGGCCGATGTACCTTGTATCTTGGAAATGAATATATACTTTAACATGCCAAAGAGGCCAGAAACTGGAACTATTGGTGCAAAAGGCCATTCTCTGGCTGTGAGGGCTTCCCAATGTCACAGCCTCAAGGAGCATTGTAGAGAATGCAAATCATGACTCCAGCGGCCTCCTAGATTGGATGAAGACTTACACAGTGACCCACACAAAGTGTCTCCCCACAAACTAGGCCTTCGACCTAGCAGCAGTGGAACATCTACAATGTGCGTGTCCCTGGAATCGAACTCTTGACCTCTTGAAGCAAATCTGAACCCGAGTATTGACTAAGCTATGCACTAGAGGCTAGAAATTGGAACTCTGAAGCAGAGGGAGGAGAGAGTTGAGAAATTGGAAGTTTAGTCAAGGAATTATTACATCTAAAACATGATCTTCTACACTAAAAGTGGAAGAACAAAATTCAAAGTATATATGTACAAGATGTCTTACATTTGAACAACTTTTATGTGTAGCAAGACGTTTTGCAAAGTGCCTAGTGGTACATACAACAATACTGAAAAATTACAGTACAATGGGATCATCCTCAGGAGATGGTACACTAAGGTGGAAAATTTGGAGCTGAACAGATTCTTTCAGCACTTTTCATATCAAGAAAATGGCTTCAACCTTCATAAATGTTTGCTCAACTCATTCCCTTCTTTTATTGTCATCTCTACTACTCCTTCAACAGGGCTAAAGCTGCCGTCTTCCGCCGCGATGGTGGACGTCGAATCGATCCCTGACCCTGCCTGTATCTCTTTGAACATTGTCATGACTTGGATCATTGTAGGCCTTTTCCATGGTCTGTCATCCAAACAAGAACATGCCACTCTCAAATGCTGGAGAAGCTCAATCTCCAAACTTGGATCTTCTTTTAACAAAAGTGGGTCAAAGACATCACTTATTCTCAATTTGGCATGCTGTTTCACCCACCCCACAAGATTATTGTCACCAAAATCAGCTGAATCCGTCGGCTGTCTCCCCGTTAAGAGCTCCAGCAGAACTACGCCGTAGCTGTAGACATCGCCTTTTGTTGAACATCTAAAGCTCTGGTAGTACTCTGGGGGTACATATCCTGGAGTACCTGCTAGTGTGCTGACACTTAAATGTGTGTCCATAGCACTCATATGCCGTGCCATCCCGAAATCGGACACTCTTGCCTCCAAGTTCCCATCAATCAACACATTACTTGATTTCATATCCCTGTGAATAATGTGTGGGATGCAATTGTGATGAAGGAAAGCCAAGCCTCTGGCAGCACCGATGGCAATCTTCCTTCTGGCTGCCCAATTTAGCTTTATCCCGATTTTCTTCCTGTCATGTAAAACATCTTCCAAGCTGCCATACTTCATGTACTCATAAACCAACAGTCTTTCCTCACCTATCTTACAAAAGCCTAATAGAGGCACAAGATTTCGATGCTTGATCTTCCCAATGGTTTCCATTTCAGCAGTGAACTCGCGATCCCCCTGTCCGCTAACATGTATCAATTTCTTGATAGCCACTACACTACCATCCTTCAACTGAGCTTTATAGACATCTCCAAAGCCTCCAGACCCTATAAGGCTGTCATTGTGGAAATTGTTAGTGGCTTCTAAAAGATCAGCAAATGTGAGCTTCCTAAGAGGCTTCTCAAATGTTGATAGATGAATGCTCAAATCGCGTGCACTGAATTTCCAAGTGCTATTTCCAGCATCCCCATTAGAATGACTATCTATATAAACCTCGAGGGCATCCTCTTTTTTCTTTCTCTTCTTTGTTTCTACTATAACTATAACAAAACCAATGATGCAGAACAGCGAAAAAAGAAGCCCCATAGCTACAGTTCCTGCTAATGATGCTTGTCTCCGACGAGACTTCCGCTGCTGATTCTCATTTGAACCAGAATTTGTTCCACATTTAGGTAGAGGGTATCCACAAAGGCCAGAATTATTGTAAAATCTGTATTCAGGAAAGGTGTCAAAAGGAGCTGACTGAGGAATCATTCCTGATAGATTGTTGTTGGACACATCAGCCTCTCCAAGAAGTGTAAGACTAGTTAGTGATTGAGGGATTGAACCGTTGAGCCTGTTGAAAGACAAATCAAGAATGGCTACATTTTTCAAATCACCAAGTTCTTGTGGGATAGGACCAGACAAATCATTATGTCCCAAATTCAATATCTGGAGATAATATGAGGAACCAAGTTCCTTAGGTATGCTTCCCTCTAACTTATTAAATGAAAGATCGAGAAAAATCATGGAGCCATTGTGGTTGAATGTAGGTGCGGTGATACCTCTATAAACTCTGGTGAAATTGCAGGGGTGCCTTGTAGATAACCTGTCCAGTTGCTCCTGTCTGATCCCTCCGAACTCGAGCAAATTGCCAGCTCCATGGCATTGTCTACTCCCATCATTCTTGACATAGATATACATCTTTCCAGTGAGAAATGCAACCGCAATGTTTCCAGACTGCTTGAAGAAAGCAGGTGGAATGCTCCCAGTGAGAAAATTAGTGTTGAGATCCACCCATAGCAAGCTACGACAATCACCTAATTCTCCAGGGATGCTACCTGAGATTGAGTTATTCCCAAGCTTCAGAATCGCAAGATTCCCCAAACGCCCTAAGGAAGCCGGTATCTCGCCGCTTAGCTGGTTATTTGACAAGGAAATCCAGATCATCTTTGTGCAGTTGCTAAGGCTAGCAGGGATGGATCCATTCAAGAAATTAAAATCAAGAATCAAGTTCTCTAGACTCTCCATGTACATCAGCTCTGATGGAATCTCTCCCTGTAGTAGATTCAACATTGCAATGAAATCGCGTAGTTTTGACAGTGATCCCAAGTTATAAGGGATAATCCCAGACAAGTAATTAAAGCTAAGATCAAGAGAAACCAATTGTGAACAATTACTTAAGTCCTCGGGTATTCGACCAGTGAGCATGTTATTTTGAAGGTACAAGACTTGCAATTGCTTCCCTGACCCTTTGCAAATCCCAGAAGGAATTCCACCAGAAATGTTATTAGAGCCCACATCAAAAGTCTCCAAATTCACCAACTTGAACAAAGATTCAGGCAAAACGCCATCAAAATTATTGAAGGACAACACCAAATGCTTCAAACTACTCATATTGACAAGAACATCCGCAGGCAGCTGACCAGAAAAATTATTGTTTGAAATATCCAGCAGTTCCAAAGCAGAACATGAACCAAAGGAATCAGGGACTGTACCTGATAATTTATTGAAGGACAAATCCAACTCCACCAAGCTTGAACACAAATCAGACAGATATAAAGGTATAACTCCTTCAAAACCATTCTCCCCAAGATACAAAAACTGCAAATTTCCACCACTTGGGAACTTAGGAATAGCTCCAGTGAAATGATTACTGGTGAGATTAACAATATTAAGCTTTCCACAGGAAGAAAGATTGGAGCCAACTTCTCCATAGAACTTGTTGGATGACAAGTCCAAGTGCTGCAAATTGGAACAGTCATGAACTCCAGGGAACACACTGGAGAAATTGTTCACTGAAAGATCCAAAGAAACCAACTTTTTGAAATCTATTGAAGGAACATCCCCTGTTAATTTGTTACCTTTCAAAGACAAAGACTGAAGCTCAGGAAACTGGGTGGACAGAAACATAGAAAGCACATTCACGCCAGAGATATTATTGTAAGAAAGATCAAGAACTTGGATTCTTGAAGTGGAAACTTTATCTTCTTTAACCAAAGGGTCCATAGAGTTCCTTGAAAGATTAACAAAAGCAATGCTAGAGCAGACTCCAAAGCTAAAAACATCAGAAACAGGGCCTGAAATAGAGTTCCCAGCAAGATCTACAGAATTCAAAAGCACCCCACATTGAGATCTCCCCATAGAACTAAGCCTACCACTAATATTTGCATCCTTCAACACCAAAGACTCCAAATTAGGAAGAGAAAGCAAAGAGGAAGCAACCAAACTGAAGTCTATGCTGAGCAGAGAGTTGCTGAGATCTACAGAGCTAACTCTAGAGTTCTTGCATGAAACACCAGTGAAACTACAAGGGCTGTTTGTGGAGAGCCAGTCTTGAAGTAAAGCAGAGTTGGGAAGTGAGTCTTTGAAGGATAAGAGCAGCTGGGAATCCTTGGTGAGGCCATCTAAGGAAGCTGATGCAGAGGAAGAAGAAGAAGAAGGTTGGAAATGAAGTGAGAACAGAGTGAAGGTGAGGAGAAAAGGTAGTAAAGGGTGAAGATAAAGGAAGAGGAAAGATATCTTGGTGGTTTTGAGAGGGGATTGGTGATGATAATGGTGGAAGAGAAGAGTAGTACTGTGTGTATCTTTATCAGCTTTCATGTTCTTGTTATCTGGTAAAATGCGTGTTCTTGCTCCTAAGATTTCAGCTCTTTTGCTTCCATTTGATTGAGAGAGAAACTTGATTGATGGGGCTGTGGAAGGCGGGGGCGGGGGCGGGGGAGGCGGAGGCGGAGGGGTATGGAGGTTGGTTAAGAGAGTCAAAAGTTGGGAAAATGTTGGTAAGAAGATTATTTATAGAATGTGTGTGTGTTATATGTTGAAACTTTTTTTCCTTTTCTTTTCCTCAATCGAAAAAGGTGAAGGTTTGGAAGCAATAGATAGGGAATCCCCGATAGTTTAAAAAAATCAGAAATTTTATTGTGTTGATTGATCAACTAGTGGTCTAATAAAATAATGACAAATAAGTTTTATCTGCCTGAAAGCAAAGTAATGATTGGCCAAAACAGCCCATAAATTTTCTACACTGTCAATGACCAACTAATCATACTTGGTCATTAACCATTGTAAAATTTGTGTAAATACATTAAATTTCACTGGAACAGTCTTGACTTAAATTTTTTCATAAAATGTAATTTGAAAAATGTATGATAATCAATAATTTTTCGAAATATGTTTGCAAGTCCATAAATAAGAGTCTAAATTTAAGTCATTGACAAAATAATGTATAATTGATTAAAGAAGTAACGTAAGATTCATGTCGATTAAAAAATACAGAAAGAAGGTCGAAGGTCGAAATAGAATCTTAGGTGTTCAATATTTTAACTTACATTTATAAGATTTCATAAATGGAAGTAAATAAAATGTTAGTGCATGATTTAAGATGTGGAAGTTTATACTTTAGAGGGCCTAGTGTAAATTAGGGTGATGTTTCTATGTCCAATATATTGTTAAAAACATAAGAGTAAAACAACGCATAACCATTATATCTCAACGACAATAAAAGCTTTCGTTAGAGTCAAACGAATATAAGCGACAGACAAACAATACCACTATCCGAAAGGATAGAAAATTTGCTTCCAATGAGATCATCGACTATATATGTACACAATAATAAGAATATGGTGTGCTAGTGTGCTAGTTGAATGAATTTTGTAAATACAAATAGAAATTTTCCGATATTAAGATTTCCATAACGGTGTACATGCATAAATAATGAAAGGTAAAGACAAACACAGAAAATTACAAAGTCAAGAGTGTCTAACCCCTACATATACTTTAAGGTGCTCCTATATCCTACCTAAATCTCGTTAAAACATAGAAGTATACATTCTAAATTACAGTATATGTATAATGTGTGTTTTTTTAATACAAAAATTACTTTTTATTTTTAAAGTAAATAAGAAAATTAGAGAGTAAACTATCCGCGGTGGCATCGGGCAATTCGTAGTTTTTAGACATAGAGAGATGAGGCTTTACCCGTAACTTGTGAGAGACTACACAGCTGTGCCTCACATGGTATATATTAATAATTATTATTTTTCCCATATACCAATATATGCATGTGCTTTCCCTCGAAGTTATCGTAGAATGTGCATTTTCATGCGACATGGAAAACTTCAAACAAAAACTGAGAAAATAAAAATGAAATAATTTTAATTTTCAGACATCATCTTAATCAAAAAATAATAATCAGGAATACAAGATAAAACGTAGATACAAACACAGGCATATTCAACTGTCCAGGAATACAAGGATTCTTGAGTGAACCTTAATAGTTTTATAAGATGATGTCTAATGTGTATTTGTGTGTATTCAAACAAACAAATACTTTGTTATCCTTTTTCACATAGTTCCATTGCAGGAGGATGTGAAAGTAAAATCCTCTATTACCTATATCTAAAAGTATGTGAAAGTAAAATCCTCTATTATCTATTATCAATAAAGTTAGTGCACCAGCAGCAACAACAACATACATACCCACTATATTCTCATCATCATCATCCGTACCCAGTATATTCTAACGACAGCAAAAGCTATCGTTAGGGTCTGTGGAAGGTAAATGGTAGGCAGACAATACCTATGTCCCAAGGGATAGAGAGTATGCTTCCAATGAGACCCCCGACTCTATATACCCACTATATTCTAACGACAGCAAAAACTATCGTGAGAGTCTAGAAAATGTGAGAGACAATTTAACAATACCTTCATCCTAAGAAATTAAGGATGTTAACAAACCGAACCAAGCAGAATACTAGGTTTTCAAATTCGGATTCGTTTAGCTAAACGAACCGTTCGGCTCGATTCGTTTACTGTGATGAGCTTTAAAATTGGTCCGAGTTCGGTTCAACAGCACTATAATCGTTTAAACAAGCTGAACAATTCGCAAACTTTTTGGCTCGTTTTAATAAATGAACCCAAATAGGTGTTCGAATTCGGCTCGTTTAAGTAAAATTGACGAACAAACTCGAATCAAATACGAATCGAGCAAGAACAGTCTGCGAATTGTTCGGTTCGCTTAACACCCCTATAAGGGCTAGAGAGTTTGATTCCACTGAGACTTCCGACTTTATATGTAATAATGTACCTGCATAGGTGACACAATAATAAGAATGTGTTCTAGTGTATTAGTGAATGGATTTAGTAAACACAATAAAATTATCGTAAAGAAGTGAGTAAATAATATTTAAGCTACTATGTTTTGGATTACAATGTAAGATTCTCATGTCAAACCCTATGAGATCTAAAGATCAAATATATCTTTTCCAAATCATGTATAAAATAGATTATAACGATATTTTAGGACCAAAACTAAATAATTTTAATATGAAAACAATTACCATGAGAAGTAGGGCTGTAAATGAACCAAGTCGTTCGGTTGTTCGGCTCGTTTGGCTCGTGCTCGAGCTCGGACTCGGCTCGGATAAAAGGTTAATGAATAGAGCTTGAACACCTTTTTTCTGTTCGAACTCGGTAAGTGACACCGTTCGTTTAAGGTGTTCGGCTCGTTAATGTTGTTCGTGAGTTAAACGAACCAAGCTTGAACAATTAAATATTTTCGTTTAAATAAACGAACAAGCTCGACTCGTTTGTTAAGTTGAATGAATCGAGTTTAAACAACACAATATTCAACTCGTTTGTCTCGTTTACACCCGTAATGAGAAGGAAGGGAGAAGAAAGAAAGACCAAAGGTGAAAAAGCTGACCTCGGAATAATGGGGCCCGGAATGATGCAAGTAATTTACAAAGCAGACAATATTGCAAGCATAATGTGGTTGGTGTGTTTCTATCAATAGGTTTCCGCGTACGTGTGATTTAGGATGGATTCATCTGTCACCATCACTCTCTTTTCCTTATTGGATATTTTCCACTTGTACTAGTACGCTCTGATATGACAAACTTTTACTGTTAGTCTGAAATTCTGATTTACATTCCAACACATTCGGTGAAATTGGAGATGACAGTGACCCTTACTGGTTTAGATTCAATCTTTTTTATTATTTAGATTTTATTACTGTTAGGTTTTGTCAACAATTTATACTTTCTCCCTTTAATACTTAAACATGGAGTTTAAGAAAAATTGTCTAAAACTAAATTGATTAATTATTTTAACAAACCATTTTTCAAAAGAGTTATTATATCATTTAAAATCAAATTATAAAAGAATTATGTCAAAGCACTTTTACTTTAAATTACGTTTTTTTAACTGTGTTTGAGCACGTTTGACAACAATTTTTTTTACTAAAAATATTTCAGTTGGCTAATGTTTCTCATATCAGCCCAATCCAACTTTACCTGTGCATGCCTGGTGAAGCTCACCATACTTGTGCCAATTATCATATTTTACAAATATCAGACCATTAAAGTATAATGTACATTAACCAACAGACTTAGGCCATCATTTTCTCAAAAAAAAAAAAATATCATATGTCATACATAAATACTTGTGTATGTATATACATACGCGCGCACACACACATATATATGCATATGTGTGTGTAGACAAAACAAATTGGAAAAGAAAGGTTCAAGTTGTGTTTAGTATGTTTGTGTTTTAAATGTAATCCCTTAGATTATATATGAAGATTGATGTATATGTACGTTTATAAGATAAAGATAGACATGTGGTAGACAGAATGAGATTAAAAAAACGTTAAAAAACTGATCCGAGCTGAAATTTAGAGATTCAGACAATAAACTCGCCGACAGGAAATCATGAATGCTTGGTGGCTAAAGTTTTAAAAACGCAAAATCCACTAAAATGAACATAAGGATTCATGGATTCGTTTCGAGTAAGAATCCGGTCATACATAAACTAAGATTTAGTAAATATTTGATTAAGAAAAGAAAGTTATATGTTTGTATAGGACAATTTATAAAAGTCGGCTTCTTTATCACCAATAGTTAACTAGTAATTAAATTGTTATAATTAAGCTAAATTACTTTTAATCCAACGAATACTTAACGTGAGATCCACACCACTAAAATCTTCTTGAGTTTAAGAACGCTTAATAATTGATTGATCTCAGAACGTGGGACATGCGCCACAAGTTTCACTTTGACCAGAGTATCGATCCCACTTCCCCCCCTCCCCCACCCCCCACTGCCCAATAGTTAGTTCTGCATTTTTTTCTTTATAGGAATAGTAGTAATTAGGTGCATAATAATATTTCCCCAATTGAAGGCATTGATGGCGGAATGAAATCACTTCACTCACTTTTCCTTCTCCCATACGTCACCGCGCGACACGTGGCAGCAGGGGTGTGTGGTAAGGCTAGATGAAGGTGACCCGCATCTAGTCTCACCACTCACCCATGCTGGCACGTGTCGCGCGGTAACAAATTGGGTGAGAGATTTGGGGTGAGGGGATCCTAACCTATTAATGGCAGTATACTGCTGTACTTCTGGTCCCACAAGTGAACATCAATCTTCACCGTTGTTTCTTTTCGACGAGTCAGATGAGCTGTCTGTGATGACCAACATATGTACGACATGCATGATTGGAGAAAATACTTTGATGCTGTTAGATTCACTTAGATTCACTATTTGGATCACACATTTAACTTGTTTAGTAAAATTAAATATTTTGATAGCTTTATCTTGAATGTATGAACAATATTAGAGTCTTCGGAGTTGTTAATACGTGAAAAATACTTCAACGCTTAAGTCAATTGTAGACGTGTTTATGTTTGTAGTTAAATTTTTTTTATAGTTTAAGATAAGACATGTCTCTTTCTAAGAATTTTGCGTAATTCAAGAGGAATGTATTTTTTTAATCCGTCTCCATGTTGACATGAACATGCCATGCCTTATGCTTGACTGTGTTTATTCCTTTTGTATTGACGGGCCAAGTCATGCTTGAAGACTGTGGGTCACTGCCATTTGTTATACCCTGCTTATGCATGTATGTCAAATGACGTCATGTTTCGCATTGCATGGTGAAGCTTTTTGCATGGTGTCAGTGTTCTTGTCCGATCCGAAATGACTTGTCTTGATTTTTGGTTTCCACTAGTGGGATCAACCTGGTGGTCCTGGCTGACCTGATACTAATGGTCGAGGTGCAAGCCCGTGGCTGAAGTGAGGGTCATGACCGAGGTGAAGACCGTGATCGATGCGGTTAATCTTGGAGCAAGTCTCTAAGGATGACTGGTTCAAGCCAACCTAATAGTCGCGTCAGACCTGATTATATGAATGGCATTGAGAAGGCGTCATGTGTCTCGTGGACAGACCGACTTGACTGTGTATTGGGACCTGAGTGACAGACATGAATCTTAGATGACATGTGTCTATGTGTGGTCATACAGTGTTAATTGTAAAGAGCCGAGCTGGTAATACTTATAGTTTTTTGTAGCGTGTTGGTTTTGTCCTCATCAGTGCCCGTAGATCAGCCTTGTTAACTTAAATAAAATGGTTGATCTGTTGGTAACAGTCAAATTCTCTTGATTTTTTGACTGATGCACGTCTTTGATGTGCCAACTCCTGATTTGGCGTTTGACAGGATGTGATAATTAAAATTCTCGGCGTTATTTTCGATGTAGTTATAACCGCAACATTTAGTTCATTGTCTCACGTTTTGTTTAACGCCTTTTAGATTTTGAGGATCGTGAATCTCAATTGGGATTAAATTTTTATCCCGAAAATTTAGGAATATATCTCCCTCTTCTTCACTTTCATCTTCTACTATTTTTTCCTCTATACAAAAAATCTTATTAAAAACTCCTTGTTGTTTGTTCATCTTCATCCTCGTCTCGAACCTTTCGGTGATTTTCTGGTCCTGTCCTTAGTCTTCTATCCTCAAATCTTTATCACTTTCCACCAAATCTCATAATCTCCTTATTTCTTTCAGTCTTTCAGTCATGTTTGATTCTCTCATTCTTAAAATGTTTCCAAGGGGCCTTATGCCGACAACATATAAGAGGGTATGAACTTATTGTTGGAGACAATCAATCATGCACCAAGACGCAGTCGTTCAATGTGTGCATATGAACAATACAAAAATAATCAAACCCGGGGCGAGTCGAGGACTCTGTCCTTAAGACGTATTGCTCTGGTATACTGTGTCCAACCGGTGTGAGCAATCGTCTCCCAGGATACAACGGGTACCTGTTCAGTTGAGCGGCACTGCTGAACTTGAACTACTTCGAACCTTCGAATGTCCTGACTTCTCCCGAACGTGATGCAAGCCTCGAATGCTATGAATGCAGAATGCTATGAAATGCTAGAGCAAGGTGTGTGAATAAATGCACCCTTAGCCCTCTTTATATAGGGGAGTCGGTTGGAGAACAAGGTACCGTAACCGTTGGATCAAAACCGAAGTTTGATTTAGGCCGTTAGATGAAAACCTCCTGTCTAGATTAGGAAGGTTTAATCTCAGCCTTTGGACTGAAGATAGATTAGCAGGTTTAAACCTGGAGCGTTAGATAGAAACCACATTCGGTTGGGGTGGTTAGGACAGTTTAAATCTCGGCCGTTAGATTAAAGCTGCCTTCTCTGCCACCGTTAGATCAAACCAGATTGATCTTATCTTATATCGAAGGATACCGTTTGAATTAGATTTAAACAACCGTTCGATTTAAACCATAACCGAACGCCTTATCAAACTTAACCGCATTTTGTTTAAACGTAACCGTGCAACCGTGTTTTCCATCCACTTTGAGAATTAATTTCTCATTCACCCATTTCAATTTCTCCAACACTTTTTCCTCCTCTAAAAAACTGACTCTGATGGTGGTCTCTGTCCTGCCAAGAGGCATAAAAGGACGGTGGTTGCCGTTGTTGGGCCCAGAGATGTTGCTGGTCTTAGTGGCGCTACTCCGATGTCAGAGCCTCGAGTGTTGCTCTTATGATCATCCTCTGAGTAGCCACCTCAGAGTTATGAAGCTGTTAACGAAGAGTACTTTAGAGTAGGTTTTAGCTTGCCCATCTCAAACCTTTTGAAGATGATTTCAATGTATTACAAGCTTAGACTCCCCTAAATAATGCATAACTGTCTCAAGACCGTTTCCTGCTACCTTATATTCCTTTGAACAGGACCATTGCCTGTGCTCCAAGTTAAACCTATAAACCAACCCAAAGTTTCAATGTCTATGGAATCTTTTAATGCATCTAGAAAATGTTCTCAAAGGTAAAATGATAAAATTTGTTTAGAAGATTTCGAGTCTTGTGGCATATTGAGTCAAATTTTTCCTTTTTTTTAGAGTGAAGATTCGTGTGGTGATGGTAATGACGTACAGGGCAGTGTTTATATTTTCAATGTTAGGGTCAAACGGTAACATTCTTATGAAATAAGCCGAAGTTAGAAATGTTGTCGCTATTATTATGCATTTTCCATCTTGTCTATAATAGTAAAAAGGAGTAAAAATGATGATCAAGAAAATATTTCAGAAAGACACGTATTTTAGTTTAGTTCACAAGGGTATTTGCCCTTAGCCCTTAAATGTTCACAAGGGTATTTGTGTTTATTATTATTATTATTATAGTAATAAATATTGTTCATTTTAATATATTCTTCATCCGATCATGACATGTTGCATGACTTAGAACTTAGAAGGAAAAAAAATAGTTCCTACAATAATTTAAACAAACTGAAAACTAAAACACATTCCAATTTGGAAATAAATCACTTTAGTCATATCCAATGAGATTGGGGGCGCGGGGTTGAGAACGATGACACAACAAAAAAAAAAATTAAAATATTCTTAGAACAAGAATATCTAGTTGTTTATAACCAATTGACTGTTTACATATATATATATATATATATATATATATATATATATATATATATATATAGGTTTTCTATAATGATCAATCATTACTTTTTTTGGCTAGTATGTAAGTCTTTGTGTAACGTAACACTATTATATTATTAGTTATTTTTTACTTGATTCTGAAAGAATATATGAAATCTTTCATACGATAAATACTTAGACTTGAGTTATCCGATCCAGTGCTACAAAAAAGAAAAAAAAAGTTACCCGATCCAGAAATTCACTGTTGCAAAGAAAGCTTTGTAAGCGCAAAAATACAACAACATATTAGGACGATGTGGGGAGGGGTAACATAGTCCCAAAGAGGAAACAGGGCTAATAAGACCGTTAATATCATAGATTTTGTACTTTATTGATGAGGTAAATAGGTTAAAATGAAAATAAGAAAGGAACATAAATTATTTTGTCACTAGGTTAGATTCTTCTTTAGATTTTTACCCTCACTCAGGAGGCAGAAAATTTACTTTGTACTTTCTTCTTTACCAGACACCCCACCCCCACCCTCACCCCCCGATGATGCCTGCAGAGTTCCTCTTCAATCTTCATGAGTATTTAGAATTTTGTGCCACCAAATTACTTTTTTGTTCAGAAATAGGAAACTTTCATTAACCAAACGGATGAAATGTACAATGGGATCTAACCAGCTATACAAAGACAAACTCATATAGAGAAAATAAAGTACATCAACTTCTCTGATTTACATTCTTGAAAAAGTTGTAAGTTCGTGACTTTATGTAGTCAATAAAGGAGTATCGCAACATCAACTCAAAGTACAGTCCTGCTCTTATCTCCCCAAAAGTCTAATTTGCTGAGCTTTCCAAGCTTCCTCAAGCTCTTTTGCACGCCACCTGATGCATTCTACCTGCAACATTGTCGGTTTAGGCATGTCCAGCTTGCCACGAATCAAATCATTTCTCTCTCGCCAAATGCTGTTGAGCGCCTCTCTGAACAGAATTCTCCACTCCACCTCCACCACTACATCAGTGGCATCTATCGCTAAGTTATAGTCAATCCAACTATGTACTATATTTAGCCCCCAAAAAACAACATACTTGATCTATTCCCCAACATGAGCAGCCAAGCTTTGTATACTGGGTGGGTTGGGGGGGGGGGATCTCTTAGAGCATGCATAATTGTTTCGTCATCCCTTCTGCAAATAGAACAAATGGGATTCGGACCAACTTTCCTTCCGAAGGCATAGTCAAGTTGTCACTCGGGTAAGAGATGGACAACTAGAGGTCATGAGTTCGAATCCAGAGACGCGCACAGCGTGGATGTTACTCTGCTGCTAGGCCAAAAGGCCTGGTTTGTGGGGCACTTTGTGTGAGTAATTGTGTAAGATCTCATCCAATCTAGAAGACTTGGTCTCCTGATTTATATACTACACGCAGCTCCTTTGGGCTTGGACAATAGGGACTCTTTGAGTTGGGTTCAACCTTTTGCCAACAAGAATTCCTCAGTCGTCAAACACCCATATCTGGCCTGCCATAGTAAAAAATTCAGACGCTGTGGTCCTTTTAGCTTCCACACACTTTTCCACTCCTTGGAGTCCTCCGTACCTCCTGCAGCCTGCAAAAGATCACACCCCGATTGCATGTTGAATTAGCCACTACTGTTGTGTTTCTATAGGAACCTATCAATTTTCGTTTCTGGGTAGGACCTTGATCCTTTTGAATGTCATTACTCAGTGCTTAGCTCCATATTAATCCCTTTCTATGTGGAAGAACTTGATGGTTTCTTATTCCCCATGCGAAGATGGTAACCGTACATAGCACAAAGAGATATGGGGTGAGGGGTCCCCTGGTCTCAAATCTCTTTGTGACATAAATGATGCTACTCCACCACCTACGTGTACCAATTGACCACCATTCGCCCCTAAATCTCTGCCATCACCTCCTCCCTTAAACCCGCACCAATGTGAATGTCGCTTGTATACAAATCGGACTAAAGAAGCTGGTACCTGATTCCATGTTGAGAGGGAAGGAGTTCAGATATGGAGAAAGAAAAAATCTAAGGTTTGAGAGGAAAAAGTTAGGGTAAAAGGGAAGAACCAGGTGCTACGCCCTGCGGGTTCGCTCCATGAGATCCTTTTGGACAAAATCTAAGGCACCTTTTGGGACATGTTACTCTTCGCCCTGGTTTTTTGGGAGATACTTTGTGTAAGTAACTGCACAAGATCTAAATTAATCTAAGAGACGGTTGGACTTCTAATTTATATCCTCCATGCAGCTCCTTGTAGTTGAGACAGTGAAGAGCCCGGGCGATGGATTTCACTTTTTGGCAGAAGGAAAATTGAAGAATTTGTTAAAGTTATACACCGCATGTAATTATGGATATGAGCAAATTTGTTAAGTTTAGAGATATGAGATACTAATCCGTTAAATTCCGCATAAATCAATCAAATGCCCTCGTTAGGATATTAATTTAAAAGTTAAAAGTTAAATTTTCATGACAACGCATTAAACTTATAGATATAATAATACTAATACGATAGTTACAAATACTAATACCAACAACTATATAACATGTATTAACTCTTAAATCAAACAATACTATAACCAAACACACCTATGGATATCTCTGAAAACTTAAAATGTGGCCGAAGACGAGGGCTTCCAATGTGGCTATCTTTTTCCAAGGAAGCTTATTCATTATGATCCAATTTAATGGCTCTGAAATACTTGCAAGAGAAACTTAGGTGGGGATCCATTACTATTTAATACACGAGGATGCAGGAGGGGTCCACAACCTGCATGGACAAGTGGCCTTGTCTAACTTGCTTACTAGGACATAATATATCCCGGAAGGTGCCTCATTATACACATTCACTTGTCTCAATTTTTCATTTTCTATTTTAATTTAATGAGTTCTGTTTAATAAAATCCAAGGAGTTCCGTTTCCAGTAGAGTCAATGACATTTAAACGAACTGTTCGAATTTGAATTTGATTCAGTTAAACGAACTATTCAGTTCGGTTCGTTTAGCTAAACGAACTTTAAAATTGGTTCGAGTTCGGTTTGATAATGCTATAGCTGTTTAAACGAACTGAATAGTTCGCGAATAGTTCAACTCGTTTTAGTAAACTGAACATATGTTTGAATTTGGCTCGTTTATTGACAATTATAATACAAACCGAACACGAACTGTTCGTAAACTGTTCAGTTCGTTGAACAGCCCTACCCCGCCCCTACACCCCCCCCCCCCCCCAAAAAAAGAAAAAGAAAACATAGCATATGACTCTTGAAAAAGAATCATCAAATAAGGTTCCAGCAACTAATCTCAAATTGTACAATACAAACTCCCGAATGTTCCCAAAAATACCCATGTCAAGTTAGGAAAGGAGACAGATAAGCTCTGTAATACTTAACATACTTGATGAATCTCATAAATGGAAGTAACCAACTGAGAGTCCATTCAGTCCACTACTTCAAATGAAATTTTTGTTTGAACTACAAAATAATCAACTATAATAATGTCTTCTGACTGGTCATGGATTAAAATACAAGATCCATTAATGATATAATTTTCTATAAATGTGATTCAAAAGAACAGCCGGGGGGGGGGGGGGGGGGGGGGTTATCCTGTTACATACCATGGACCTTGAAATGAAGAGGAAGAACAACGACCAGCTTGAGGTATAACGGAATACTTAATTCACCAGTGAAGCCAATATACAAAAGCATCAGTTCTCATTACAGAGCCTTGGAAGCATCTAAACCTTCTCATCAAGTGCTACTGTTTTCAATAGAACACTCTGTTCTTCCTCGTTGTTGCTTGGGGGGGATGGAATTCGCTCCTTCCCACCAGGCTTGGACGAGACATTCCCATACCAAATCATGCCCATTATTGCCACTGACATACCAAATACTACATGAAGGTTCAGCCCTTCCTTCCCAAATAATAGGAATCCTAAAACCAGGACAAATATGGTCTTCATATGGCCAAGAACTTGGAACGTCACGGCAGTAAATCTCCCAATGCAGATAAATTGGCTTAGGTTGGTGCCAATTGCAATGGTACAGGACAACAGGATAAACAACTGCAAAGAATATAAACCAAGTCATATCGTTTCAAGACAGAAAGCAAACAGATGATGGAAAAATTGCATCCAAAAAGCTTAAAAGAAGATGCATATGAAGAAATGAAATGGTAGCTCAAATGGAATCATGCGTGTCAGCCCCTAAACCCTTTGACTTCCCAGACAAAATCCCCACCTCTCCCCTGGCTAAATTATTGATGTAGTTAACACTGTTCAACGGAAAGTGACAAAGAAAGGTTGCCTAAGCGACTGAGTTTTTCTGTCTAAATAGTGTTTAGCTGGATATTTAACAATCGAAGAGTTTGTCTTCAATGATCTTTTTTTTTTTTTGGGTCTTTGTTGGTTTCTTTGCCTTAAGTGACATACGTGCTCCAAAGTTATAACAATTAGCAGCACATTATGACTTTTATCCAGAGAAGTTGAGCCCACTTTTCAACATAATACTTCAAATGAAGAATCAAGGAAATCAAGATTTCCTACCATGTAGTTTCAAACACTATGCATCATTGTTTTAAATGTGTAAGTCACATGTCTCTTCCTCCAAAAAGCATCATTAGCAAAACAAAGAGGTTTACAGGCCTTCAGCTCATAGAACAAGGACAGTTTGCAAGATACCGCAATTATTTTGAGAATATCCTTGGAGAATGATCATAAAGATCTGGACCTATTTCAAAGCGTGTCAAATAATTATGAATATGTTAAGCAGCCATGCTCTAGTTGCACCAGTAAAACCTGATGAAAAGCTACTGGAATGACACATATAACAAATTGGTTACACAAATTTCCTATAACCATCCGGATGAGACAATGGTGGATCTAGAAGTATGCGCTTATAAACGGACCACTTCCTATTAGTATAAAAGCAGACTGAAGTTTCTTTGATACACTTACCATTGACGAATACGTGTAGGCATACTCATCAACTCTCTTTCCTGTCAACCAGTAGTCTACAAATGGACCTGATAACAGCAACGACGCTGCCTGAATTGGTGCAGTGTGTCCCAGGAGGTTGAAAGATCCAAGAGAGTACTTCCGCTGAAGATTATGTACATACTGCAGAAAAAAGGGAAGCAAATAACTAAATCCTAATCAACCAAATTACGGAAGTAAACGATCTGTCCAACTTGTGATTTGAATACAATATTCTAGCACTTATACAGAAAAAGGGAAGGGAAATAAACATGCAAGGACAAATGGATACTGTAAAAGAACTGTCATGCTGGTCAAAGGTCCTTTTTCCGTAATTTGATCAAAGTTTCAGTTATCTGTGGCACACAACCACAATACAATGGATGCAATACAAGTAGCGCAGCAAATTAAAGAAAACTCACATACTGCTGAAGAGCAGTGCTCCATACTGCTATACAAGCAGCAACGAAACCATTGGCATTGACACTCACATCTGAAACTGTACAGATTCCGACACCCAAGAGGACCAACATGATACTCAGCTTGGTGTCCCTAGAGTACCTCATTTTGTCCAGTACAACTTCCAGAAAACATGACACTGGGATCATACTCAGCTTCGCAATCTGATAGGAAAAGATTTCATGAGAAAAAAGTGATTTGGTCATGAAGATTCCCAGAACGCAAAATAAGGCACAACTTACCTGGTAGAATCCCACAGAATTCCACATCAAGCTCACATTCATACCAACAATTGAGAAATTTGCAAATAAAACAAATTTTAAGCACTCATGTAGAGGAAGCTGGGAATTCTGAATATACCCAAGCCACTTCAGAACAACAATCATCAAGGTTGTGGTCGCAAAATGCAGGCCAGTTAAAGTAGTAGCTGCAAAACAAGAACATCAAGATAGAAGTTAAGATCTTGCTGATCCATGGAGACATGTCAGGAATTAATGGCCTGCTTAGCTCAACTGTAACTGCTTCAAACCAATTACTAGAGCAAGTAGTTTACCGATCAAATTTTCATGTTTTACCTGTTGGTCATTCATATAAAGTCATAGATCTACTTCAATGGAATGTGCCCCATTCAACAGACAGTGTGTGAAAGATCCACTCTTTTGATGTTTTTCGTTACAGATTAAGTTTCACTGTCGGAGTTCTTGAATTTTATTAAATAAATCGAAACAAGACAGCTTATAAATACAAGAAGCGGATGGACACTTCTTTTCTTGCCCAAGGTGAATATGGCAATGCGAGCAAGTTCATATGAATGCCATGGTGTTTCAACATATCTTCTTGTAATGTTCATGTAAACATCATACAGGAGGGATTTGATTAACATGTGAACATCTCAGCGGGAAAAAGGATTGAGAGTTGTTCTTGTTGTAGTGAACATCTCAATCTCGACTGAACTAACAAGCAGCAGACAAGAGCAGCTGAAAGTTTCTTTCAGACATCCTGATTCCTAGCAGATCATGTCATTTTATTAGTGATCCAGCATACCAACGGTCAAACCTGAAGGCAATGTGGTGTAATCAACTCCATAAATCAAATGAGACTTTCAGCGGCACTAGACCAGGTGTTTCATCCAACTATTTCTCAAAAAGCAAATCTAGAATGTCATCTTGCACGAATTCCACAAACAGTAAGAAGACATCAGACATGGAAAGGGCAAGTCATCTCCCCATCTACATTGATGTGATTGATTTCTCTAAACAACGTCCCTGAAAGGAACAAAAACCCATATACAAAGCCAAATAAACTCCTAAAATGCTTTCTAAAGATCAGAAAGAACTCATTCAGCACGAAAACCATTCTCCCTTTAGAGTATCAAGTTGATATAATAAGTAGCTGCTAGATCTAGGATCAGGCTGAATCTTAAAAAAAAAGAAAAAAAAAATAGAAGGATTAACTGCAAAGCAAGAGACCAGAATCATATCAACACAATCCAAATTCAAGATTCCTTACCAAAGCTGAAACCATATGTACCCATCAAGGCCTTGTTGACCATAATGATTCCAACAGAAGTAACAATGTTGAATGCCCATGCCCCAGTATCAACGGCCACCTTCAATTCATCTTTGGTGGCCACCGACATTTTCTCTCCACTATTCTTCCCAAGCACCAAACTTGCTGCCAGTTAAATCCCCAAATTCCAAAATGACATCATACTTTTTAAAGCAAGGACAAAACTTTCTCCCCTGATTAACACCCAATCAATAATACTAACCGAGTATGGTATAATGAAATCTAACAATAAAGGAGCTGTCAAAGGGGGTATAGATACAATTAACAAATGGAAAAATTAAACTAGCAAACAGCAGAGAAGGCATGTGAGGAATAAAGAAACCATCTTTTTTCAAGAAAAGAAAAGGTATCATGTGCCCATTTACAATTAGTTACTACATCTCGTATTAGATACAACTTTCGATAGCTGGCAATATATAATTCAACCAGGTCCAGGCAACTCAAATCACTAGTAGGTATGAATAAGACACATAAAAGAACATATTGCCCATACGGGACCCTGAATTCATCAATCTTTTCAACTTCCTTTCTCAGAATATCCTAATCAGTATGAAATACAAAAAAACCCAGAAATTAATTTCCAAAACAAAGCAAGAAAAAGACCTTACAAGCTGATTGAGATTGATAGAAAACGAAGTAAAGCAAACGGGACGGATGGGAAATGCTTCGTTGATGATGAATTCCTAATAAAGAGGGAAATGGAGCGTTGAGGAAGAGACAGAAAGAGGTAAGCTTTGCGCCATTGTTAAGAGACGTAGAGTAGAGAAAAAGAGTAAATTAGCATTGGGGTGAGTTTCCATTTTGTCTCTTCTTCTTTCCTTCAAAAATTGGAGAGAGAAGGAATAGCTCACATCATGATGATCATATCATGGTAAGAAAATACATGCGAAATTTCAAGACTATTTACATTGAAGAAAAAAGTGGATGAAGAATGAAGAGGGAGAAGAAAAGGTAGAATCCATTTTCTTTCCCTTCACCCAAAATTGACAATTTTTTTTTGAACGTAAAATTGACAATTAGGAAAGGAAAGGATGGAGAAGGTGGACGGATTTTTCATTTTTTTTGTTACTTTATTAATTTATTATTTCTATTTGCATTATACATTTTGCTTCACTAGTACATATTGAGCCGGAAGTCTCACTGGAAGCAAACCCTCTATTTGCATTATACATTTTGCTTCACTAATACATATAGAGCCGGGAGTCTCACTGGAAGCAAACTCTCTATCCTTTGAGACAGAGGTATTGTTTGTCTGCCACTTACCATCTCCAGACCCTAGCGATAGCTTTTGCTGTCGTTGAGATATATTGGATACGGATGATGATGATTTGCATTATACATTTTATATTTACGGTATTTTTCTAACTTAGTGCAATCATGCTTAAAATTAGAAACTAAAAAGTTGGTTTGTTTTTTCTTTAGTTATCGTCATGATTTGCTTGCTTTGAAACAATAATCATGATTTTCTTGTTTACATTTTTTTCTTCTAATCTTTCACCATATGAAATAAATTTATATAAAATAAAAGTTTAAAAAAATTTGTTACACTAAAAAGCACATTAATACTTATTATGTTAAATGTTTTAAGCAATCAAGTATTGATAATTTATTGTATCAAATTTCTTAAGTTATGTGTTTTAAACAAATCCAAGATTGTTTAAAAAAATAAATCAACTTAAAGGTCACAAATCACTGGAATTAATGTAACAACCACACTCTGTTACGCTGATTAATTAGTTACATGGTTTTCAAAATATTTGATACATATAAGTTTTTTAATTTTATTTTTGTCCGTCTAAATTGTATGATTTTATTTTATAAACTCTTATCCATTCTTTTGAGCAAATCACGGCTCAAATTTCACAGCAAAAGATATATTTTTATTATAGAATAGATTATGAAGTTACATATAGTTTTAAGTACTTCATGACTTAAGGAATAATAAACCAAAAGAGAGAGCTTTTATAATTTAATTAGGAGACAAGTCAATATAACTTGAATTTACGAGGTTGACCCTCAAATTAGAAAAAAAGGAATTCTCATTTCAGAAATAAAAGACGGAAAAAGGAATGCTATCAAAATTATTAGGGAAAATTTAGAAAAATATTATAGTTTTAATAATTTATTTTACAAATAGGGTATATTTTGAATAAATTTCAAAAATACAGAGGAGCCTAAGACGAATAGCGTCTAAGAGACGTCTCTAAGACGTTATTCACAATGTCGTCTAACCGTAAAACATTTTTTAATACCTAAAAACTGTTTCAGAAAGCTCTAAATTGTCATACTCTAACGCATCATTGCCAATTGCGCTTTAGGTGAATAGCGACTTAAGGATTACTGTATATCTCTTCGACCTCTTATTTTCATAAACGAAGTGGTGTAGAATAATGAATATAATACATTGAATATACCAAACAAAGCAGTATACTATGTGAGAATAATATTTATAATACATGAATAAACCACTATAACTTTGCATTTGTAATTTTTATATTTTACTTTTGATAACAATTCCAATAAAAAGCTAAAGACTACGGTATATTACTACTTCATAATTTTTTTAGTTTCTAAATAAACCTTTATACTTAATTTAATAAATTATCCATGCGTAGTGCGAGGTGTATTCTAGCATTACCTTTAAACATCTTCTAGTTTAAAATTCAACCTTGCACCTTCATGTTTTTAGATTAAACAAGAAACGAGAGTTTCTGGTTAAAGTTAACAAAAATTATCATCTTTTGAACTCATGTGATTTGACATATAATTCTTGATATCCTATATAGTTTAGAAGCATAATTTTTTTAACTTTGACCTGAAATTTTCGTTTGTAGTTTAGTTTAGAAACACATAGTGTGTTTAGGTCAAATGTTAAACCGTGTAAAGGTAATTAAGTCTAAGCATAGAATTATATGTAAAAGTAATTATCCTTAAGTTTTATTTTTATTTTAGTGAAAACACACAAAGTATGTTCACATATTTGAAAAGATTCTACGTTTTGATCAAAGATCGTATGTTTTGAACGAATACAACACAGTTTTTGAAACGAAACACAAGACAAGATTTTTATTCAGTGTCTTGATTGGGGACAATTTATTAAAGTGTTACAACAATTTGAACTCTTGAATCATGTAATCAATAACATGAGACAAGGATAAAACCAAAATGGTACGCAAAAATTCAATATCCTTGGATTTTTATCTTTTTTTTTTTTTGGGCATAAGTGCATCAATTTAGTGGGCAGGGGTAGACATGTGCAGAAAGATTGACGGATTTTAGAGACTTTATGTAGAAAGAAATGCAAATTATGGTTCAAATTGGATTGTATTTAGAAGAATAAGTAGTCTTTTAAATATAACTTCTGGAAAACGAGAGGTGTGCATGCATTATGTTAGTCCATTTGAATATGTTGCATGTCGTGCATTATTTAAATACCACGACGATAATAAGATAAAAGACTAGAAGCACTCGTCAACATTTGAATATGTTGCACGCACATCAAGTCAACAAAATTTACGTTTACACTTCATTTACCTTGTTTTAAGATACCACGACGATAATAAGATCAACCAGTTAGCTCAAACAGTGATCATATGATAGTTGAGATTTTATTAGTACGTCCTGTGCATGGTCCAAACTTCTGACAAGAATAATAAATAGCAACAATCCCGGAACACAATTATCGAGTACATGGCTTTACAAACGTGTGCCTGAATGTTGTGAAAACAAAAACTCCACTTGACCTGGAGACACAAATCCAGCTTACACCAGATAGTAGTATGTTTCTTAAAGATGATGTAAAACGAGCAAATTAGATAAAGAAATATTTATACGATGCAAAAGCAATGCATTAGTATAATCACAATCGAGTACTATATGTATATACAAAATTAGTCACATAATAACTAACACTTC
Organism: Eustoma russellianum; assembly: GCA_036186865.1. NCBI lineage: Eukaryota > Viridiplantae > Streptophyta > Magnoliopsida > Gentianales > Gentianaceae > Eustoma > Eustoma russellianum. The sequence continues at coordinate 3,497,741 of AP025047.1, read as the reverse complement.
ACATAAATAGTGACACATTCTTCAGGTTGTATCCACATTGATACATTAGCCCCAAAAACATCTTCCTCTTTTCCCTTTAACAAAAGACATCAGCATAAACAAGCTATCGATTTCTTAACTTCCACAGGACATGCATTCTTCCCTGTTGTTTAAAGAGCATGACATCTGAGCCATTTTGCTCTCGTTGTCAACGTCCAGCGTAGGCTTATTATCCTGCAATGTGATGACACAAAGACTGTCAAATACCAGGCGGATTAATCAAGAGAGTAATAAGTAGAAACGAACAACCACCTTGAGCATGGAGGTGTCAACTGTGAATTTGATAGCATCAGCAGCAGCTCGGGAGCGCAAGTAGTACATCCCTGTTTTTAAACCCTACATCCACAAACAAGAAGAGATGATTATTGAAGAGTCACCTAACTTCATCTAGACATGCCAAGTAATTAACATTTAAAGATTCTTGGTGTGTGATCATCCTATACTCATCCAGTAAAGGATTCTGGAATTACATACCTTTGACCAAGCATAAAAATGCAGTGAGGTAAGTTTTCCAAAATTGGGTTGATCCATATGGATGTTAAGACTCTGGCTCTGGTCTATGTAGCAGCCTCGATCAACAGCCATATCAACCAATGTCCGCTGCTTGATTTCCCAAACGGTCCTAATCATTTTTCATCAGTAATGCTGGTCAGTAAATTCTACGTGCGAAAATGGGCAAAGCTAACCTCTGGAAGTTTGGATTCTTACTTGTAGATAGCTTTAAGATCCTCAGGTAGTTCAGGGATTTTCTGAACAGAGCCATCCTCGTAAACAATTCTATTCTTGACGACAGGAGACCACAGACCCATCTCAGTCAAGTCATGAAGCAGATGTTTGTTCACCACGACAAACTCACCACTGAGATAATGATCGAAAGACAATCAAAGGCTGGCTAACAACAGAATCAACCAACAAAGGATAAATTATGAAGGCATGTACCTCAGAACTCTTCTGCTATAAATATTTGATGTATATGGTTCAAAACATTCATTATTTCCAAGAATCTGACTAGTAGAAGCAGTTGGCATTGGTGCCACAAGAAGAGAATTTCTAATTCCATTTTTCTTGATAGTCTCACGAAGTTCATCCCAATCCCACCTACTTGAGGGTTGTACTCCCCACATGTCTGGCTGAAGAATTCCCTGTTAAAAGCAAAGGATTATATGTTTTTTCCATGAGTGTTCAAAACTGAAACAGTAGGGGGCAAGAAGAATTACAACTGTAACATGATTGAGTAATGGATGTCCAATCCTCAAGCATTAAAATACTAACAGTAGCAGTGATAAGTACAAAAATGAATACTCCATATGTTAATGGCAAAAGGTTATTAAAAGTATACCTTGCTCACAGGACATCCCTCATAGGTTTCATATGTGCCTTCTACCCCAGCTAATTCAGCAGACGCCTTCAGTGCATGGTAATATATGGTCTCAAAGATATCCTTATTCAGTTGTTGAGCCTGTAAGACATAGGACAATCACATCAGCCGGCGTGCTATTTAGCCAGAAGAGCAAGAGCTAAAAATAGATATACCTCAGGTGAATCAAATGCCATGCCAAGCAATATGAAAGTATCAGCAAGACCTTGAACTCCAATACCAATGGGTCTATGTCGCATATTAGACCTCTTTGCAGTTTCAACTGGGTAATAATTAATATCAATTATCTTGTTCAGATTCACAGTAACAATTGCAGTGACCTGATCAAGGAATCACAGCAAAATCAATGTTAAGTAACCATCATATCTTGTAAAAAATGAATCTACATCAAATAGCAAGGGAATCTCATCAACAAACCTCAGCTAGCTTCTCAAAATCAAAATATCTGTTTTTAGAACCTCTGCTCCCAGCAAGTTTTGAAGGTTGAGATTCTGACTGGATTCCCTATGAAACAAATGATATAAATGCAGATTCCAAGTTGAAGACAACTGCTAGAAGCAGTAACGGTACCCTAGAGTAACTACCTTTTCTCTTACAAACCGGGGCAGAGCAATTGAAGCCAGATTGCAAACCGCAGTTTCTGATGGACTAGTGTACTCAATAATCTCAGTGCATAAGTTGGAGGATTTGATTGTCCCAAGGTTCTGTTGATTGCTTTTTCGATTGCAAGTATCCTACAGATCAGGGTAGAATTTACTTAAGTAACCAATTGTATCATTCTTACATATAAAAATGTAATAAATACGACATTCACCTTGTAAAGCATATAAGGTGTTCCAGTTTCAATCTGGGACTTTAGGATTTCAAACCAAAGATTCTGTGCCTGAACAACCTTTTTTGCCTTTCCCTGAAAAAATTTGCCAGCAACAAAAATCATATCTTAAGATTTATTATTGTGCTGTAGTGTAGGACCCATCGTAATTTCTGCATACGTTTGGATATACAAGCAAAAGCAAACGGCATTTGCTCAAGTTTGTAATATGTGAAGGCAAATATCCCCAATGAAGAAGCACAAGTATAAGCTCCAAAGACGAGGTTATTCATACCTGTTTTTCATAATTCAAGTAAAGTTCTTCAAACTCAACACCCCAGCAATCACCCAATCCAGGAGCCTCGTTTGGACAAAATAAGGACCATTGCTCGTTCTTTTGGACTCTCTCCATGAAAAGGTCTGAAATCCAAAGAGCGAAGAAAAGATCACGGGCCCTATGCTCTTCCTATAAAAAAAAGGCACATTCATGGACGTTAACAATACATCAGCAAATGCCAGCCCACTTCTTAGAAGCATTTAAGATTGTTCAAGTAATCAGACTTCAAGAGGTGTGATACGTTTATGGATTGAAAACCTATTTATCACTTTTCTCATGGGGTATAAAATCTACCTTTCCATGGTTCTTCCTGAGATCCAGAAATTCAAAAATATCAGCATGCCAAGGTTCCAGGTAGACAGCAAATGCACCTATTCAAAGAAGGGGAGAATTAAATTGAAGAAACCAAATGTCTAACTAACGAGAAAAAAATGAAAGGGGGCCTTTGCTCACCCTTCCTTTTGCCACCTCCTTGATCAACATAGCGAGCAGTGTCATTAAATACACGGAGCATTGGAACAATGCCATTGGATGTTCCATTAGTTCCACGGATATAGCTTCCAGTGGCACGGATGTTGTGGACAGATAAACCAATCCCTCCAGCTGATTTGCTGATAACAGCACATTCCTTGAGAGTATCATATATACCCTCGATGCTATCATCTTTCATGCAAATTAAGAAGCAGCTACTCAGCTGAAATTTACAGAAAATCGTGTTATAAGATCATTAGGCAAATATCCTGCTATGACAACTCGATTGTCCAACTGAGAGTAAAAACATACTTGAGGCCTAGGAGTTCCCCCATTGAATAATGTAGGAGATGCATGAGTAAACCAACGTTGAGACATCAAATGATATGTTTTAATTGCAGAGTCAACGTCTTCCTTATGGATACCTACAGCCACCCGCATTATCATGTGCTGGGGTCTTTCCACAACCTTCCCATGGAGCTTCAACAGATAAGACCGCTCAAGGGTCTTGAAACCAAAGTAATCATAATCGAAGTCACGATCATAAATGATTTCACTATCCAGCCGTGCAGCATTCTGTGACAAAGGAATTGTGAACAATTGGGGGAAAAAATTGTGCCAGAAGAAAAAAAAAAACGAAATTACAACAAAAAGATACATGTGATTAGCAACGCATGAACATTTTGAATTAACACTCGAAGCCGAACGTACCTTCATTATTATATCATAAATATCATCAGCAATTAAAGGAGACTTCAGACCAGATCTTTCATTAACATGAAAGTACATGTCCTTGACCCTACAGGTAACAACAAGGATTAGCCGATGTTATGAGTTTGTTATCAATATGAACACTATATAGAAGAAACATTTATCATTAATGACCAAAATAACTCACGTCTCAGAAAATGATTTCTTTGTGTTTTTGTGCAGATTTGAAACTGCAATCCTAGCAGCCAACTGTTGAGACAATAAGAAAAAAGCCAATCCAAAGCTCTTAAATATCAAAAGCTAGCTTTTTAAAAGAATAATAAATAAAAAAACACACACACGCATACCTTGTTCCTCAAAACAAAGCTTTCATATATATTAGCAATGCACGCAATAAGCAGAACATTTAGCAATAGCATGAGCTGTAACAGATAAGCAACGAATCTTAACTATAAAAAATTAGATCAAGCATCATAGTTCTCTTAACTAACATCATGACGGGATAAAAATTGTTGCAATTGAACTACTAAAACTACTACCTTATACCGTCATAGCAAGAAGGAACAATTATTACAGCAAAATTAAATATTCAACAATCAAAACTTCAGGTCTTCAACCATATACAGAAAAAATAGTATAGCACATTTTGCGAAATCAAGCGAGAATGGAAAAAACACAATCCAGAAACGATCCAAAATAAATAAATTTCATATGTCCAAAACTCGGCCGGTAAAAATGGAAAGAAAGAGCACTCACGGAAGCATAGTCAGGATGATTGGCAGTCATAGCAGCGGCAGTTTCAGCAGCCAATTCATCAAGCTGGCTAGTGGTTACACCCTTGTAAACTCCAGCACACACCTTCTGGGCAACAAGAACCGGATCACAGTGCTCACTGCTGAGACCATAACTCAATTTCTTAAGCCGAGCAGTTATCTTATCAAAGTGAACAGCTTCTTGACGCCCGTCCCTCTTCACCACATACATGTTGCCTTTGAGGAATTTTATCGAACAGTTTGCACAGAATGCTCTGCCAGTATGGCTTTTTCTCAGAGTATCCGTAGATAGTATATATAGCGGGAAAAATGGAACATTTTTGCTCAAAATTTGAAGGAGGTTTTGGAATTCCCTCTTGGAGATCGATATTTTGGTGGTTCGAAATTTTCCCGCCAAGAAGAGTGATAGCTGGTTCTTGGTGGCGGGTGTCTTGAAAAGAATGAGTGGAGCTGCATCTGGGGCCCACTTATCTCATCCTTCTCCTTCCCTTTCTTTTTTATTTTTTTATTGTTTTATTTAATTACTTCCTTTTCACTGTTTTGTCTATCTAGTTGTTGTTTGGTTCACACTTTGGTATCAGAATCAGAATCGGAATATATATGACAGTGTATATATTTAGAGTATATGTGTTTGGGCATAAGAGTTAGTTGTTTAGTATTGAAATGAGAATGAGTATTATTGGCATTAATGGTGTTTGAAACGTATCGGAATTGAAATGAGTATCGAAAATGGGCGGTCGTATAATTGACCGGAAAAATTTGACCGGTCGGCAGTTGGTGGCCGGCGGCAGCCGGCGGCGTTGACCGGTTCGAAACTCATACCTCCATTTCTCCATATTGAAAGACAAGGGAAACTAGAATATAAAAAACGATATCAATTACCAAATACTTAGATATTCGAAACCTATACTTCCGATTTCTCCAAAGAAACAAAGTTTATGAATTTGAATTCATCCAAACCTATACCTTTAACGAAACCCCAACCAAACACCCCTTATTTGTAACTAAAGCTTTCGGAGCACGTTTGTTAGGTTGGGACTTGGGGAATAAGAAATTTAAAGTTTTAATTCAAATTTAATTCTTCTTCAGCAAGCTGTTTTAGGCTTTCAGCTACAGGTGTTATAGTTACCATTTAAATATAATTTAAATCGCATTTACAATCTTTTTTAATTCAAAAATGTGACATACATAATAAAATTACATTGTAGATACTATAAAATATTCAATATGGTATTTATTTTAATCTTTCAATTACAGTTTTTAATTTAATCTAGCCAATTTTACATATATAATAAAATTACACCTTTTAATTTAATTTAATCAGTGAAGTCAATTTCAATTTAGTTTTCGAAATTGGTCTCATGTAATTGTGTTTTTTCGCATAAGCGTAATATCTGCGGATTTGGCAATTAAGTGACGGTGCAGTGTGAGACCATAAATACTTATCTGAATTCTATATGATTTGTTCTCCGACTCCATTAGTGCGGTTTAACATAGCCCAAAATAACGAAAAAGGAAAAAAGGCAAAAAGAAAGAAAGAAGTAATCCGTCATCCGTACCCAGTATATTCCGACGACAACAAAAGCTATTGTTAAGGTCTGAAGAAAAAAGAAAGAAAGAAGATAGAATGTTAAGGGAAATTAGTTGGCGAGCCATGAAAATCAGAAATCAGAAGTAAAAAAAATGTAATTCTAAGAAAGAACAGACGATCTCATCGGTTGCCCCTACTGATAGATTGGGTGTTGGATCTCACCGAAACTTGGAACCTGACCTTGAAGGTCCTTACCATCTCAGTTGTAAAGAATATTATGAATGATGCAAATTAGGAAGATAACAGCCTCCTAGGTTAGATGAAGATTTATACAGTGACCGGATCTCACCAAAACTACGAGATATGGAAGACAATAGTAGTACGTCCTAGTGACTAGGGTTGTAAACGAACCGAGCATCGTGTTGTTCAAGCTCCGCTCATTTAACTTAGCGAACGAGCCCAGTTTGCTCGTTTATTTAAACGAACGTATTTAATTGTTTAAGCTCGGTTCATTTAACTCACAAACAACATTAACGAGCCGAATACCTTAAATGAACGATGTCAATTACCGAGTTCAAACAGAAAAAAATGATTCAAACTCGGTTCATTAACCTTTTAGCTTAGCCGAGCTCGAACGAGCCGAACATACCGAACGACTCTATTTGCTTACAGTCGATAATGGAAACACTGTCCACAATAAAACTTGTAGTGACTTTTTATATGTTTTGTTTGGTAAATGTCTAATTAATATAAAATATTGTTGATTTTTTAATTTACATCAATAGAATCTTATTTTCGAAGTCAATGTACAATTGTTATACATTATAATAAAGCTTTTCTCTCACTTGTGGCATGCCGCCAACAGCTAAATTTTGTACGAGGGAACTTGGACTATTGAGATTATATGACAGATGCAACTAAATCAACCATTCACCTTCTTTCTAGCTAATTTTAAAACAAATTCATATTTCATGAAAGATTTTACATGATTGTCCATAATGTTTCCAAAAAAAATAACTCTATCATCTGACTGCGAACACATAACCATCGATTAAGTTGATAACATGGCTGTTACGTACCTAATTAGCATGAAAATAACTTTCTGACATGGTTGAATATCCACCAAAGTAAAGTTACATAAAGTTCTTTTTAAAAGAAAATTGGGGAGAAGATTCGAACTCGAAAACATAAGAAATGTTATACACCAAACCATCATATAGCGGGGAAAAAAGAACCCAAAAGACTTTATTCATTCATATTGAACTAAATTCATCAAACCATGAATATCTTAAACCAGACTTGAACTTTTGCAAACCACCAAGCTGAACAAGATCCAGATAACATATATTTAAAATAGAAACTTTTATCTTAATTAGAATCATATTACATTGGATCGACTCGTTCAAGTTCTGAGAACACCAAGTTGCCATTATCCTGGTAACATGGAGCTACGTACATATCATATGTTAAATGATTTCTTGGATCGCTACATACTCTAAGGGTACTAATACTCCATCCCAACTGCACACAACTTGAGGTTAATACACCTTAGATTACACAGAACACCATAATTTTTTAGAAGCACTAGTAATAGTATTCTAGGGGATGGTAATAATAGATCTCAAGTGGATATAAGTTCTGGTTACGCGAAACACATGATTTTTGGGGCTAGGACGGTGGAGACCGAGATGAAGGTTTTTGCTCCAAGTTCTGGCTACGCGAAACACCACAATATTGTAGGACTAGAAACAGATACTGTTGGAACTGCATGTGCAAGGAGGCGGACAATATCCATAACAAGTCCCACCAGGACAGTCTGGCACTGGAACAGAGTTGATCTTCCGAGAATGCGATCCGATCAGCTTCTTCAGCTGCACTTCTGTTTGAGTCATGGTGGTTCCCCGGAGTCCCTTTTTTGCCCCAGTTGGAGATTGAATCCAAGACATTTCGTTTTGAAGCCTACACTGAAACGAGAGGCCACGGAGTCCTTTGTTAGCTTCCGCAGCATCTGAAAATTTTGGCAACAGTGCATTAGAAATAAATTACTGGGGGAAGAAATCGAAACCCTTTAACAACTAATGATTGACTCCACCAGATGTTTAGAACTGGCCGAATATGGTGGATAAAAATGAAAAGATAAAAAAAAGAAGAACATTGAATGATACTAACATGAGATTGTGAGCATAAGGAAAAAACACCAAGCAAGCTTTGCCATGTTCTCCTATTTTCGAGTAATATCTTTAGATCCGCAAGCTTCAATTTTATAGGGGGAGTACCTATGTCTTGTAATTATCTGGCCGTCCAAACAATACCCTCCTAAGCCTAATGTTAAACTAGTTAGACATATTCATTACCAAATGCAATCTTTTTTTGTCGTTAAAGATCCCACCAGAACGTCTTCTACTTTTAATAGATCATGAACTAGATCTGAATCATTCTTAACGAGTCCATAAGAAGCGATCCCATTTTTCTCATCGGGTCTAGGGTCTTGAGCGACCGATCCGACTGAACAACTATCACTCTTCCAATAAAAACTTTTAGATAGTTCAAAAGAAATTTGCTTTTTTGAACTCTTACAATAAAAACCCTTACAAACATACACACATATAAGCACGTGTGCGGACGCATACACACACATATATATATAGACATACGCTCACACACATCTGCATTTATATGTATAGGTATGTATGTGCTATATATATATATATATATATATATATATATATATATATATATATATATATAATGATGTATTTTCATGTCCAACTATTCACACATAAGCTGTGGCGTAAGTAAAATTCTTGCACAACTGTTAAAGGACAATGGCAAATGAATTGGTGTTGTATGTGTTGGAGACATTGAGGTAAATTGGAAAAGTTTGGCAAATGGGTTTGTCAAAAGTTGACAACCACCATATTTTGAACTTAATTATGATTAGTGTTCGTTAATCAAAAACAAAAACTAATAATTTCTAAATTATCTACGTAACAAGTAGATGACTTTAGGCTTTTGAATCACTCAATTCCGATACCGGGTGAATGAGAAATTAATGCTCAAAGTTGGAGTAAAATTGGAAGGAAATTGGAAAAGTGGTGATGTGGCCTCATGAGGAGTGAACACATCACCCTTTAAGTGGAATACCACATTGGTCACTTGGGATGAAAGAGCCACCATATATAGTTCAAGATGGAGCCTTCTAAAATGTGCCCTTAGGCATGAGAAGTTTTTGACGGAGTCAGGACGCAGCTCAGGCAAGGTTCACCACACACGTGCGCGCGCCGTCGCCGCCCGCCCCCGGCTCGGGCTCGGGCTCGTGGCTCCGGCTCATTCTTGTCTTTTTGGAGATTCTTTTACATTTTTCCAGAAAAATAAATTAAGTGATCCAACGGTTGAAATATTTTTGATCATAACCGTTGCAAGATCTAACGGTGTAGATCGTAGTCTACACGGATTATGATCTAACGGTTGAGATCATATCTGGGAGCGGTTTCTTCATCTAGATCTAACGGCTGTGGATCGTAGTCTACATGGATCATGATCTAACGGCTGAAATCGTATCTGGGCAGCAATTTTTCATCCGACGGTCTACGTTTAAAACTGCTGCGGTTTACGATCTAACGGCTGTGGATGAAAACCGTTTGATCCGACGGCTGCGGTTTAATCTGGAGATTAACCGCCGTTTCTTTCCCGCCTATAAATTACCTCTTTCTCCAGGCTTTCTACACTACACAATACACTCTGCACACTGCGATTTCACTGTGTTCCTCCTTCTTCCATTTTCGTTTTCACCATACTACTGCACTGTTACGTTTCCAGTTTGAGAAATCACACACGTGCGCGCGCCGTCGCCGTCCCCCCCCCCCCCCGGCTCGGGCTCGGGCTCGTGGCTCCGGCTCATTCTTGTCTTTTTGGAGAAATTTTCTTTTATATTTTTTCAGGAAAATAAATTAAGTGATCCAACGGTTGAAATATTTTTGATCATAACCGTTGCAAGATCTAACGGTGTAGATCGTAGTCTACACGGATTATGATCTAACGGCTGAGATCATATCTGGGAGCGGTTTCTTCATCTAGATCTAACGGCTGTGGATCGTAGTCTACACGGATCATGATCTAACGGCTGAGATCGTATCTGGGCAACAATTTTTCATCCGACGGTCTACGTTTAAAACTGCTGCGGTTTACGATCTAACGGCTGTGGATGAAAACCGTTTGATCCGACGGCTGCGGTTTAATCTGGAGATTAACCGCCCTTTCTTTCCCGCCTATAAATTGCCTCTTTCTCCAGGCTTTCTACACTACACAATACACTCTGCACACTGCGATTTCACTGTGTTCCTCCTTCTTCCATTTTCGTTTTCACCATACTACTGCACTATTACGTTTCCAGTTTGAGAAATCAGAGCATCCCGCAGGTTCGCCCAGTTCTTTACGTTACTGTGCCGTTTTGTATGAACTGTACCCGTTGTATCATGGGAGACATTTGCTGTTTTCGGTTGGGCACTTCGTACCGGAGCAAATCGTCTTAAGGACAGAGTCCTTAGACTCACTTCGGTTCTACTTGCATTTCGTCAGTTTACACAAACGCACACTGTACACTGCATAACAGTATGTTCCTAAGTGCTGCAGAAAATTATAAACTGGATCACTTTTGGATGCATGGTGGAACTCAAAAAAGAATTTTCGAAAATTTTTATGGCAACCTTATATGCACAAAGTATGAGTCTTCTAGAACACGTTACGAATTCATGAGCTGTGTATCTAACTCTAATTTTTGTGCGGAAATAATTATGTAGCTTAACTGACCTGCCAACCAATGTATTCTTTCCAAGTTTAACTAGCATACAACAACAACGCATATCCAGTATATCCTAACGACATCAAAAGTTATTGTTAGAATTTGAGGAGGCTGAGACACACGCAAATAATACATCCATCCTAAAGGATAGAGAGTTTGTTTCCAGTAAGTTTTCCGGTTCTATATATACCTGCATAGATAACACACTAATGGAGATATGGTGTGTTAATGTATTAGTGAAAGAATTTAGTAAATACAAATAGAAAGCTTTCAATATTAAAATAATGACAAAAACAAACAATTTACAAAGTCAAAAGGTTTACTCATTCCATAAAAGGTTTATATGGTTGGAAGGCATATTTAAATCTACTTACAGAAGCATTGGAACATTTTCATATGCATAAATTATTCTTCAGAATCTGTCTACAGAATTCAATCCCATCCAATTGGCCAGCAAACAAGTTAGGAGAATCGTTGTCTGAATGAGTCATGGTAAACGTTTATAAAAACTCTACAATTATGACAAATTTGTTGAGTTATTCCTAGAATATTTAGATGGTTAGAAGGGAATGTGATCCTCTAACCCCCTTTTTCTTTACCCCTTGTGACCGCCTGACACGTGGAAGTCAGGGGAATGGTTAGGCTAGATGCGTGTGACCCGTACTAGCCTCACCACCTCCCCTGACTACCATGTGTCGCGCGGTCTTTTGTTACTGCCCATGTGGGACGGTCAGGGGATCTATCCCGGTTAGAATTGAATTCTGAGCGTGCCTAGGAAACAGACTTTCTATGTATGGAAGCATTTTCTTATTCCAATCCAATTAATAAGCAAACAAGGCAAGAAAATCGATGTTATCGAGTGCTCTTCGATATAATTTTGACAAAGATAGTTTTGTCCATGTTTAACAATCATACAAATTCGTTTACCCATTCCATAAAAGATTTATATGGTTGCAAGGTATATTTGAATCTACCTACAGAATCATTAGAACATTTTCATATACATGACTTTTTCTTCAGAAGTCAATCCAACCCAATTAACCATCAAACAAGTTAATTAGGAGAATCGTTGTCTAAATGAGCTAAACGTTTATAAAAACTGACTAATTCGTTGAGTCATTCCAAGAACATTTATCACGGACCCTTGGAGCAACTGATATGTTATTGTTTTCTGACATTGAGGTCGCCGGTTTAAACCGCAAAATCAGTCATTTATACAAACATACATCCGACTCTTTCCTAGACCCTGCACAAATGCGGAGGTCTAGTGCACCATGTTTTTTTTTTTATTCCAAGAAGATTTAGATGGTTCGAAAGGAATTTTAAGCCCGCCAAGGAAACGACTTTCTATGTATGCAAGCATTTTCTTATTTCCATCCAGTTAACAAGCATTCTAAGCCTGCCTAGGAAACACTTCTATTTTAAGCGGGCACACCTACTATCATTTTCTATAACTTGTTTTTACCACATTAAACCTAACTCTTACAATAGTATATAGCGTTATAACTTGTTTCAAAGATACACTAAAAAAAATACTCAAACTCAAGTCACGAGGACATGGACATATACACTACTAGTTCACTAAGACCAGGAACACTAATCGCTCTTTTCACCAAGGATTGACATGTTACAATACTCATTTTCAAAAGAAACAGAAAAAAAATAATATATATATATATATATATATATATATATATATATATATATATATATATATATATATATAAACAGTTCAGAGACTTTGGATCGACCGATTAAAGAAAAGTAGAACTTTGTGCTATACAAACATAATCTTTATTTGTTACAAAAGATATATGTAACGTAAACAAAAAATCAATTGTTTCCATCCTTGAATAAAGGTGAATTCTGCAAGCTGTGTTGGAGTAGATGCCTCTCTTGTCTTCATCTTAAAAAGATGAACCAAGCCATTGTGTTGGAAGATAGAGACAGATTTATTGCTTTCCTCTATTCTGTCCTCTCCAATACAAATATGTTGCCCTTATCATCTCTCCCTATCCTTAGAGTCTCATCAACATATCTGACATCAACATCCAAAGTATATTATTAGATGTTGAAATTCCTTCTTCCTTCCACATTCGTCCTTCATAGGTCTGTGGATGTCGCGTACATCCGACCCCGAAAGTCTCTAACGCAATGAGGTAATATTGTTATATGATTTTGTAGCGCCCCGCTCCCGAGCTCCACCCTCGGAAACGGTGCACCCGCCGTATCTCACTCAGGAGAATACTAGGCGTCACATCAACCTGTTACACGTCAGTGCTGACATAGAAAACTTTCCTTTTTTTTCTGCGGAAGCGATAAGTCAAATACTAATTCCGAAATTAAATAACTTTAAGAAAATAACGATGGAAAGTCTAGGCTGACCGGGCCTTACAAATCAAGGTCAATTGTCTAAATTTATCAAAACATGAAATTGTTCCAAAAGTAACACTGAATATTAAAATAAAATGTCTGTGTCACCCCAAAGCATCACCAGAAGCCCGTCTCCATCCTTGCCGCACACATATCTATGAGTCACTCAGCCCATTCCACGGTATCGGACCCATCCTCAACGTAGATGTAATCGTACTCTGTCTCGGCTACATATGGAATAGTAGGTGTGAGTGATGGTAATCACCCAGTAGGTGCCTCTCAAAACAATACAAAACTTACATACCCAAAACGATATCTCCACGTAGCCACATAGAACAGATAGCATGCAACCGGAAAGTAAGACACTCCACTTACTCAACATAAACTACACGACACGGCTCATACGGAAATAAACAATCCACACAAGATGCATGCGCAAGTACGTGATGCATGCTCACATAACGTGTCACACGCAACTAGCAACATGTCAGGCAATATGCTCCTAGGCCTATATGCAATGCATGCTCCCGGGACCTAGTTCCAGCGTCATGGTCTCTAGCCACCACTTGCCGTTCTGGACACCCACGCCCTATAGACGCTGCGTATCACATGACACCCACGCCCGACCGACGCTGTGTATCATCACGGCCCCCACGCCCTATAGGCACTACGCATCCTCCGCACGCGCACACCCTCAGACAATGGGAACCTCACGCACATGCACGTGCCATGATTGCAAAAGAAAGGAAAAAGAACGATCGGACGTCATCCTCTGACGTCGATCGATCGACGTGGTCCTGAGACACGTCGAACCCTCAGCCATAGGACGTCGATCGATCGACGTGGTTCTGGGGCACATCGAACCCTCAGCCTCTTGACGTCGATCGATCGATGTCCTTCTGAGGCACATCGATCTCTCACCCCCTGGACGTCGATCGATCGATGTCCATCTGAGGCACGTCGAACCCTCAGCCTCTGGACGTCGATCGATCGATGTCCATCTGAGGCACGTCGAACCCTCAGCCTCTGGACGTCGATCGATCGATGTCTCCGAATTTCAGAACTCTCTTTCTGAAATTCCTGCAATCCTCCATCCAATCCCAAACAACCTTTCCCCCATCCCGCGTATCCATACTCGCATCAAGACCTTACAACCCCAAGTAACAACGAACCATACAACAACAAGATCACGTTGAATCAAGAAGCATATAACTGAAAATAACCACGTTGCACATGATCCAAATCAAAATCAACGACTACGACAACCACATCACATAAAAATACCCTTTTGTCTATGCAAGCCATCATACCGTTTTGAGGGAAAATCAATATGCACCTACCTCGATTCCTAGCAAGAGTTGATGGATAAAGAAAAGTGTGGTGATCTTGTGAGCGTTTGATTTCCTCTTCTTGATTCTTGGATCAAAATCCTCCTTTTTCCTTTCCTTCTTGTGGTCGAAATTGATAGGGAGAGAAGGGGAGAGGGAGGCTGCCGCAATAGAGAGAAGAGAGGAGGAGGGTTAGGGTTTGATGAGGGTTCATTATGAGAGAGGGATTTAGGGGATTAAAAGTTAATTAAGGGAAAGGGATAAGATTTCCTAATTCAAATATTTTACCCTTATCTCTTATTTATCTCTTTCTTTTTTTTTTTTTTTGAAACACCCGGTTATAACATCCTACCCCCCTTACAAAAAGTTTCGTCCCCGAAACTTGCCGTACCTTATTCAAATAGGTGGGGATAGCGGTCGCGCATTTGCTCTTCTAGTTCCCATGTCGCTTCGTTCTCTCGGTGGTTGCTCCATTGAACCTTTACGTAAGGAATAATCCTCCTCCTCAGCTCTTGATCCTTCCGGTCAAGGATTCGTATTGGAACTTCTTCATATGACGCGTCGGGTCTGATCTTAAGTGGCTGCGCGTCTAGCACGTGACTCGGGTCAGGCACGTACTTCCTTAACTGCGAGACGTGGAATACGTTGTGCACTTGAGCCAGCGTCGGAGGTAACGCCAATTTGTAAGCCAAATCTCCAACTCTTTCTAGTATTTCATATGGTCCAATATAACGCGGCTTCAACTTCCCTTTAACTCCAAACCGTGTCACACCCTTCATAGGTGACACTTTAAGGTAGACTTTTTCTCCCTCCTTGAACTCTAAAGGTCGTCTCTTCGTGTCGGCCCAACTCTTGCTTCTATCTTGAGCCGTCTTAAGACGTTCACGAATTAGCTTCACTTGTTCTTTAGTTTGCTCAATTATTTCTGGAGCCGTCAACCTACGTTCACCAACTTCGTCCCAATGCACAGGCGACCTACACTTTCGTCCATATAAGGCCTCAAATGGTGCCATACCTATGGCACTGTGATGGCTGTTGTTGTAAGAGAACTCTATCAACTTGAGCATGCTGTCCCAATTTCCTTTAAAATCCAATGCGCATGCCCTCAACATATCCTCCAGAGTCTGAATGGTCCTTTCAGATTGACCATCGGTCTGAGGGTGAAAAGCAGTACTCAGTCGCAACTCAGTCCCCATCTTCTTCTGACACGCTGCCCAGAACTGAGATGTAAACTTCGAGTCACGATCCGATACTATGCTAACTGGCACTCCATGAAGGCAAACAATGTTATCAATGTATATGGCTACCAGCCTCTCCATAGTAAGTCCGGTGGGAATAGGCAAGAAGTGAGCGGACTTAGTCAGTCGATCCACAATTACCCATATCACGTCATTTCCATTTCTTGTTTTCGGGAGTCCCACCACGAAGTCCATTGTTACATGCTCCCACTTCCATTCAGGTATCTCTAGTGGTCGCATCAATCCACCCGGTCTTTGGTGTTCTGCCTTAACTTGCTGGCAAACAAGGCACCTTTCCACAAACTCAGCAATGTGCCTCTTCATGCCACTCCACCAATAGTGTCTCTTCAGATCATTGTACATCTTCGTAGCACCAGGGTGAATAGACAGTCTCGAATTATGTGCCTCCTTCAACAACTCCCTCCTAAGGTCCTCAATATCAGGTACGCACAATCTTCCTTGGTACCACATACTGCCGTCATCATGAACCTGAAATCCATCCACTTGGCTGGTTAACATTCTTTCTCGCGTCTCCCTAATTGTTGCATCATTCTTCTGAGCTTCCTTGATCTGGTCTACCAAGGTTGGAGTGATAATTAGCGAGGCAAGAATGTCTGCGGTAGAATCTACAAGGTCCAAATCAAATTCTGCCATTTCCTTTTCTAGAGTAGCCTGCCGGGCATGGCTTGATTTCCTACTCAAAGCATCAGCTACTCGATTGGCCTTCCCTGGGTGGTAACTGATGGTTAAATCATAATCTTTCAATAATTCCAACCATCTTCTTTGGCGCATGTTCAGCTCCTTTTGCGTGAACAGATATTTAAGACTTTTGTGATCAGTGAACACTTCGCACTTCACTCCATATAGATAGTGACGCCAGATTTTCAGGGCGAACACCACCGCTGCTAGTTCCAGATCATGAGTCGGATAGTTCTGCTCATAGGGCTTTAGCTGTCGTGAAGCATAGGCAATGACCTTGTCGTTTTGCATCAACACGCATCCTGAAATATAGGGATTAGATCACATCTTTAATCGTACACAAAATCAGTTGAAATCATACACAATTACCTAGCCCATTCTTAGAAGCGTCACTGTAAATGACAAACCCTTCTGAAGCGGAGGGCTGAGCAAGAATAGGGGCTGTGGTCAGTCTCTGTTTTAGTTCAGCAAAGCTTTGCTCGCACTCGGGGGTCCATTCAAACTTTGACTTCTTTTGTGTCAATCGGCTTAGGGGTACGGCGATGGATGAGAAGCCCTCGACAAACTTCCTATAGTATCCAGCCAGTCCAAGAAAACTCCTTACCTCGGTCACATTAGTGGGTCGAGGCCACTCAGTGATTGCCTCTACCTTCTTTGGATCTACAGAAATTCCTTCTTCAGAAACCACATGACCCAAAAAGGCTACACTCTTCAGCCAGAACTCACACTTGCTGAACTTGGCGTACAATTTGCTTCTCCGAAGTGTCTCTAGAACTTCCCTCAAATGCTCCGCATGAGTATCTTCGTCAGGGGAGTATACAAGGATATCGTCAATGAACACTACTACGAACTTGTCCAGTTGTTGCCGAAATACTGTGTTCATTAGGTCCATAAAGGCAGCCGGGGCGTTGGTTAATCCAAAAGGCATAACCAGGAATTCGTAATGACCATAACGTGTTCGAAAAGCGGTCTTGGCTGTATCCCCCGATTTGATCCTCAACTGGTGATAACCGGATCGCAAATCAATTTTGGAGAATACTCTCGCCCCCCGTAGCTGATCAAAGAGATCCTCGATTCGGGGTAAGGGATACTTGTTCTTGATAGTGATCTTGTTAAGCTCCCGGTAATCTATACATAATCTCATGCTTCCATCCTTCTTCTTTACAAACAGAACTGGAGCACCCCAAGGTGACACACTGGGTCGAATAAACTTACGATCCAGCAATTCTTGTAATTGCTCCTTCAACTCCTTGAGTTCTGCTGGCGCCATACGGTATGGTGCCCTGGATATGGGTTCAGCACCGGGTATGAGATTGATCTCGAACTCCACCTCTCTTTCTGGTGGCAGTCCTGGTAATTCCTCGGGAAAAACGTCTGTAAATTCACTTACCACAGGGATTTGGTCGATTTGCGGAACTTCCTGTTCAGCACCCATTGCGTAAATCAAAAATCCTTCTCTTCCTTTCTTCAGTGCTTGAAAGGCCTGAGCCGCAGTCAAATAAAGCTTCTGGGGCACCTTCTTTAATTTAGGATTCCCTTGAAAAATAGTTTCGCCCAGTTCAGGTGCCTTCATGCTGACTTGCAGTTGCCGGCAATTAATATTTGCATGATACCTTGCTAAGAAGTCCATGCCTAGAATAATGTCGAAGTCGAACATCTGAATCGGTATCAAGGTCGCAGAGAACTGCAGACCGTTAATCTCCAATTCACATCCATTGTAACGTTGATAAGATACGAGTACTTGGCCACCCGCGGCCTGTATACGGTATGGAGTCTCAATCCATTCGGGAAGAATGTCCAGATTCTTGGCAAATCTCTTTGCCATAAACGAGTGACTTGCTCCACTATCGAATAGAACATTTGCTGGCACTTTGTTAATTAAAATCACACCTACCACATTCAGGTTTTAGCACATAACCACAACAACACATAGAAATGTACTCCAACTACGAAATTAAGTACTTAAATAAATGTACCCGTCACCACGTCGCCCGACTCCTCGACTTCGGCGTCCGTCATCGCGTGTACCCGGGCATTGGTCCGGCCTCGTCCTCCTTGCTGAGCCTGTGTCTGCGAGTTTACCTGAGCCGGTGTTGAGCATTCCTTAGCAATATGTCCTTGCTTCCCGCAGTTGTAGCACGTTCTCTGATCCTTCCGACATGGTCCCGGATGGAAACGTCCGCACAGTGTACACCGTGGGATAGGTGCCGCAGCCCTCACTGGTTGCGCATCAGTCGGTGCTGGACCCTCAATCATCGGGGTCTGAATCACTGCACTCTGCTGTCGTTCCGGTCGAAATGGTTGCCCGGATTGTGGGCGCCGAGGTACTTTCAAGCCATCTCCCTGATCTGCCTGTCTGCAGCTCATCACGGGGCCTCTTCGGTCTCTCTAGTGCAGCTGCCCTTTCTAAATTCCTCTCTACACGTCGACATACCTCCAGCAACCCCTCAAATGTGGTAGTCTCTGCGCAAACAATCGCCTGTTGAATGCGAAAGCTCAAACCTGTGTGGAACTTCAGCATTTTGGCCTCTTCGTTGTCCATTATGCATGACATATATTGGCCCAGTTCATGAAATTTCTCAGAATATTGATCCACCGTCATGGACCCTTGAGTCAGCAGCTGGAACTCCGCCATCCTTCTCTGAATAGCACTACCCGGAACATAGTGCTTCTTATACTCCTCAACAAATTGCTCCCAAGTCACTGGTGGAGTCAATTTGCGTTTCACTCCGTTCCACCACCTCTCAGCTTCCCCTTCCAAGAACGGGGTAGTCACCTCTACTTTCAGATTCACGGGTACTTGTATCAGTCTTATTTGTTCAGTTACATTTTTAAGCCAAATCTCGGCTTCCTCAGGCCGAGTGGTACCCCGGAACATCGGTATTCGGGAGTTCTGCATCTCCCTGTAATAGAACCTCAAACCCTGCTGTGGTGCGGGCGGTGGTGGTGGCGGATGTTGTTGCTGTTGTTGCTGAGTGTGCTGGAGTATTTGGGCAATCTGTGCCTGTTGCTCTGTCATCTGAGTATATTGTTGCGCCATCTGCGCCTGCTGATGGGCTATTAAGGCCGTCAGATTGGCCAATGTATCCGCGAAGTTTTGGGGGATCGCCCCCTGCCCCTGACGTTCGTCTCTGTCGTTTCCATCGTTCCCTGATGGTTCACGTCGTGGAGGCATTGTCTGTGGATGATTAAAGCATGTTAGACAAGGTTGACTTAAGAGTATTGAAAAGAAGTAAGGAGTGGAGGTCGAAGAAGGGATAACCTATCCTGTCTGCTTGCTAACGGCACTCACCAACCAAAACCCCAGTCATAGCTTATGTCTACTTCGTTTTATTCGAATTTGAAAATCATTTGAAAACGGACCGTCACTTATCTTAAGGTAATTAACTAATCTACTACGTTCCCGAGGCGTATCTGAAGCCTGGGCTCTGATACCACCTGTAGCGCCCCGCTCCCGAGCTCCACCCTCGGAAACGGTGCACCCGCCGTATCTCACTCAGGAGAATACTAGGCGTCACATCAACCTGTTACACGTCAGTGCTGACATAGAAAACTTTCCTTTTTTTTCTGCGGAAGCGATAAGTCAAATACTAATTCCGAAATTAAATAACTTTAAGAAAATAACGATGGAAAGTCTAGGCTGACCGGGCCTTACAAATCAAGGTCAATTGTCTAAATTTATCAAAACATGAAATTGTTCCAAAAGTAACACTGAATATTAAAATAAAATGTCTGTGTCACCCCAAAGCATCACCAGAAGCCCGTCTCCATCCTTGCCGCACACATATCTATGAGTCACTCAGCCCATTCCACGGTATCGGACCCATCCTCAACGTAGATGTAATCGTACTCTGTCTCGGCTACATATGGAATAGTAGGTGTGAGTGATGTTAATCACCCAGTAGGTGCCTCTCAAAACAATACAAAACTTACATACCCAAAACGATATCTCCACGTAGCCACATAGAACAGATAGCATGCAACCGGAAAGTAAGACACTCCACTTACTCAACATAAACTACACGACACGGCTCATACGGAAATAAACAATCCACACAAGATGCATGCGCAAGTACGTGATGCATGCTCACATAACGTGTCACACGCAACTAGCAACATGTCAGGCAATATGCTCCTAGGCCTATATGCAATGCATGCTCCCGGGACCTAGTTCCAGCGTCATGGTCTCTAGCCACCACTTGCCGTTCTGGACACCCACGCCCTATAGACGCTGCGTATCACATGACACCCACGCCCGACCGACGCTGTGTATCATCACGGCCCCCACGCCCTATAGGCACTACGCATCCTCCGCACGCGCACACCCTCAGACAATGGGAACCTCACGCACATGCACGTGCCATGATTGCAAAAGAAAGGAAAAAGAACGATCGGACGTCATCCTCTGACGTCGATCGATCGACGTGGTCCTGAGACACGTCGAACCCTCAGCCATAGGACGTCGATCGATCGACGTGGTTCTGGGGCACATCGAACCCTCAGCCTCTTGACGTCGATCGATCGATGTCCTTCTGAGGCACATCGATCTCTCACCCCCTGGACGTCGATCGATCGATGTCCATCTGAGGCACGTCGAACCCTCAGCCTCTGGACGTCGATCGATCGATGTCCATCTGAGGCACGTCGAACCCTCAGCCTCTGGACGTCGATCGATCGATGTCTCCGAATTTCAGAACTCTCTTTCTGAAATTCCTGCAATCCTCCATCCAATCCCAAACAACCTTTCCCCCATCCCGCGTATCCATACTCGCATCAAGACCTTACAACCCCAAGTAACAACGAACCATACAACAACAAGATCACGTTGAATCAAGAAGCATATAACTGAAAATAACCACGTTGCACATGATCCAAATCAAAATCAACGACTACGACAACCACATCACATAAAAATACCCTTTTGTCTATGCAAGCCATCATACCGTTTTGAGGGAAAATCAATATGCACCTACCTCGATTCCTAGCAAGAGTTGATGGATAAAGAAAAGTGTGGTGATCTTGTGAGCGTTTGATTTCCTCTTCTTGATTCTTGGATCAAAATCCTCCTTTTTCCTTTCCTTCTTGTGGTCGAAATTGATAGGGAGAGAAGGGGAGAGGGAGGCTGCCGCAATAGAGAGAAGAGAGGAGGAGGGTTAGGGTTTGATGAGGGTTCATTATGAGAGAGGGATTTAGGGGATTAAAAGTTAATTAAGGGAAAGGGATAAGATTTCCTAATTCAAATATTTTACCCTTATCTCTTATTTATCTCTTTCTTTTTTTTTTTTTTTTTGAAACACCCGGTTATAACAGATTTAACAGTAAATCATATAAAATTTTATCAAAACATATAAGAACGGGATGTCCGTAGGCCTGCAAACGAACCGAGCTCAAAACGAGCTATTCGGGTTTGGCTTGTTAAAAGGTCGGGTCGAATTTGATTTTGGCGAGCTCGAATTCGAATTCGAATCATATTTTAGACTCGAAATATTTAGCAAGCTGAATTCAAACACCCTAGTATTCGGTTCGTAAGCTCGATGAAGGCTCGATAGTAGGCTCAAATATGTCCATATATATTCCCTCTTATTAATCCTCACCGTTCATCCCTAACCATGTAATCCCCATCATCCATTCAGTTTGTGTGTTAGATTCGAGTTCACGAGTCGATCCAAGCTCGCGAGCCACATTCGAGCTCACGAATCGAGCTCGAGTCTTTTCCAAGTGTTTTGAATTCAAACTCGAGCTGCATCTCATCACGAGCTCGAGCTTGATCCTGATGAAAATAATTCGAACCAAACTCGAGCCCATATAGATTTGTTCAGATTCGATTCGTTTGCAGCCCTAGATGTCCGGTAACGGGATTGTAGTTTTTTCTCCTTCTTCTTGCCTTTAACTCCGTCCTTACTCACCAATCCCCCCCCCCCCCCCTCCCCAAAGGAAAAAAAAAGTTGTAGAAACTTAGACAAGAAAGAAAAAATATGGATAAGGCAAAAGAAAAAATACGTGATGTTGAGCCATCCTTCTGGGTTGAAAATGCGCAGAAGAAGGTCGTAATTTTTCTTGAAGACATTCATCAACTGGTTTCATTGCCAAAACAGAGAAAAGAAAACCCCCGTCAGTGTGAGAAAGATTGTGGGAATAAAGAGCTTACTAGCTAATTACAATAAGCAAATTTCTTATAAATCATCCATTGTCATGGTAATCCCTAATTTTGTGATTGCTATATAAAAAGACATTCTCGATGCACTATGCTTCTTCGTTTGCACATAGTTTAAAAAAGAGACGGATCGGTTTGCGATCGGATGTATACAGTTGTCCCTTAACGTGAAATAGCGTATAAAAGTAATAGCTGGGGGTCGCTTCAAAAATGCTTTACTCACCACGTCCGGTGTGATTGATGAACTGTTGTAGGTTATGCCCACTTTCTGCATCAGAAAATGTGTGACGTTTTGGTAATATTAACTACGATAAACTAAATAAATTTCTTTTTATAAGAAGAGAGCATATGGAAAAAAATGCTATTAAAATAAAACATTCTTAACTGTATTGGAAACTATGTTGAAGGTCGCTTCAATCTTTAGCTGTCCATTCAGCAAATTGAGTCCCCTAGCGTTGAACTCGATCACGTTCACTGCTTTCCTCTCCATTTTTCATCCAAATAGGTATGTGAGTTTAATAATTCATGGATTATTGGAAGCTATATTAGTTTACTTTTGCATTTTACAAGAAATAAGGTTTATGACTAAGTATAAAACACGAACAAAGTTATCATATACAACAACATTACCACATTGCTTTAGAGGCTCCCGCCTATTGCATGGTATGAGGAGGGTCGGATGTACGCAACCATACTCATGTGTTAGAAACATACAGATGTTGTTTTCCGATGACCCATAATGAAAATTGTGTCAACTGCTATTTCACAATATAAGAAGCGCATCAATTTAGTGAATGATTTTGCTTTATTTCATCATATTCCAAAGTTAAGGAAGAATGTGTTCTTGACTCCATGGTTGTGTGTTTCTAAACACATGGATAGATAGTTTAATTAAGGGATAGCAAGAGTAGACATACCTCAGAAACATCAATAATCTGCAGAAAATCTCCCAAAGTGATGAAATCTCTCAATCCTAATTTGGTTCTCTTGGCCCCCAAAATGGTGATTGTACAGTAAACAAGTTTCCACTTTCCAGCCATCTTCCCATTCATCAAAACCACTCATCTTTAAGATTCTTCAATTTCCAAAGTCAGCCAAAGCAAACACTTTTATTTTATTTTATTTTTCTTTTTCAAAAAAACTTGAGTTCAACTGGCATTAGACTTGAAGCTCCTCTCACCTTCTCTAGATTTTGAGTTGGTTCAGGAGTTGGATTTTGAGACTCCAGCTGCTTCACCAATCTTTCAATCCCTGCTCTTGTCTCTGTTGGGACTCCAAATATTCCTCTGTTGATTCCTATATCAAATTTTAAATTTACTCATTAACCAATTACATATGGATAAAAGAACAGTAAAGATACATTTACGCGAGTTAAGATCCCCTCACCGCATTTCTTACCGCACGATACGTGGCAGCAGGGAGGGGTGGTGAGGCTAGATGAGGGGCACCCGCATCTAGCCTCACCACCCCTCCCTGCTGCCACGTGTCGTGCAGTGAGGAGTGCGGTGAGAGCTTTTGCAGTGAGGAGATCTCATCCCCATTTATGCGTCGAGCAAAACCACATCGTTAATGTGACATAACTATTATAATAACTAATACTTAAATCTTACTCCTTAGTCACAATAATAGTTATAAAGGACGTTCTCGATACACTAGGCACCCGCATTAGCGTAGGATATAGAGAGAGATCGGATCGTTTCACGATCTGATGTAAACAACCTTATCATACATTTTTTGCAAGAGGCTGTTTGCGCAGCTCGAACCTAAAGCAGCAACCTTACCAGTATTTCCAATCCCGCCCTTAGTCACAATAATAGTTATAACGTAACTATTAAAATGACCAGTATTTACTCATAAAGCACAAAATATAGACTTTTCAAAATGCAAGTGAAGCAAAAAAGTGAAAGTCCATACAAAAAAACATTGTGTTGGACACACCTTGA
The DNA here is from genome assembly GCA_036186865.1 of Eustoma russellianum. Classification (NCBI taxonomy): domain Eukaryota; kingdom Viridiplantae; phylum Streptophyta; class Magnoliopsida; order Gentianales; family Gentianaceae; genus Eustoma; species Eustoma russellianum. The sequence goes on along the minus strand of AP025047.1, from coordinate 3,473,154 downwards.
ACTGCAGCATAAAGGGATTGTTTGATTTGATCAATTGAGTAGGAATCTGTTTGTGTTTCTTGTATCTCCTCTTCCTCCATATCCCCAACTAGTCCAAAACCTTGTTCACCAGCTTTGGCAACACCAAAATTGCTCGTCCAAACAGGGTGTGTGCAAAATCTTGAATTCATCTTGTTGATTGAATGAGTGGCTAAGAGGGCTCTCTCAATCTTCATTATCTTTTTGGTAATGCAAAGAGGATAGAACATGTGGGGAGAAGTTGCTGTTGAGTGCAGAATCTTTAAGGCCATATTCCAAAGGATTAGAATTTATAAGTTTTGAAAGTTCATCTTCTTCTTATACTTTGGTCTTTGAAGATAAAAGATTTACATTACATAAGAGATTGAGAGTGGATATTATCCATGAGTACTCCAGGGTCTGAAACTAGTGGCTATTTGATCAGCCAGAAGGAAATTCAACCATCGCCGTCAGATGGATGTTTGATATGTCAGAACCGTTGGATTTTTAAATCATGTGATCTTAACTGGCCATACCCAATTGCCCTTTTTTGTCACTCCTGGGCACATTTCTCAAAGTTCATCAAGGGTATAATTGAATTTGTGTTATATGTTCAATATAAAGTACATACTCTTCCTTCACTTTGAAATATGATGGAATAAAGCAAAATACTTATTAAATTGGTTGCGTTTCTTATATTGTGAAGTAGCAGTTGATCGACATAGCTTGACGCACCATTATGAGTCATCGGAAACAATCTTTGTGTGTTTAACACATCCGTATGATTGTGTACATCCGACCCCTCCATACCCCGCCATATGCGGAAGACTCTAAGGCAATGTGTAATGTTGTTGTTGTGTTCAATATAACACAACATCTGTGTGTTTCTAACACGTGTATGTTTGTTTACATATGACCTTCTTACCGCGTTATAGGCGGGAGCCTCTAAGGCAGTGAGGTATTGTTGTTGTTATTGTTCAATAATAATATATTAATCGTAATACTACTAATTAAATGTTTCTCTAAAATAATTTCCGCTAAATAATTATTACTCAAGTTGTTAAGCAATGAGTCCATGCTGCAGCAAATGAAATATATTTCATACATAAATGCCTCGTAGAAAACCGGTATGCTAAGCTAAAGCTTATTCTAATTCTATAAGTAATATTGAACATAAACCCAAATGTGATTCTCGTGTATTACTAATTTGTCCAAAAAAAAAATGACAATGTTTTGGGCTGCGGGTTGGATTGTTTGGGGTGCCGGGGGATGGTCGGAGCTTTGTAGATGAGTTGAAAAAATTTTAAAATTTTTTTGGGGTGGGGGAGGGGACGCGGGGGTGGTTGGGACGTTATGAGTGAGTTAAAAAAAATTTTAAAATAAAAATTCGCGACAGGAGGGGACGCGGGGGTGGACCAGGTGGTCGGAGCGTTATGAGTGAGTAAGAAAAAAAATTTAAAATTTTTTTTTGGCGGGGTGGGGTGGTGTGGCGTGAGGGGGCGGGGTAGGTGGGTGGAGTGCTGGGGCGTTGTGGGTAATGTTTTATTGTTTTTATCTTTTTTTTCCTAATTTTTCGATTTTTAAAATATTTTTTAATTAATTTTTACAATTTTTTAGAATTTTTAAATTCCTTTTTTTATTTTTTTAATTAAAAAAGGGTCGCCACGTGTCAACTTCTGGTTGGTCTGAGAAAGTCAACGGCTGGTCAACGGTTGGTCAACGATCACCTGTCTATAAGTGAGACATTTCGGCAAAAGAGTTGTTGTTAAGTGAGTTTCATCAATGTCAGGCCGCTAACTGAGTAATGGGCCAAATCTTTGGCTAATAAGTGAGATTTTCTCAGCGAAATATCATAAGATACCTTTTAAGAAAGTTGATAGAGTCTCACAAAAACTTGGTCTAATCCATAGTGACTTAGGTGATTTCAAGAATCACATGAGTAAAGGTGGTAAAAGGTATTATGTTACTTTTATCGACGATTACTCTAGATACACAAAAGTGTATTTGTTAAGTCATAAGGATGAGGCCGAGTCTAAGTTCATAAGTTATAAGAACGAGGTTGAGAATCAACTAGACTTAAAAATCAAAAGGCTTAGAACAGACAGAGGTGGCGAATATAGCACAGACTCTTTACAAAAGTTTTGTGAAGAGTATGGCATTATTCATGAAGTTACTCCCCCATACACACCTCAGTCTAATGGAGTCGCTGAAAGGAAGAATAGAACGTTGAAAAATATGATGAATGCCATGTTGGTTAGTTCAGGATTGCCGGACAATTTGTGGGGGAGGCAATCTTGACTGCTTGTCATATTTTGAAAAGGTTACCTCATAAGAAGTTAGATAAAACTCCTTATGAATTGTAAAAAGGCTATGCTGCCAACTTAAGTTACTTGAAAGTGTGGGGGTGTATAGCCAAAGTTGGGATTCCTGATTTTAAGAAAAGTAAGATCTGGTCTAAGACAAGAGATTGTGTGTTCATCGGGTATGCTCAGAATAGTGCAGCCTATAGATTCATGACTATAGATAAAGGTGCTATATTAGAATCTAAAGATGCTAAATTTTTTGAGCATATATTTCCTATGAACAAACAATCCGTTGGTGTATCTAAATCTGAGACAGGTGAATCAAGTAAATCCGTAGTTGAGAAAGAGGTTGTTGAACCTAGGAGAAGTAAGAGACAAAGAACAGAGAAGTCATTTGGAAGTGACTTCATAACAGCCTTCATTTTAGAAGATGATCCCAAGACTTACGGAGAAGCAGTTAAGTCGATTGATTCTAAGTTTTGGAAGGAAGCCATAGATAGTGAACTTGAGTCTATTTTAAGTAACAATACTTGGGAGTTAGTGGACTTGCCTAGAGGGTGTAAACCTATCAGTTGTAAGTGGGTCTTTAGGAAGAAACTAAAGGCAGATGGAACAATTGATAAGTTCAAGGCTAGGCTTGTCGCAAAAGGGTTCACATAACAAGAAGGTATAGACTTCTTTGACACTTACTCACCGGTTGCTAGGATCACCACTATTAGAGTCCTAGTAGCACTTGCCTCCATTTACAAGCTTGTTATTCACCAAATGGATGTGAAAACAGTTTTCTTAAATGGAGACTTAGAAGAGGAGATTTATATGAAGCAACCGGAGGGTATGATAGTTAAAGGTCAAGAGCACAAAGTGTGTAGGCTTAAGAAGTCTTTGTATGGTCTTAAGCAAGCACCTAAACAATGGCACGAGAAGTTTGATAACGCATTAGTATCTAATGGTTATGTAGTAAACGAAAGTGATCGTTGTGTGTATAGTAAATTTAGTGGTTGTGATGGTGTCATTATTTGCCTTTATGTTGATGATATGTTAATATTTGGAACCAACATAGATGTTGTTAATGATACAAAATCCTTGTTATCTTCTTTGTTTGATATGAAAGACATGGGGAAGGCTGACTTAATACTTGGTCTTAAGTTAGTAGAGAAATATGGGGGTTACTTACTTTCTCAAGAACATTATGTGGAGAAAATGTTGAGAAAGTTTAACCACTACGATGTAAAACCAGTAAGTACGCCTTATGACTCGCATGTTACTTTGACTAAAAAAAATTCGAGAGTGTGTCACAATGTGAATATGCTAGGATAATTGGTAGTGTAATGTACTTGATGAACTGCACTATGCCTGACATTGCATATTCTGTGAATAGGCTTGCACGATACACTCATAATCCAAATGAGAGTCATTGGTGTGTATTAAGACGTTTATTAAAGTATCATAGAGGAACAATGAATTTAGGACTCATGTTTACAGGGTCACCTGCTGTTTTAGAAGGCTATTGTGATGCTAATTGGGTGACCGATAATGATGAAATAAACTCCAGTAGTGAATATGTTTTCACATTGGGTGGTGGAGCTATTTGTTGGAAATCATGTAAACAAACTTGTAGTGCTAAGTCTACAATGGAGTCTGAATTTATTGCCTTAGAACTTGCTAGTATAGAAGCCGAGTGGTTAAGGAATTTACTTGTTGATATTCATTTATGGTCTAAACCTATGTCTTCTGTGTCTATTCATTGTGATTCTCAGGCTGCGATCGCACGTGCAAGGAACAAAATATACAACGGAAAAAGCTGGCACATACGTTTGAGGCACAACATTGTGCGTGAATTGATTAGTTCAGGGGTGGTGAACTTGGAGTTTGTAAGAACCAAGTTTAACCTTGCAGACCCTTTAACTAAAAGACTTAACAAAAAGTTAGTCTACGAAACATCGAGGGGGATGTGACTTATTCCATGTGTAGAGAATTCTTCATGATGGGAACCCAACCCACTATTAGTAGAGATCCTACGAACGGGGTTCAATGTGGTAAGAACAAGTCATGAAAGAATTCTATGTTGCACTATCTAAGTGTCTCTCCCTATGGTGTTGTTGTTGATAGTGCTCACTGTAATGACTTGAGGGTGAGATTTTAAGAATCTCTTAATCAAAAATTCATAGCCATATTGTTTGGTGGTGTGAACAGTGCACACTTGATGAATTTCACCTATACAAGCTTGGAAGTGGTGCCGCTTCCTGTGAGAGCCTGGAAAACTCTCTAGAAAGCTTATGAATCCTGAGATAGGTGCATGGCTGATATCGCACCAAAACCGCGAACTTGGAGAAGTAGATATTGATATGTCTTCTTGTTGTTCATATAAACAATAGTGGAGTAAGATTCAAGACGAAGTTCATCTTACTTCCGTTTATATAACTCAAGTTGTACTACCGGCGATTCAAGACCACAAGTCATCGTATCCGTTACGTGTCATTATCTTCGATTGATAATGGAGAGGTTAGTTGTTTAACATTCGGAAGTTGTCTCTATATAAGTTTGGATCATGTGGGGGATTGTTGGAAAAAGTACGTTAAAGTACCTTTCCGTGTGCTCCAAACTTATATAGAATGTATATGAGGTTGTTTGGGAGATTAATGTGATGGTTTGCAATGTTAGGAACTTTCAGTCGGACGTGGAACTCTCACGTGGATCGATCGACGTACGTCGATCGATCGACGTACGTCGATCGATCGACGTGAGAGTTCCATGTTGATCTGAGGACGTCGATCTCTCATTGAGAGATCGACGTGAGAGTTCCATGTTGATCTGAGGACGTCGATCTCTCATTGAGAGATCGACGTGAGAGATCTATGTTGATCTGAGGACGTCGATCTCTCAATGAGAGATCGACGTGAGGGTTCGACGTGCCAGCGGACATAACCTTTCATTTTGGGTTGCAACTTTTGATCCAAGGATCATATCCCTTCACCTATGAACGGTAATCAACTGCCATAACTGATAGAAAAACTGCTGAAATGAGTTTCAAACATGGTTTTTAACACAATCCAAGGTCTATATATATGAGATCTTGCTATCTTCAATATACATAACATTTTTGCAAAATTCTATAGAAATTTCAGCAATCTTTCTACCATTCTCTTCATTATCTCTCTCTTCTAAAGCAAGTTCATTCTTCTTCTCCTAGAGCAAAGGAAAAGAAGACAGCCGTTATATCTTGGAAGCATTAGTCTTGTTGTCTACCTTGCTCGTTGGTAGAGACTAAATTGCTTTAAGGACAGAGTCATCTTGAGACTCGTCTCGGCTTTGTCTGATTACATTTTCTTGCTTGTTTGCTACAATTTCCTAACAGCGTAGTCACGCGTCACCGCACCCCCTTTACGGTGAGGTGATCCTATCCCCAATAAACATCCCTTTCGTTAAGGAAAAGAAAAAGAAATAGGAAAATATTTTCCGCCAGAATTCATTAACTATAACCCGTTAATACAATTAAGTTCTCTAACGTGGCATGATGCACAACTCAGTAGGTATTCGAGTGATATATTACATTTAAAGTGGTTGTTTCAAATTTTTTCAGCCACAGTGTGGGTGTTTGGATACTGCGGTCGGCATCTTATGCTAGAGCAACTTTAAACTCATACATCTTGTGAACATTAAATTCTGAACATCTCACGTATGAAACCATAGAGTAACCTAATTTCATATCTCCTTGAGGTGGACGATAAAGTTCCCTAGAATTAGAATATGACAATTTTCTTCATCCAAAGTTCTTTAACGACTCTTATATCCAGAGAGAAAGAAAAAGTTTCTTCATAGCAAAATTCTTTGAATGCTGCCATTATACCTGCTCAAGTATTCTACTCCTTTGACTACTGACATGACATTATACCTTGCTCAAATATTGGAGTGTGTGTGTCACTCTTACAAGTTAAATTTTAACCACTTCTCTTATTTTCTACTTCTCGTGTGTTGTTTATATTCGTTTATATTTTTTTTTCTTCTAAATGTCTTAAATTACCCGTCAAGACTTCATATAAATGACAAAAGAAAACGTAACATTTACAAAAATCTCCCCATCATTTGGTGTCTAGAACAGCTACTCTAGATTGGTTGGGATCTCCTCACCCTCACTTTCCTCACCTCCTTTGTGACCGCACACGTGGCAGCAAAGGAGGGTGGTGAGGCTAGATGAGGGTCACCTGCATCTAGCCTCACCACCCCTTGCTGCCACGTGTCGCGCGGTCTCGCGTCACCGCATCCCCTTGTGGTGAGGGGATCATATCCCACTCTAGATGGGCAAACTAGAAAAGGGGGAAAGAAAGAGGCCCCGGTGGACCCTCCCAAGACGAGAATATAAGTTTTAGTAGTTATGATATCTCAATGATTCAAAGGATCATTCATTTGAACATGTAAACACAAACAAATGATGAAGTTTTAGTAATCATGATACCTTTAATGATTCCAATGATCATTCATTTGAACATGTAAACACAAACGATGGAAGGAAACGTTATAGAGCAAATATATTTTTGAGGTTTTCTAATGAAGGACAAGTTTGTCCATTCGAAACAACAACATTATCCCCATTGACTTAGAAACTCTCGTCTATAACAAGATATAAAAAGGTCGGATGTACTCAACCATACCTATGTATCAAAAACACACAGATGTTTTCTGATGACCCATAATGATGCGGCAAACTATGTCGATCAACTGCTACTTTGGAATATAAAAACGCAACCAATTTAGTAAGTCATCTTACTTTATTCCATCATACTTCAAAGTCAAGAAAGAGTATCTTAAATGGAAACTTGTCCATTCGAAACAAAAATGTTAAAAAAAGACGCCTTCATAAAGAATAGGTGATAAGCCAATCCAAAAACCAAAATAGAAGAACAAGGTAGAAAACAAAAAAAATAAGTTGCAGTAAAAAAAATGCAATCATATAGGAAAAATAAACAAACTCTTTTTTTTCTTGACAAAATAATTTTTGTATTGCGTAAAAAAACACTCCAAATATATATAATCTTATGTCGGACTCAACTAAAATGCCAGCTTCTTAACCTACAAAACTTGATTTAATGATCAAAACTAAAACACCAAATCCATATGTCTTCGATTCAATTCTCTACTTCCAAGTAGTAAATCTCCACCCTAAGAGACAATCTCCAAGAGAGAAATGTAATCCAAAATGCATTCAAGAATCCTTGCAATACAACACTCGCAATACTGAAAGCACTGTTCCCAGTGTATATGTTCGACTATATAGATCAATCATTCTTTCCAATAGTTAAGAGAATTTATTGGCTATTACAGTGTTATGCTGAATCCTGAGGTAAAACTGGGGTTATTTTAGAAGAGTAGAGCATTTGAAGGAGATGTAAGCAGCATGCTTTAAGATTTCTGTGAATCTTGATGCTCTTTCCACTGATCAGGGGTGAGAGCTTTGGTTATGGAGAGAGCATGTATTTCCTTCATCTCCTCTGCCAGGGCACCATTCACCATTCTGTGCCTCTCCAACAAACGTTTCCCTTGAAATTGCTCTGACACAATCTCAACTGTGAAACTTGAGCCGCATCTGATCCCACATCAAAGACGCAATCAGCAAACCACAAAAAACAGCCTTGGTGATATAATTCAAGAAATAAAGAAACTTACCCGCCAGAAATATCAACTACTACCTGGAAAACAATCACCAAAAACATGAATCAGATAAGCACTTCAGTTATTATTCTTGCAAAGCAAAGAAAGGACAGATGCACGTTTTAAAGGGGTGTCGCGAGACCGAATGTGGCATATGCCAAAGCATAGAAGTCGTTACTCTTTAAAGTAAATATCATTAAGTGTTTTGCTTTCAAAAACACTTGGATAATACAAGAGAGTCTCGATGATATCACATCATCAGATCTCTAACCACCGTCCCTCCTTTTCCCGACATTTTTCAAAGAAAGAAGCCCACAAACACACAAGAACACATATCTCGTACAAGAAACGGTTGATTGGATGTTGTATAGGCATATCCAAGGCAGTTGCCTCTTTGTCTACTGACCTTTCCCAAAGAACGAACCCCAGTGGAAATAACATACGCACACGTCAAACAAGATATGGTGATTAGATGCTGAAATAGCATATAGCCAGTAGTGGCAGAAGCACAGGGCTGTGAATAAAAGTCATTTTTCATTAATTCACAAGGAGGTATAATAGCCTTATGTATGATACAATGATGACGAGCCGGACCCGTAGAATACTAGGATACATTGTTTATAAAATTTGTTACGATGTTTTGAATTTAACCGAGTGAAAGACGCATTGTCGTCTTGTTCCCACCGTGCATAGGCGGGCTTGGTTGCTAAGAGTGGTGGAGATACCCCTGTGAGGCGGGCACTCCTTCCCCTTCCTTCAATCGCTTTCCCTATCAAGGTTACACACACAAGTGATTTCCGCCGGCGAGTTTGATTCTTATAGACAAATTCTCAGAATCTGTTCGGATTGGTTGTGCGCCAAGACTATTGCGTAGTTGGTTGTGCGCCGAGACTATTGCGTAGTAAATTTGTGCATTACATTGTCAATTCATCAGAGAAGTTGCTTGTACTCAGGTTTGTTTTGCTTTCTAGATCTTCACTTGGGCTTGACATGGCTCTTGGTTTCATTTGCAGGCTCATGGTTTGGGGTTGTGGACTGTCTTATCTGGCTGAAACAGTTGCGGTGGAGCTGTTTTTCGGGCACTAGGCCGAGGAAGGTAAACGAGACGATGATGATTTTTTCGAGTCCGGAGTGTTCTGGTGAAGTTTTCTTTTTGCGGTGTTTGTTTGAATTGTTTTGGCTTTATGGCTGTATTATGTATGTTGGTTGTTTTGCTGGCATAGTTTCTTGCAGGTTGAGGGTTTATGGCTGGTTGGATTTGCTCAATTGATGGATTCACAAAGACGTACAATGACCCTATGTACAACACAATGATTGTCCTATCTATGGAACGTAATAAAATATAATGAATGTACAAATATTCTACTTCTTTGTTTACATGATCTGATAAAATCCTTCTATATTTGTTAACACACACCAGTGGCGAATAATTAACTCTCATAAAAGCCAAATAGCTACAAAATACACCATTTGGCTAGCAGAACAAGATGCTAAATTTGCAATCATTGCACTAAACAGAACACATACTCAGTGGATAGGGATGATCAGATCAAAACATACTCAATTGACACATAGTGGATAGGGATGATCGGATCAAAACATACTCTGCATTGGACATTCTCAAAGGGACCTATAGAAGAATAATACAATTTCAATTACCTTCCAAATTAGATTTATATACAACCTTCAGATATTAGATATTGATGTATCCCATGATCGAGAAATCAGGTCTATGGTCGTAGAAAAGTCAGACTACAGACCTCTTGACATATAACCACATGTTAAAGGTTATCCAGCTTTCTTGTAATTGTCCAACAAATGTTACCTTATAGAACCCAGTGTTGTCCAGTATAACGACAATGTATTAGCAGCTATCAGAGATGATAAGTTCTCTGGATACATATTACTCTAGCACCCTCCCACTATTCGATAACAATTTGTTTCCTGGAAGTTGCATAAAAGAAGCTCCAGCAATAGATCATATAGACATGTGATATAGCTAAAGGCAGGATTCCCAGTAATGTATGGAAAATAAAAGGGAAGAAAAGGGGGCCAAGAAAAAGAGCACAGTGGAGGGGATAGCAGCAGCACATTGACTTTGAGAGGGAAAATTAGATCCACAAATACATGCATTATCCCATTAAAAAAATCGATAAAGAAATTATTAAGGAACTATCTTTCACCATATTTATTTCAGTTAGTAGAGAGATTAGTTATGGTGCAACTACCTTAAGTTTCAAGGGCAGAGGTTACTAGACTCACTCCTGGATTAACAAATAAGGAGAAAAGACAGCGACGGCTATATTAGGAATGATTTTCAAACCATTTATCTTAAATCATGTTATAGATTGAAATATCGAATGGTGCTAAAGCACGCTCAAGTAGAAAGGAGACCAGAAATTGAAGGGACTTCAACATATTTGGCAACCAGGAAAGAACAGCAATACAGTTCAACTAAATAATGGAAGCAGGGAAGCTAGACAACGTAGAATACGAATAAGAATTCTTAAAAAATTAGATTCATATTAATAAGCAACACCACCTTAGCAAATCAACCAACAAACGTAAAGGGATAATGTATCTCACGACGCTGCTTTCAGTAGCAATTATGATGCACCATCCTTACGTTTTGACATCAAATGTTTAAAGATTTGATCCCTGAAATAAATGAATACGGAGGGAAGGAGCACATAATTCAGCAAGACAGCTTCCCGTTTCATTTGCTACATTACAGACTCTGGCATGCAAACCAAATAGAATGCCAGCCAGAAGAATAGACTTCAAATGATGCTGGCTTCAAGGAAGCAGCACTTGAAATATTGGATAGTTGTAAGATGCACATGATTCTATATACTGATGTCACGGCATACCACGGGAAAACACAAACAAAAATATCAGAAAGCCACACCATGAAGGAAATTTCATAGGAGAAATTGCTATCACTTCCTGTGGAAATATTTGAAGCGTATTAAAGTTATGATCAAGCAAAAGCTCGTTGCTCAAGAAATTTTAGTTTATCTTTTTTAGGAGAAAGCTCCAGAAAGTTTTTGATCAGAACAAGTCTAGTTTGGCTCTAAACACAGCAGAGCGCCAACAAAAGCTACGTCGCAAGTGATTGTTTTGTGAACATGTACCGCAAGGGTCATCAGGTCAGTTTCACCTTAAAATGTAGAATACAAATAAGAATTCTTAAAAAGTAATGAAACTTTATTTTTGTAAGCAAAGAACATTTACTCCAACCAAACCTTTCAGGTTTATACTTTATACTTACAGCCATTAGGACAAGACTGCAATGAGCTTGGGAAGGTAACTAACTAGTAACAATATAGATATTTGGTCCTCATTAAAAGGTACCTCACAAGGCTAAGGACTAGGAATGATACCTTTTAGAGAACATTTGGGATATTTATTAATAGTAAAAGTTCATGTAAAAGGTAAATCGAACAAGACGGGTCCCCCACAGAATCCCCAATGAATTCTATAGGTTCAAAGCAATGTTGTCTCCATCAATGCAACATCCACTCGGTCCTTATTCTGCTACCCAAAGCAAGCGATAAGCACCAATACCACATAACGTGGTTCAAATGGCCATGCACTACCATCAGGATTTGTTCTTTCTCTATTCTGTAGTTGAACTACCTATTTAATCTATCCATGTTTCAGTTCCACATTATCAAACTCATTCATACGCAACTCTACCTTACTCCTCACTGTTTTCATACTAGCACGGAAGCAAGTTACCACGAGACTCACTCCATCAACCTACATGAGTATGGTTAAACATATTTAATGGTCAGTCCTAACAACTTTTATTTACAAATCCTTGGGTTTTCCTGGTTTCAAAGATAAGCACGCTTTTCCCCAGTATTGCAGCAAAACAGAGTTTTGGAAGGAGCAGGAAATATCATTTAAAAGATATTGGCCCAAACTGATCAAGCACCCCAAATTAATGTCCGATCCTAGAAATCGTTCTGGATGTGCCCTCAATATCAAAATTGGCTTGCAAAAACTTTCCCATCTCCCACAGATATCAAAAGCATTAGTTGGTTCATTGTTCATTACAAAGTGAGGAGAACGAAAGCACCATAAACAAGGGCCCGTCCTCTTTACAGAGAAAATTTAAAGAAAGAAGAAAACCAAAAGGATTTTGAAGGTGAAAACTTATTGAGTTACATAAATTTCGCCAGCAAATAGAGAAGAAAAAAAAAATAAAGCATACACAAGAAGTTCATCATTGAATTATAATAACAACAACAATAATAATAATAAGTCCTTCTTAACCGTGGATAGGAGCTGAGTACTCGAAGCATAAACAGACACAATACAAGACAATCCCATAACTTAACCCAGAAAAAGAACAAAATTATACTTCCCTAGTAAAAAAAAAACATTTTCTTTAATTTTTAAATTGAAAACAACAGGAATCTTGTGAAACGAAGCCTTAAAAACACAAAACCCGTAGACTTGGGAAGCAAATAAAAGGAACAATTACTAACTATACATACAGCACAAAACGTTGGAAGACTTGAAGAAAACTGAAAGGGGCTTACAAGATGAGAAGGGCTCAACTTGGAAGTCAGAGAAGATTCAACCAGCTCCTTTGTCACCCCCATCCCTACCCTTTCGGTTGCGTTACGCCAAGAGAAGCTTCGGGTACTTTCAGTGTCGATAGTAGAAATTGAAGGGATTTGGGCCGAGATTGCGTGAACTTACTCTTGATTCTCCTGATCAGAATCAAGATTCGCCCTTTTGTATTTTTTTTTTGGCATTTACAGAGGAAATATGAGATGCCGTGTCACCGTTGGAATTTTAGGATGCAAACGAATCGAACTGATCTAAGTAAAAAACGGATCAAACTGATCAAAGTAATGACGTCGAGTTGAATAATTATAAAATTTTTTATATCAAATTTGAACACAACCTGAATTTGTATATACATAAATACATGTATGTATATATATATATATGTTTATAAATATTTTTTGATTTAATGTGAAGTTTTTTTTCATATATAATGATGTTGAATTTCAGGATTTGTAATATGTTTTAACATATTAATAATTGCAGGATGTTGGACAGGTAATGTCTGATTGGCCATATTGACACTTTATGATTCATTTTTTATCATTGAACAAATAAAAAGAATGTATATTTATCGACTGATATAAGTGTTTATCAATCACCTTTTAAAAATGATAAACACCTTTTCAAAATATGACACTCTTGATATTTCTTAGTGACCTTTTGCTAATTGTCAATGGCTAATGTTGCATTTGATTCTAAATCTGACCTAGAAATGACTTTTTTTACAATGCAAAATTGAAATATTGTTTTGGACAAAAAATGTTCGATCCCGATAATGAAATATCCGACCAAGAAGATTCAAATTAACGTTTAAATACCGAGTAAACAATGCTTGAACGTTCTAAAGGAATCAGAAATGATATAATACTCTGCTTTATATGTGGCCTTTTTACACATATATTATATACACGATAAATTATACTCTCTTTGTCTTAAAAATATTATCAAATATAGTCAAATAAGTAAATTTTTCCCCCTCTCTCTGTTTTGCTTTCTCTTCTTTAGGTGAAAGAGTAATCGAACCACTTGGTTAATCCAACTTTAAAGGATTGAAATGTATATATCTAAAATTGCTTCAAGTTTCTAGTGTCAATTAAAAACGAAAATAACGCACACGTGTATGTACGTGGTGTAGGAGAATCATAATTACCATGGAGAGCAAGCTTTTAGAGTAAATTATTTTAATAAGTTTAGAACGAGAAAGACAGTTCATATACGAAAAAAAAAGTTTTTTTTAACGAAATATGTTCTTTATTAGATAGATTATAACATACGAGAGACAACTCATGCACATACGTCTAAAAAATTACTAAATTATAAAATTACAGTGGTGAAATTGACGAGTGGAAATTACAGTGGTGAAGTAGATAAGTTCCGCAATGATCCATGTGCAGGAATAGAAAGGTGCATGTGATATGACAATTGTAAAGCCCTTAGCAAATAATATGGTACGCAACCAAAGGACCACGGTCCATGTTCTTACCTAAATTTCAAAGGACAATCAGGTTCACATGTTATCACTTTCTGACCTGTATAAATCAAGTCTTTATGCTCATTATTTTCCCTTTTCAGAAAAACTGGCAGAATATTTTCGTGTTAAAAGCGACAAAAACATTCCAAAATTTCCTAACAAAGACAGAAATAACTTAATAGCATGTTAATAAATTTATAATTGACCTTTTCTTTTTAGTGTTCCCAATTAATTATCGATGTAGCTGTACTGTCTACATTGTGCACTGTTTCTGAAATATTATAGTTTAATATGTAGACTTTCCATTAAAAAGAAAAGGAAAAAAAAGTGCATACATATATTCCAGAATCTTTGCTACATGTAAATATTATCCTTTTGGATGTGAGGCAACAGATCATCTACTTTAAGATTCACATACACCTCACATGCTCTAACCAACAACGGTTGGTGCCCGGGAACATTTACAATGTAATAGGCTTTCTCTTTTGTGCATGATATAGAAAGAACGTGCAGGAGACTGTTTCCGCGGTTCGAACCCGTAATAATAGATACAACAACAACATTACCCCATTATCTTAGATGTTCCCGTCTATGATAGGGTACGGGATGATCAAATGTATACAACCATACCAATGTGTTAGAAACACACAGATGTTTTCCGATGACCCATAATGATGGCGTCAAGATGTGTCGATCAACTGCTACTTCACAATATAACAAGTGTAACCAATTTAATGAGTCATTTTGCTTTATTCCATCATATTCCAAAGTCAAAAAAATGTATCCTTGACTCCGTTGGAAATGTAAACACGTGATAATAGATACAAGAAGTCAAAAATAGGGAAAATTGAAGTACACCCGTCTGTAAAGGCTTTGGCAAAGAGAGTAGCCTTGGACTGATATTGAATAAATTTCAATCCTGAAATGCTAGCAAGAACATATAGTTCCAGAATGAGATTAATGGTACCTACTATACTCTCAAGTTTCATCATTCTTACAATAATGTAATGTCGTCTTGCTATGCATAGACAAATTCACATTTTTCTTACAACTATCTGGAAATTGATGTAATTAAGTACCCAGGTTGTCTTGAATTCGATTCAAAATCGACTTTTTAAGAACAGCTCACCTATCGAATTAAGAGGAATAAAGAAAAGATAAGACAAATTTGTAGTATATGTCATTCCTCAAATACAATTGTTACTAGGCTCCAATAATTTTGCTGTTAAGGACTTGCATGCTTGTTACATTTGGATATATGTAAAATGAATTTCATTTTTCCAGCGTAGAGCTCAGGAGCAAACCACACACCCCCAGAAACCATCCACAGATACATATAACACTTACAATAGACACACACAAACACACACCTGGTTGTATCTGTGTGTATGAATGTATATACACACACACACATGCATACATGAAGGTCTACATGTATATATAGGGCCAGAAATAGTACTTCAGGACGAGCAAAAGATAAACAATCAAAATCACTTGATCAAACGTCAAAGAACAAAAGTTGAATGGCGGAGGAAATGAGAAATCTGAGCCACAAACACGTACATCTAAGCTGAGTATCCAAATAAAGAAGTTGCAATTCACCATTTAGAAACATACTCAACAAACTGACACTAGCATAGAGTATTTTCATACAACAAGGATTAATATACTGGTCACAAGTTGGAAAAAAAGTTCGAATATGAATCCAAACCGCGAAAATAGGGGGGAAGAAAAAGGGAAAGGAAGGTGGCCATCACAAATCACTCTCCAGCTACAAGCAACCTTAAAAAACTTGGCATGATCCAAGGAACAGGAGGGGCAACCGAATGAAGCTCGTCATATTTTAGTTGTATTGTGCACCATCAATCCACAAGACTGCAATGCGAGCATGAAGAACTGCAGAAATGTCAGAGTTGAGTCATGCCCCTTTTCATAGACAGCGGGTCAAATCTTGATGAATTTAGGAATTTCAGTTGAAGTATAGTGAGAGCAGACAACTAAAAGAAAGGTGGAACGAGGGAAAACTCACCAACCCAAGAAAGTGTAACATCTTAAAAGCACTTCCTGTGAACAATCGATGGACCAGACTCATCGTACTCGCCCTTTGAGATCCACATCTGTTAACAAAAGTGAGAGATTAACAAATCATATCCCTCAAACATAATGAAAAGAGTCACCAACTTTGCCTCATAAGTGTAATCTAATCAGCTAAGATCTTTTCTGAAGCAAGGCACATGCATCAGTTACAAAAGATCACCTGCTGGAAGGTACTGAGGGATGCAAGAATGGATCCTCCAATCCAGACACTGTACTTCCTCTCGGGTGGGGCAACAACCTTAATCTTCATGCTACTAGGAGCCAAAGCAGTGATTTCCTTGCTCATACGGTCAGCAATACCAGGGAACATTGTTGAACCACCACTGAGCACGATGTTACCATAAAGATCCTTCCTGATATCAACATCACACTTCATAATGGAATTATAGGTGGTCTCGTGGATTCCTGCAGACTCCATTCCGATCATGCTAGGCTGGAAAAGCACTTCTGGGCAACGGAATCTTTCATTGGCGATTGTGATAACCTGCCCATCAGGCAATTCATAGTTCTTCTCAAGGGACGAGCTGCTTTTTGCAGTTTCAAGCTCTTGCTCGAAGTCAAGAGCAACATAGGCCAGCTTCTCCTTAATGTCACGGACAATTTCCCGTTCTGCAGAAGTGGTAAACATGTAACCTCTCTCGGTGAGGATCTTCATGAGATGGTCCGTGAGGTCACGACCAGCAAGGTCGAGACGTAGAATCGCATGGGGCAAAGCATAACCCTCGTAGATTGGCACAGTGTGGGATACACCATCACCAGAATCAAGCACAATACCTGTCAAGAAGGAACACAAAATAAGATGTCCAAAAATCCTCATGTATTACATATGCCATGTACAAACAGCCATGTCTTGCATACTGACCAGTTGTTCGACCACTAGCATAGAGAGATAGCACGGCCTGAATAGCAACATACATAGCTGGGACATTAAATGTCTCAAACATGATTTGGGTCATCTTCTCTCTGTTAGCCTTTGGATTAAGAGGTGCCTCCGTGAGAAGAATAGGATGCTCCTCTGGAGCAACACGAAGCTCGTTGTAGAAAGTGTGATGCCAGATCTTTTCCATATCATCCCAGTTACTAACGATACCATGCTCAATTGGGTATTTCAAGGTCAAGATACCTCTTTTAGACTGAGCTTCATCACCCACATAGGCATCTTTCTGTCCCATTCCAACCATGACACCAGTGTGTCGTGGACGTCCCACGATACTTGGAAAAACTGCTCTTGGAGCATCATCACCTGCAAATCCAGCCTGAAACAACCAGAAAGGAAATCAGCTAAGCTTGATCATAATGCAACAATTACACCTAAACAGAAACAATTAAACTCAAGATGAGCCTAGAACTGACCTTCACCATTCCGGTACCATTGTCGCAAACAAGAGGCTGAATCTCCTCGCTGTCGGCCATCTTCTATGAACTGCAACACAAATCTTCATATATATTACCATTTGATTATTACTATCTGAAATCAAAAAAGACCAAATACAAGCGTACTAATTCAAACTAGAGAAGAGCGCGGCTCTAAATAGGAATTAAACACGACCAGATACTAGAGTAGAAATTCAGCTAGAGCAGAGAACACATATATTGACTTCTCCAGCAACTGATAATCTAAAGAAGAGAAGATCGTCATCTTCGCCGGGAGACTAAAATCTATAAATGAAATATCTTTTTCCTTCGAATCAATCGAATAAAGAGGTGATAACGCATAAGAAGATAGATCTAACAAAACACAAAAGAGGTCTACAAATTCCAACTGAACAGACACCAATTAAATTCTTCAAATCAATAAAATAGGATAAAATCCCACTAACTATATAATAAATCAAACCCATCAAAGAACCCATCAAAATCCGACAACTGAATCAACAAACCCACCAAAAAAACACACAAAGCAGGAGATTCAGATCTTTAGGACTTCCAATAAAAAATACACAAAATCCAGTTCAAACTAGGAAAAGACAACAGTCATTCAAGACTAAATCAATTAAAGGGAAGCAAAAAAAAAAAAGAAAGAAAGTAAAGAGGACCTGAGAAGGGAAGAGGAGGACGGCTGGCTGTGCTTGGTTTGGAAAAATCGGGAACAAGACAGCTGCCTAGATGCTAGAAATGTTAAATAAACAAAACGAATAATGTGGTCGTATGAGTATACATCGGGATAAACATCGGGACAAGTTTTGTAGTGATAACAAGTAATTACTACATTACCCATTAAAAAAATTGACATTTATACAGGTACTTATAAAACCGGGAGTCTCATTGGAAGCAAATCCTCTATCATCTAGAATGAAGTTACTGTTTGTTTGTCTTTCACCCTCTCCAGACACTAGCGATAGCTTTTACTGTCGTTAGGATATGCTGGGTACGTATTGTTGTTGTTATAGTTTAATTACTAGACATTCATTAACTATTAAAAATAATTGACATATAATGATGACAAATGTACAAAGCATGAAGTCTGTATATATTATTATCCGAATTTAGTCAAATATTATACATTCATGTAACGTGAAATATTTGACATAATGATGGTTAATAATTAATTATTACATATTCATTAACTATTAGGAATAATTGAAATATAACGCTGATAATGTGTAAAGCACGAGTCTGTCTATATTATCACGTTTTATATTATTTAGTGAGTAACTATCCGAATTTAATCAATAATAATATTAAAATTTTTCAAGAAGGAAAAAGAGGAGGAGGGTATTTATATACTCTCTTAATTACGTGGTTTTGAATTAGGAAAACGAGTGATGTGGGGAAAATGATTTGCATGAACACGCTTACCAACCATTTTCAAATTTATTTTGGGAAATATGCGGTTAGGTGCAAGTTTCAAACTTATAAAATATTCTACTTTGCAATGGTTTAGTAATTACTATTTCTTTCTCCCAAAAACATGGTTATTTTTTTGTATTTTGATTTGTTTTAAAAATATTGTTTATTAAGTATCGGTAGTCAAAGTTTATATATTATCATTTCAACTAACACTTATATAATTTCTTTTTATTTTACTTCAAGAACTAATTAAGAGTAGAATTAGATTAGTAACCCATAAAATTTGACTTCTTTTAATTGTGATAATGTCAAATAAGACAATATTTTTATGACATAAAGAGTAGTATATATTGCATAATGAAGATTGCAAATTTGAAGAAAGGATTCAAGACTTTTACCAGTAATGTAGAATATCATATAAATTAAATATTTCAATAGAAATTACCATCATCAAACCAATTTTTTCCCTATAATCTTGGACATACAGTTGTTCAACCCGATCGAGATCCTCTGACCCCCCAACCCCTCATCCCCATTGGGACCGCCTGCCACGTGGCACACAAGGGGGTGGTGAAGCTGGGTGCGGGTCAGCCTCACCACCCCCTGTGTGCCACGTGTCGCTGGGTCATTTAATACCTCCTTAAAGAGGGTCAAGAGATTTGTTCTCTGTTCAACATGTATGTTGGATTTTTAGTTAACAAAAATTGTCTCAGAGTAAAAGGCCATACCCTAGTCTCGAGAGCTTTTGTCGTCACAGTTCTAAGAAACATCGTGAAACATGTAAATCTAAAGTTCAGCGGAACAAAAAATTATTTTTGTTCGACGGGGTGTGTGCATGAAATAGTGGGTTTGATTGCTTAATTTCTTCAGATTAACGAATTTTCACATTCATATCAACTTATTCACCGGTCTTTTATTTCTATTTTTCTCTTTTTCTGGTGCTTTAATTATGCTATCACCACATTTTTTAATTAAATAATAAACCACTAATCTTTGAATACAATTCTGTTTGATTTTACTAACAATTATTTTGAAAATATACAAACTTGAATGATTTTCACTTGTATACTTTCTAACTTGTTAATCTACACGGGAATTACTAGATACGGAGAAGAAACTTGCTCTTATTTTAGACAATTATATTTGACTTGTAACCCTATGACAAAAGTCACTATGTATATCTACTCCCATAACTCATGAATAGTATTGGTATGTGATAATATGTTAGGTTGTCATGAAAGACATTCGTATTGTGTCAGCTTGTGAGTCTAAGTGACTCTATTTAAATACCTTTTTAGTACTAAAATTGTGTTTTTGTCTCAAAAATATTATTATCTTTTTAATAATACATTAGTAATCGAGGTTGCTATATGATTATTTCGATTAACACTTGTATTATTTATATAGTTTACTTTAATTGATTAAATAGATGTAAAATAGAAATAGTGACCAAAATATTTCAAATTCTTAAATTATATTCAAATCAAATTCTACAATATATTTGCGAAAGAAGTGGTAGCATCTACGTCATTTCGTTTTTTGAGGTGAGGTTGGTCAAATGCCATGAATTACGTACTTGACCGTCCAAGTACTCGGTTGATCAATTTATTCTGGTGACCACCTAGGATACTCTAAAATAGAAAAATATTTTATATTTCTTTTGTGTTAAAAATATTTTTTTAGTTTCATTTTAATTTGTTTCAAAAATATTATTCACTTTCAAAAAGAAAATAATATGCTAGTAATCAAAGTTTTCATATACTCTCTCGATTAACATTTACATGATTTAACTAGTTTACCTAAATTAACCACATATATGTAGAATAAAAACAATGATGGAAGCAGTTTCACTTTCTTAAATTATATTTAAATCAAACTAAAACAAACTTTATAAGACTATAGGATAGAGCCTAGGGATGCAAAAGATACCATAAATGATTAAGATTGAATCTTAACTATGCCATAAGAGCTAAACCGATGCGAATCATGATTATCCAAATTATCCGCACAACGGTGTATAGAAATAATAAGTAGACGATGGAGAAAATCTAATTAAAAACAAAACTAGACTAGTAGCTCAAATCTAGAAAGAAAATGAAAAAAGTGATTATGATTAAACATTTGATGTCATAGCTTATGCTTATCCTTGCTATAAATACTTCAAACTACATGTAGCATTGGTTTTCTTCAAGGTTGAGATCTTAACCTGTGACCCACATAATGTGTCCCCTACAAATCAGACTTTCGGTTTAACAGCAGAGGAACACCGACAATGTATGTATCCCTAGAATCGAATTCGGTTTAACAGCAGAGGAACACCGACAATGTATGTATCCCTAGAATCGAATTTTTCATTAAAGCTTGACAGCTCAAAGCCCGGCTTGTATGGTACTGTCAAATGCTTCATATGATTTCAGAAAAGCGTAACTACTTGAAATGCTTTTGCTTACACGTGCCCAAGCAGTTAAATGAGGGATAGTATCGCCTCACCGCAAGGGGTGCGATGACGCGTGACCGCGCGACACGTGTCAGCAAGAGGATGGTGAGGCTAGATGCAGTTGACCCTTATCTAGCCTCACCACCCCCTTGCTACCACGTGTCGCATGGTCACAAAGGAGGTGAGAAAAGTGGGGTGAGGAAATCTCAACCCGTTAAATGAATAACTAAACCAGCATGATGATATATATTTAATTTCTTAATGGATCTATATGGATCTTGTCCCCCCGCGCAAGGATGACACGCACAAAGCAATCACTTTTTTGCTAAATTAATAAGAAAAATTAATTTGAGATTTCAATTATTGTTGCTGTTAACACGACTGATGTCCTTATATTAACAGAAGCAGCCGATTTTCTCCTACTAAGCCCCGAATATTAAATTAGGAAAATTACTTGATAGTGGATCACTGAGATTTTTCATGTTTTAAATAAACATACTAAATCTGTGCGCACAAACTAAGTGCTTGATGACTCATAATAACAATAATTGGGATATTTACATATCATTTCAAACGTGCCCTTGATATTTTATAATGCTTGTACTAAGTTCACTGCATCTCGTTGTTGCATCAGTCTTTTATGGTTTGTGAAGCGCCTTCATATAGAGTCAGAAGTATTATTAAAAGCAAACTATTTATTCTTTGAAATCGAGGTATTGTTTGTTTATTTTTTATCCCCATTTTTGTTTGAATTTCATCGATTAGTATTTTGCCTTGGGTTTCTATGGTTATATACTTGTGTACATGTATAGTAACAACATTCAGTAATAGAAAAGCCGTTGTAATTTCTGATTTTAATCAAGATTTAAATCTCTATATTTGTTCTTAACGTGTAAAAGGAAGAGGAAAAAATTAGGCCTAACACGTTAGATGGTAGTCAGAAAATCAACCATCCATAGCCTTTTTAATCATCAACAACAACACATAATCAGCATATCCCAACAACATCATGTCCCAACAACCGACTTTTTAATTGACAGGTGAAAATGGTACTATCATGGAATTATTACTTAAATTCAAAATTTCGAAGTTCAAAAAAAAAAAAGAGAAAAGAAAAAACCACCCCACTAACATGCATAGTTCACTCATCCATTGAAGTTCAGAGATGCTAATTGTATAATCCTTAGTCTTATTACTACTGTGTTAATAACGGAAAATACTACATATAGTGAACATTAACGCGTATTATGGAACTAAATTCATTCACTAGTACACTAGTACACTATCACACCATATTTCTATTATTGTGTTATCTATGTCGATACATATAGAGCCGGAGGTTTCACTGAAAATAAACTTTCTCTTGTGATGGAGGTATTGTTTGTTGACTCTCACCCTTCCCAAACTCTGACGATATTTTTGCTGTCGGGATATACTGAGTATGATTGTTATGTATGGAAAATGAAATATTTGAATTTCAAAATAGAACACATCCAGAAAAGCCTGCGTGTATATACAAGTTTCTATATGTACCGACAGAAACCTATAACAAACCAAAGTTTACCTACAACTAAAAATTCAAGACTAACTTCAAACTTACCAAGAAACATAAACCCTCAGCTAATTTGATAAGTGTGTACAAACCCTTCACGCTCTAAAGGAAAAGGCCTTGCAAATGTTGTCTGAGGAAGCTGATTTGACGAATTGCCCACAATTTTCCGGCATGTTTCAACGAGACAATTCCGACAAGTAGGGCAAGAAGAGTGTGAAGTGAGCCACTTATCGATGCACCGGACATGAAATCCATGGTTACACTTGGGCAGAACCCTAACTTTTTCACCAGAAGCAAATTCAAATAGGCATATTGCACACTCACTATCCAATCCAGGAAGTTTGAGGTCATTTGTGTAGCTTATAGTAGGAAAAGTTTTGAGGGCTTTCTTTTTAATCCCTGTATTTGCTAATCTAGCTGAGGAAGTGTTAGCAGATTCCGAGGACACAAAATTTGAGCATCTAAGTGCACATCTGATGATAGAGTTTAACCCTAGTGAGCAAATCAAGGCACATAAGAGAACTGAAAGGACCATAATGACATTTGCATCGAACCCATTATCAGGAGGTGATGTGGAATTATTACTAGTAGTGTTACTTGTTGGAGGAGCTGAAGAATTTGGTGTCTGGTGCAAAGGGAAGTGGAGTAGCAATTTTCTTGAATGGATTTGGATTATGATTTCTTGAAGGAGTAATGAAGAAGTGGTTGAAGTGGAAGAAGTGGCCATTTTTTCAAGTGATTTTGTGGAGATTTCTTGATTTGAATGGGAATGATTTTATTTTTTTGGATGAGTAATTTATAGGGTGGAAAAGTAGAAAAGGGTTGGAGTAACTTTTTGGAATCATAGAACCCATAAAACTAGTTTTTAAATTGATCTCAAATCGTGGAAATAGTCTCTTACATAAAATATATTTACGGTAAAGTTGTGTATATTAAATCACGAAGATTTGCGTAAACACGGAAGTCTAGTGCAAGGGGAACGTACTTCTCCCGAATTTGATTTTCCACTAACAAGCACTTTATATTGTGTATTGATCTTTTCGATTAACCCAAGGACTTCCTCTGAAATTGCTTCTTGGGGCCAGTCTTCCATGAACCGTACATGCTGCTAAATGGAATATTAATTTCGCACAAAGCAAGGGAAGGAAGCTGGAAATTTCCAGTCTATGTCACAAATATGGAATCAGGAACAAACGTTTGGACTGGAATCACCTGACCCCCTTTTAAGGGGGTATTTAAGGACCCGGTGATACGTGTCACACAGGGGGGTGGTGAGGCTGGGTGAAGGTCACCCACATCCAGCCTCACCACCCCCTGTGTGCCACGTGTCGGGTGATCTGGGGGGTGAGGGACTTGGGGGTTAGGGGATCTCGTTCCCAAATGTTTTAGTATAAATTTTGTAATATTTGTGAACTTTAAGGTTGAGTGTGTTTTTAAATTTATTAATACATATCAAGTCTTATCATAACTTAGGAATAACGGCATGACTACAATCTTAACAGCAATAAAATTTGCGGCGCTTTTACGATCTTAGAAGCTCTAGTGACAAATTTTAGTTGAGGAGTAACCGAAAGTGAGGTAAAATATGATGTCTCTAATCACGCGTTGCCACGTGTATAAGCAACCTATTTTTTGAAAAACAAAAAAATTTTTAAACCTCTTCCCCTTTTTGTACACGTGGCAGCGTGTGATTGAATGGCTCATATTTTGTCTCACTTTCTGTCTCTCTTGATCTCAACTTAATTTAAGTCGTATCTCTCACATGTTCAAAAATTGTTAATTAAAATTGGATTTAGATACATAGAACAACATTACCACATAGTTTTAGAGGCTCCCGCCTATAGCATGGTACGGGAGGTTGGATGTACGCAACTATATCAATGATGACCTATAATGAAAATTGCGTCAAGCCGTGTCGATCAAGTGTTACTTCACGATATAAGAAGCGTATCCAATTTAGTGAGTTATTTTATTATATTCTATCATATTACAAAGTTGAGGAAGAGCGTGTACTTCATTCCATTGGAAATAGAAATTGAATTTAGATACATATGTATATAATTATACATTAAGCCCTTTTTTTTTTTTTTCTTTTTTACTGTTGTAAGACTAGTGTTCATCGTATTTACAAGAACTCTTAGGATATCTGGCCAACGAGTACAAGCCCAGCTGGTTATGATCGAGGCACCAAGAGCTAGAGATATTAAGTTTAAATCTATGTAAATACAGAGTTCTTTTTACTTTATATAGTTTTTTATTCCCATCTTATAGTTATGGATAATTTTATGTACTTACATGTTTTATATGTATATGATGTATTTTTATCGTATATGTTGACCCATGTTGACTTATATTATGTTATGCATAAAAAAAAAGGGTTAATTGCACCTGGTATCCATTGTTTTACACGAAGTTTTAAGTAGCATCCAATGTTTCATGAAACACACTTGGCATCCAGACTTATAGGGTTAATAGACACCTGGCATCCAGATGACCTGCTGGTCGACCGTTGACCGCTGAAATCGACCTTTGACCGGACCTAACTCTACTTTTAACCTGACTTTAACCACAGTTTACAATTAATAAAATAATAAAGTCAAAAAAAAATTAAAAGTTTAAAAAAATAATTCAAAAATCAATAAAAAAACCTACACCCCACCTCATCCCCACCCCTTTCATCTTCTTCCCCAGCTCCCTCCTCTCCGATGTGGACTCTCTCAAATCCTCTCTTTCTAATTCAAACTCTCAGCTCCAGTCCGTCGCCGTTCCTCTCTTGAACTTGCTCGACGACTTCGTGGAAGATAGAAACAAGTCCAGAAACATTGCTCTCGCGAACGAATCTCTTAAATCTTGCACTCAGCTTATAGAGCTTTGTGCTCGTGTCAATCTTCATCTCTCCAAAAATAGTTTTTACTTGGCCTTGAAGTGTCTGGACTCTATTGAGAGAGACTTCTTCGCCAAAGCGCCTTCGTCCACGCTGCGGAGGATGCTCGATAAGCAGATCCCGACGATTCGGTTGTGGGGGAAACATGGTTCGTTTTGCCTCAATTTCCTCCTCTGTTTTTCACAGGAGAAAGAGAAAGATGGTTGAAAGAAAGTGTAATTAACCATGGTTTGAAAATTTTGGGCTCCAAGTGGGAGAAAAGTGAAAAATAAAAGAAAAATTGCTAAAAACCGCCTACAGCAGGTCATTTCCCGGTTGCCGGATGTCAGGTGTCTATTAACCCTATAAGTCTGGATGCCAAGTGTGTTTCATGAAACACTACTTAAAACTTCGTGGAAAACAATGGATACCAGGTGCAATTAACCCTAAAAAAAAGTTTGGGCTCATCATGTTTCTTGCGGAATGTACTTCTGTCAACTCGAGAAGTCGGTTGTTTCTAGAGGTAATAATTTCAATTACTCATTCCCATTTGACTAGAAGCACCTCTGAGGATTGGAGCCAGCTTGTGCACATTCTTCATCTGTAAGGCAATTGGGGTTCTTTAAAAAAAATATTCTATCCATCTTAGACTTTTTAATATAATATAAATTACACTATATTAAAAAGTCAAAATATACGTATATTTAGAAATAGAAATAGTAAGAATTATTTGTCTAAGTGATTCCTTTTCTTCGAAATAGAAACATTAACAAATTTTCGTGTTGACAAACTAAAATTAAAAATTGCAAGAAGTTATACCACAGTATCGTGATATTGAGCAGCTAGTGACCCCAAGTGCGAATTATCAAAACCTACTCTTCTCACTAAACTGTTTTCTTTGGAGAAAATGAGTAATCTCACTGAATATGTAATTTTCTTTTTTAAGACACTGAATAGATAATAGCATCTGACTTTCATATTTGAATATACTCAATTTTTATGTCGATCAGTTCAGAGTACCTTATCTTAGGTCCAATCAGATTATCTAGAGGAAGACTCAATGGTATAGCTCAGTTGGTATTTGGGTTGAGATTTGTTTTAAGAGATCAAAAATTCGAATTCAAGACACGCACAGTGTGGGTATTCCACTGCTGCTAGGACGAAGGCCTGGTTTTCAGGGACATCTTGTGTGAGTCACTGCGTAAGTCATCACTCAATTTAGAAGGCTGATGAACTCCTGATTTGCATCTTCTATGGTGCTTCTTGAGGTTATGACGGTATGACTCTCCGTGCTAGAAAATGGCCTTTGCTCCAAGATTCTCTAGAGGAAAGTTGAATACCGTGTCATAAATTCTTGACTTCTATTCTTTTTGTAAAATCAACTACAGAAACAAGCCTTTAGGAATAGTATTATTGTTCTAGAAAAATAAACAAACAAACCAAATTCAGTTGGAAAAGCAGCCTCCATACTGAAGGATCTTCCCATCCAAAGAAATTAAAATAAGATACCACTGAAAAATATAACAAAATAAGACCGTACAGAAATTGTGACATGAGTCACTTAAAAACACCAACTTGCAAAGTACGATAATTAAATGATCAATTACATGTGATAAACCTTCCTGATGCTTCTTGATCTTACACTCGTTTAAGAAAAGAGGACAAGTTGTTTGCGGAAAGTTGGTATTTCAGACGATATATTATGTTATCAGAAAAGAATAGACCAGGACATAGCTCATTTTGTACTCGGGTTGTGATTTACTCTAAGAGGTCACGAGTTCGATTCTAAAAACACATACAATATGAGTATTTTATTGTTGTTAGGCCGAATGCCTAGTTTGTAGGGGACACCTTGTGTCTATCAATGCGTAAACCATCACCCAACCTAGGAGGCTGCTCCTTAGAAATGAGGCGATAGGGCCTCAGAGTCAGAAAATGACATTTTACTTCAGGAAAAGAATACGACCTCTTAACTCATAGCCCATATATGCCTTCATGATTATGTAATTTACTTCCTTGTGCTTAATATGGGTCCTCCAAGTTGTCTGATTACGATCTTATCTATGATCTAGAATAAAGCACCTTTATGGACATAAATCTTGAAGAACTTTTTCCTGAGTAATATTAAACAAATGCTTAGTGCCTCATGAAATCTGTAGAAGTGTAAAGGATCAAGAAAACTTTTTACTGTTGTACCCTAAATACTGCTGTTTATACTCCTGGTCAGCTAGTACGGTTAGACATGACTATTTTTGGTTTTGTAAAAATTTGAAGACGAAATTGTAGAAGAATTAAAGAAGTAGAAGTTGCTGAAAAAGTGATATTAGCATGAAAGAGATGAAGATGATAACAGACTAACAGAATGCGAAAAATTGCAGAATAACAGATTGCATGAATAAAGATGCCAACGGATAAAAAGGCACACGACCTTATCAACTGTAGAGCTGGTTTGGAACAGACCAGAACGCCCTTCAGTTTTAGCACTCCCAGATCCGTTATGTTTCAGGGGAGGAGGAGGAGATAGCATCTGAATGCCGGACACTAGAGGACCACCAGAAAAGGGTTAAGATCTCCTCACTCCAAATCTCTCACCCCAAATCTCCTCACTCCAAATCTCTCAATCCGGTTAGAATGCACATGATGCAAAGAGAACTCCAACACAAGACAGCACCCGTTCTGGCCTTAAAAAAAAGCCAACTGATAACACAAATATACATGTTTTGCTTCAGAATCCACAAATTTATTCAATTGAATAGATATATGCAGGTAGACAATGTACACGCTACACACACATCCACATGTGCAAGCGTATATGTATATTAGCTACATATTTACGTTTACATATATTTCAAATCTGTGCATATTTGTATATGTATGTATGTATACATAGCTGTATTACATGCACACACACATAGGTAATGTATGTAAATATGTATATAAATCTACACCAGTCCATAAATGTGAAATGCATAAATCTGAAAACCTCACAAACAGCAATTGCCATTGCAGTTACAACTCATACAAGGGAAAAGTCACATTTGTAGTTGATATTCTGACATAACTATCGTCTTAGAATTCTGGGTTGGTGTTTTCCTTTACCAGTCATCCTGTAATCATTGTTCCAGCGCCCTCGTCTGTAAGAATCTCAAGGAGCAAGGAGTGCTGCACGCGTCCATCAATTATACTTGCAGTTCGAACACCTTGAGCTATGGACCTCACACAGCAGTTTACCTTAGGGATCATACCACCCGCAATCTTTCCAGTTTCCATCATTTGCTTCACCCCTTTGATATCAATTTCCTTTACCAGACTCCCAGGGTCATCTCGATCCTCTAGAATTCCAGCCACGTCAGTCAAGAGAATCAACTTCTCTGCTCCCAAGGCTGCCGCAAGCTCACCAGCAGCAGTATCAGCATTAATATTATAAGATTGACCCGTTCTGTCAGCTGCAACGGAGGCAATGACTGGGATGTGGTAATTATCAATAAGTGGACGGAGAACTGATGGGTCCACACTGGCAATATCTCCAACAAAGCCAAGTTCGGCAGAATTGGGGTTAGGCCTAGCAGTTAGCAGGCACCCATCAATACCAGATAATCCAACTGCAGTAGCCCCTGCCTTGTTGATCAAAGCAACCAGGTGCTTGTTAACTTTTCCAATCAACACCATGGACACTATTTCCATGGTTGCCGCATCAGTGACACGCAAACCATTGAGAAAGTTTGGCTTGATGCCTAATTTCCCAAGCCACTGGTTGATTTCAGGACCCCCACCGTGGACAAAGATAATGCGAAGACCAACACACGAGAGAAGAACCAAATCAGTAATGACAGATGCTTGGAGAGCCTCTGATTTCATAGCTGCACCTCCATATTTGACCACAATAGTTTTCCCACGGAACTTTTGAATGAAGGGCAGTGCTTCAGAGAGGATTTGCACTCTGGTTTGTGCAGGAGTGCAATGAGTTTCTGGTGATATTACTGATTGGGCCGAAGTTTTGAGAGATGAACACATAAAAGGAGTGTTTGCCCCAATAACCTTATTTTTGTTGACCCGTAAAGACATATCGAAGGTAAGGCTAACATCAGGAAACCTTGACAATTTTGACAGAGGAGACTGCGATAGTACTCCAGCTCTTAACATTTTAAAGATCCCTCACCTCCCTTTAATTACTGCTCCTGCATACAAGGCAGACCAAAGGTATTGAACAGCTCTTGTTGTAAATATAAGCATAAGAATCTGCCGTATATGAGACAGTAATAGACATGACAACTGAAAAGTGGACATCAAAGCCAACGCCTTTTTGCGACAATCAGAAACATCAATCTTTGTTGGAAACAAAAAAAAAGTTATCGTTTAATTGGATTTTGGATTGGTTGGAAGGCTGAGATATACAAAACGTAATGCCAATGAAGAGTCCTCAGCATACTGCAAGAATACTAATTTGACCTCCAGCTTCAATTAGAAATCGAAGATGAGTACACATACCCCAAAGACTCAAGTTATGCACAAATCTTTATAGTAAGTCCAACATCACTTCCTTTCAAACTTACATATAAAACTAAAAGTCACTCCAAATCACCAGAAACATTATGAAAAACTTGAGTAAAAGACACTTCGTGTCACATTAATCATATCATGAGCATTTCATACCATCTAGGAACATATAAACCAGAAATGGAAAGACCAATTCATGAAATCTAGAAGAAAAAAGTTTCACCAATAAAATACCACCACCTGCACCTAGATCTATTCACAAGGTGAAAATGCACAATACACAAAGGGGGTGGGGGTGGGGGTGGGGGTGGAGGGGGGGAGGTAAAAGATACAAGCTTTAAAAGATTACTAACAAGAACAGCAGTGTGAAATTCCCTCACGAATTGAGTTTTAAAAGATCTTACCAGTTGCAATTGACACCTCTAATCATACGAATAAGAAATGGAGCAAACTAATCCAAAAATTTAACCTTTACACCACGGCATTGCCACAGTGGCCCCAAATTGAAGTAATGATTTTTAGATTGGAAGGTTCAGTACTCCATCAGCAACAAAGAAAAACTGGAAGCTGGGACAAGCGTCAACAACTTTTTGACTCGGAGTAAAGAGCAGAATTCATTTGTATAGTCATGAAAAAGATTGACGAACTTCTTCGGTGTTAGGAACTCAGATGATTATTGTGGTCAAGAGATTCGTTTACCATATAACATTTTCGCTTCCTAAGGTGGGCAAAAACAAGAAGGCAGAGAATGGGATAAAGAAGGAACCAAATTGCAAGTTAAAAATCTCAAATTCATATACTTACCTCACCAATAAATTTCTATTTCCGTACCAATCTATCATTTCCCCTGCATCCTTCAAATTCTATCAGTAACAACAGCTGGGGAGGCCAACATTCATTTACACAAGAATATACTAAGTTTGCTGACGATGCTCAGAGACGTGAAGGAAACCTTCTATTGGCCAACAAAAAGATGGTTTTACTAAAATTGCAGGAGATATATTATGAAGATTCAAATTTCAGAACCAAAAAAATCAAGAAAATGTGCAAACCCAGTCATTCTAGAAGAAATTTGCCTAACACAAGAAATCATACTGAAGTTTTATATTCTCTAAGAACAAAACCAGTGTAACCGGAGTTCGCGTGGGTGCCGACGTTTTCCGATCTAGTAAAGACAAACCAAAATGCTGAGGCTTTTCATCCGAATCTTCGGAATCATTGAGCAACAAGGTAATAGTAAAAATATGCATAATTAGTCTCATCTCAGAGAATAAAAAAGACCTACGGGTGTGTTCGCTGCTATTCCACCTCCTTTTTTCTTCTTCCTCGGTAAAGCCAAATAGCATTAATTGATGTTTTCCGGCCTCTGCAGCAAGAAAACCAAAGCCATTGCGTATTCTAGAGCTGCATCATTGCTTCAGAACATGGTTCCAATCAGTTCCGAAAGCCCTAAAGGCATTGTTAGATCCTAAGAAGTAATTTGGAGCCAGAAATTAAAGTATCCCTAGTCGGTATATCAACAGTATCCCGATAAAGTCATATGGGCCGTTAGATGAGTCTTTTAATAACGAGAAAAGGGCAACCGTCAGATGTGAAAATAAATGGTTAGATGGAGACGGTCAGAGGGTTGAGAGGAGGGGTCGGAAAAAGGTGGTTTGCTGAGGGGAGGGGACGGATAGGGTCTCAAAACACGCGATGACACGTGTACAAAAAGGCTCGTTATTTACTTTCTTTTCCTTTTTTAAAAAAGCTCTTTTGTATACGTGGCGTCGCGTGATTGGAGGCCTCATATTTTGCCTCATATGAGGCCTCATCTGATCTCATCCGGACGGCAAGTGGTGGTTGTCAAAAATTGCTGGTGGCGGCTATGAAAGAAATAAGAGGAAGGGAGACTTGGACATGACTATTAGGGAGAGCATTCGTTTAGGTTTAGGTATAAAAATCAGATCGTCCACAAGGGTATATCAAGTGAGAGGTGGCATAACTCAGCTGGTTTCAGAAGGACAAATTTGATACAAGATGTAAGATTTCAATCCCGTAGCCTACAGTATGGGACCTGACATCTTCAGGTTTCAACGAAGGTCTTGAGGATGAGTTCTTAGTAGGTCTATGAGCACTGTGTTTTCTTTTTAACGAACCGTTGAATAACTGATTTACATCTTTCTAACTGTCTCGTCGAGTCGGAGTTGAAAAACAATCTTTTGCTACAAGTGAAACGTGTTGTTGGGATGGAAATATGTAAAAGCATATTAACGCTTCGTCGACCGCATGGCAGGGTGGAAGTTTCAAATTCTGTTGTCCTTACCCTAAATAAATTTCAAATTAAAATGTAGTTTAGAAAGAAAAAAAAAACCTGACTCAAGAAATTACTATAATAAGAAGGCGCAACTGTCAATTACGTCTTAAGTAATCCTAAAATGCGTCCAAAAAGCTAAAATGCGTCCAAAAAGTTATTTTCAAATGGCAGTGTCAGATGTGTCCAACAGTTGAATGGTTTTCGACCTATAAATGATGTTTTTCGAAATCCTAACAACCTAAATATAATGCTAAGGCGCAGTATGCATTTGGCATTACCGTTCAGACCTGGGACACATTTGCCATGATGTCTTGGTCTAGGCGGTTTTGAAGCGTCAAAAACAACCGTTCTTGACCAAAAAGCACTCAATTTTTGGACGCATCTAATAGTATCGTTCGGTGGTGACTTTATGGACGCAGCTTCAATGTCGTTCAAGGTCACCTAAGACATAACTAGTAGTTCCGGTCACCTAAGATGCAACGGGCATTAACGTCCTAATTATTTCAAGAACAAAATCGTACAATATTTTAGGTTTATTTTGAAACTACAATATAATGTGAAATTTTTCCGTTGTTGTCACAGGTTTGAATTTGGGGATTTTTGTGAATTAATTGTTTCCATAATCATGGTTGACCTTTTGTTTTCTTTTGTTCTTTTCTTTTGAAGATATCATAATTGACTTAAAACATAGTTTCCTCAATAGAAGTTTCAACTGATTATAGCAAGACCTGAATAATTATAGTAGGCTTTAGATTACGTTGTTTTACATTGAAGATATTACCCAAGTCTTCTCCTTCACATGATTTCACAGGTAAGTTTTATAGTAGTAAATAACTAACTATTAAACACTTACGAACTAATAAGATAAAATTGACATGGTAATTTACTCAATGACTATCATAAAATTTGTCATTTCACCATTGTGGTGGTGATCAGGTGATGCGGAAACAAGAGAATATTCACACTAGAACTCGAAAGTTGCCAACACACTATAGACAATTTACTCGCAAGTATTTTACCCAACAACCAAAAACATCTGAAGTATGAGCGAAACAGACCATGTGGAACTCCAGTTTAGCAACATGAAGACTCTAGCAAGTTAAATCTTGTGTCAAATAATTGTCTAGATATATTACTGCGAAATAACGACTGAAACTTGAGAAGAATGGTGCTTTCAAAATTTAGACAGGATAATCGAAATTAGAGAAGTGCATCAAACCTTATATACGATCAAAAAGTTCTCTAAAGCTTGAAATAGATTCTACAAGATAATGATAGGACCTGAGACACTTTACGGATTTACATGTCACTATGAGCACAAGTCTATTTCCAATAGAGTCAATGACACACTCTTTCTTGATTTTGGAATATGATCAAAATGACTCACTAAATTAGCTGCGCTTCTTTTATTGTGGATGAGTAGTTGATCGGCATAGCTTGAATCATCATTATGGGTCATTGGAAAACAATCTGTGTGTTTCTAACACATGGATAGACTACCGTACATCCGACCCCCTCATACTCTGTCATAGACGGGAGACTCTTAAGACATGTTGTTATATGAGCACAAGCAGAAAAAGATGAATGTTAAGTTGATGCCTGGAAGGGATGGGATGAATACATGAGGGCGAAATTTGGGCAGGTCTGTATTCATGCAAAAAATAAAATAAAAAATACAACCATGTTTAAAGGCCATAGACACCGGTTCAGACAAACGATGCACCAATTAAGAGTGTTGAGGATTTGATGGCGATTGAGAAAAAAGAATGCTAAACAGGGAGGGAGACCAAAATGGACACAGATGAGAATGACTTAAATCGAGTTCAGAACCTTACTGGCAAATAAGTTGATCCAAGCAGGTTGGATAAGTAAAAATATCCAATAGACCAGAGTAAATAGTTACCTCTAAATGTTAAACAAAGTAACACTCATCACCTCATTTACCTTTTTTGAAAGTAAAAAACATCATTTACTTAGTTGCACGATCAAATAATATAAAATCAATCAACACATAATAACAGAATTTCTGGTAGATGCAAGAATGTGGGATGCTATATTTCATCATCAGCTGGGGATCAGAACAAGGAGGAATGTAATTTCCACTTAGACAAGATCGCAGAGTATCAAGGCAACGGAACTTGATGCATTGGTGGAACATATTCTTACAAAGATTTGAGAATAGGTAACTAGCAGAATTACTAAGGTAGATATGCAAAAAAAATAGTAATATATTAAAAATAAGATGAATTAAGAAAGATCGAAGCCAATCATAAAGTGAACAGGAAAAGGAAGGAAGAAGGTATTTCCATAAGCACATAGGATGGGTGTCTCTTGAGATGCAATGCATGCTAGGAGAAATTAATGTCATGGAATCCTATTTATCTATGCGAGAACAGAAAACTCTCAAGATAGATGACAGCTTAACACAAAAGTTCAATCGGAGCATCTTGTATGAATCGGATTTAAGAGAGTATTCCCAAAAGCATGAGTCCTGCTATTGCAAACAAACGTGACATAAAATATCCAAATCTCAAGTCTATTCAAAACTTGTACGAAATGCTACAAAACACCGATTGTCGGTTGCTCTCACCATTCTCTTTTGAAAAGCAATGTCTCATTCACCTTCATCCCCCAACCTCCTCCACCGCTACTTCCTCCATCAAACTCAACACCAAATCCTTCACCTTTCACTACCCACAACACCAATTCTCCATCACGATTTCACCTCCATGCCCTCCAACCTCCTCCAATGCCACCTCTCTCGTGAAACTCACTTCATTCATTGTCCGCCACAACACCAATTCTCCTTTATGGTTTCACCTCTATCCCCCTCCAACCTCCTTCACCGCCACCTCCTCCATCAAACCCACACCAAATCTTTCACCTCTTTCACTGCACCTCACACCAACACCAACTCTTCCTCACGTTTTCACCTTCATCCCCTCTTACCTATTCTATCACAACCTCCCATCAAACCGACCACAAATCTATCGATAAAAGACACAATATTGTGCTTAGGATAGTTATCTAATCATCTTCTATCTTTGTTAAGATTCTCGACTATCGTTCACTAAACAATTCATAAGCTTCACATTAAGATGGAGAAGGGTTTTAGTTATGTTCTGTAAAGAGGGGTGATGTGGGAGGCAGGATGGTGCTGCATAAAAACAATAATAGAAGGAAAAGGGTGGATGATGTGGGAGGCAGGGTGGTGCTGTATAAAGACAATGACAGGAGGAGGACAAGGCGGATGAGATCTGAGGAGGAAGAATATGAGGTAGAATATGAGGCCTCCAATCACGCGACGCCACGTGTACAAAAAGACTTTTTTTAAAAAAGAAAAAAAAGTAAACAGCGGACCCTTTTGTACACGTGGCGTCGCGTGATTGGAGTCCTCATATTCTACCTCATATTCTTCCTCCTCAGATCTCATCCGGGAGGACAAGGGTTGATGCAAAAGAGGAGACTAGGGAAGAGGGACGTGGATAAAGGTGCCAAAGAACGGGCAACGATAGACGCGACATAATTGAGGAAAGCGGTGGCTGTGGAGGCATCGGATTGCTAGAGGGGGGTTGAAGGTAGGAGTAGGAGTTGTAGGAAAAGAGTGATTTCAGGAACGAAGAGACGACCGACAATCACATAATTAGGGTTTTGTGCATGTTATAGAAGTTTCGAATAAAAATTATAATAAAATTAAGTTAGAATATTTATTGAAAAAACTAATAAAAATCTGGTTGCATATAATTTCCTCGAAATAACATTTAGAAGACTGCAATCTTTTGTTTACTATTTCCATAAGTACCAATGTGTCAGTCTTAAGCAACTGGAAGCGGTTCAGATCAGAGCAGACTGCTTGTGAAGCCAAATATAAAGTCTTCAATCACGCACCGATACACTAATTTTTTTAAAAAAATTTTTGAAACCGCCAACCAATGGAGCCTACCATGTGGTAGGAGATAAATCTAAAAAAATCAAAATTTTTGTCTAACCTACTCGAATTCTCCCCTTCCCACGCAGAATCACATGTTCCGCCCAATTAAAAGCAAGAAGCGACAGACCTTCCTCCCTCTACCGACAAAGAAGACGGCCGCTCTCCCTTTGACGACCAGGTTAGCATCTTCAACCATCACTCTCTTTTTGCTTACTTCTTCTCAGCCTATCCTTTTTGTTAAACCAAATCAACCAACGGCGCATCCACCCTCCCCTCCCTCTGACGACAAAAGAAGACGGCCGCAATCTCTCCCTTCCTCCGGCGTCAGGTTTGACAAATAGCTACAAAGTACATATGAAAACTAAATTTGGTTTAGAATTATTTTACAGGATGTTCATTTTGCTTTCTGCATTTTTAATGTGTTACTCATGGCATTAGTTAATCAACTCTTGGATATTATTAAAATGTTTGGGTCATAAAAATCTTTTTATACAATAACAATTTTTGGTGCAATATGCTTCAGTTTTTTTCTTCGTTTGTGATCGGAATTTGATGGTCTAGAAGCAAGCTTTTTTCTTGACTTGCGTTGGTGTATTATCCGAAGATAATGGATTCGGTGGGTACGAAAGATTCTCCTCGAAAAGAATTTTAAGATATGGATGGAATAAGTTTTCCAAACGTGAGGGATTGTGTGAATTTGATACCGATGTACGATTCAAAAGATTTAGAGCTTATTCTTTCTAATATGGACGAAGTGATGATTCCAAAGATTGGGTTAGAGCTTCAGAATGACCAAGACACATACGGTTTTTATAACGCTTATGCAAAACATGTCGGTTTAGGTATTAAAAAGCTAAGTGACCATTATTTTCTATGCTTCGAAAAAAGTATGTTTTAGCGTGTAATGCCGAAAGAAGACGTGAAAACCGATAAAGTAGATCTATAAGACTTCGACCGAAGAGTATAATTGGGTGTGAAGCTAGAATTAGAGTGATTCGTAATGCGAGTGGAAATTTATTTGTGTCTACTGCCGAGCTTAAGCATAACCATCAATTGATAAGTCCTAACACATATCGTATGCTTAGGTCGCATAGAAAGATAATACTTAATCAAGCTTGGGAGATTGAATGTCTAGTAGCGTGGGAATCACTCCCAGGGCTGCACGTGAACTAATGTCAATGCAAGCAGGCGGGAGGGATGTTTTGGGATTTATTCCTCTTGATTATAAGAACTATTTACGAACAAAAAGGATATGCAGGTGGAAGACACAGGTGGTGTTCTTGAATACTTACAAAGAATGCAGTCTAAGGACCCCAACTTCAATTACGCGATTCAAGTGGATGAGTTTGACATGATGACAAATATTTTTTGGACCGACGCAAAAAAGAAGACAGATTTTGTTAATTTTGGAGATGTTTTCTTTGACACAACATATGAAAAGAATAACGAGGGTCGACCGATTGTCTTGTTTGTAAGTGTGAATCATCACAGACAATCAATTTTGTTTGGGGTTGATCTATTATACGATTAGACATCGAAGTCATTTGAGTGGTTGTTCGATTCCTTTTTTTGCCGCCATGTCAGGTTCAAAACCTAAAACCATTCTAACCGACCAAGATGCAGCAATGGCTAAGGCATTAGCATCTACATGGCCTGAGAAGAAGCATCGTCTTTGCATATGACATATTTATAAAAAATATGGCCATTCATCTTAGCAATGTCATCTTTCGGTTTAAAGGTTTCAAGAAGGAATTCAGGAGGTGTGTATATGAGTTTGAAGAGGAGGATGATTTTTCAAATGAATGGGCGTAATGTTGAACAAATATGGTCTGAAAGATAATGAGTTATTGAAGAAAGGTACGAGAAAAGTGGCCTTTGGTTTTCTCGTACCTCAATTTTTTTCTTCAACCACTCATTATTGTTCACCATATTTGTTCAACAGTGACGCTCATTCATTTAAAAAATCATCTTTCTCTTCAAACTCATATACACACCTCCTGAATTCCTTCTTGAAACCTTTAAACCGAAGGATGACATTACTATTTATAAATATGTCATATGCAAAGACGATGCTTCGTCTCAGGCCATATGGATGCTAATGCCTTAGTCATTGCTGCATCTTGGTCGGTTATAATGGTTTTAGGTTTTGATCATAACATGACGGCAAAAAAGGAATTGAACAACCACTCAAATGACTTAGTTGTCTCATCGCATTACAGAGCAACCCCAAACAAAATTGATTGTCTGTGATGATTTACACCTACGAACAAGGCAATTGGTCGACCCTCGTTATTATTTTCATATGTTGTGTCAAAGAAAACACCCTAAAACTAACAAAATATGACTTCATTTTTGCGTCGGTCCAAAAAATATTTGTCATCATGTCAAACTCATCCATTTGAATCGCGTAATTAAAGTTGGGGGTCCTTAGACTGCATTCTTGGTAAATATTCAAGAACACCACTTGTATGTCACACCTACATATCCTTTTGTCTTTTCATTCGTAAATAGTTCCTATAATCAAGAGGGATAAATCCCAAAATATCCCTCTCGCCTGCTTGCCTTGCCATTAGTTCATGTGCAGCCCTTGGAGCGGTTCCCACGCTACTAGACATTTCAATCTCCCAAGCTTGATTAGGTCTTATCTTTCGACGCGATCTAAGCATATGATATTTGTTAGGATTTACCAATCAATGGTTATGCTTAAGCTCGACATCAGACCCAAATAAATTTCCACTTGCATTACGAATCTCTCATTCTAGCTTCACATCCAACTTTACTTTCCGGTCGAAGTCTTGTAGATCCACTTTTTCGGTTTTCACATCTTCCTTCGAGATTACACGCTAAAACCTGATTATGGAAACTTTTCGGAGCATCTTGAAAATAGTGGTCACTTAGCTTTTTAATACCAAACCCGACATGTTTTGCATAAGCATTATAAAAATCGTATGTGTCTTGGTCATTCTGAAACTCTAACACAATCTTTGGAATCATCGCTTCGTCCATATTAGAATGAATAAGCTCTAAATCTTTTGAATCGTACATCGGTATCAAATTCACACAATCCCTCACGTTTGGAAAACTTATTCCATCCATATCTTCAAAT
Source organism: Eustoma russellianum (assembly GCA_036186865.1). Lineage (NCBI taxonomy): Eukaryota > Viridiplantae > Streptophyta > Magnoliopsida > Gentianales > Gentianaceae > Eustoma > Eustoma russellianum. The sequence continues at coordinate 3,433,584 of AP025047.1, read as the reverse complement.
TCTATCTTTTTTCGAGGAGAATCTTTCGTACCCACCGAATCCATTATATTCGGATAATACACAATGGGCTGCCTGAAAGAGGAGGCAAGTCGAGCAAAAAGCTTCTAGACCATCATGATCATCATCAAATTCCGATCACAAACGAAGAAAAAAACTAAAACATATTGCATCAAAAATTGTTATAGTATAAAAAGATTTTTATGACTCAAACATTTTAATAATATTCAAGAGTTAATTAACTAATGCCTTGTGTAACACATTAAAAATGCAGAAAGCAAACTGAACATCATGTAAAATAATTCTAAATCAAATTTAATTTTCATATGTACTTAGTAGCTATTTGTCAAACCTGACGCCGGAGGGAGGGAGAGATTGCGGCCGTCTTCTTTGTCACAGGAGGGAGGTGAGGGTGGCTGCCTTGCTGGTCGCTGCATCGGTGGTCTATTAAGTTTAACAAAAAGGATAGGCTGAGAAGAAGTACGCAAAAGAGAGTGTTTGTTGAAGATGCTAACCTGGTCGCCGGAGGGAGGGACGGAGAGCGGCTGTGCTTCTTGCTTTCTGTCGGGCGGAACAGGGGATTCTGTGGGGGAGGAGGGAGAAATTGATTAGGTTAGACAAAAATTTTGATTTTTTCAAATTTATCTCCTGCCATGTGGCAGGCTCCTATTGGTTGGCGGTTCCATTTTCTTTTAAAAATGGCAGTTTTACACATGACGGTGCTTGATTGGAGGGACCCTGATCCGAGCCGAAGTAGAAGAACCCTCCCTGCAGCATCAATTCAGTAGCTTAGACGCGAACACACACCCTTAATAACGGCCAACTCAAGCAGGCAACCTATCAGCAGCGGAATTCCTTACATTTTTCACGCCCTCGACTAAATAAGTGACCTAGCTCCACAAACAAATCAACATCAATAGTCTGCTGCAAGAAGGCTACAGATAACCCATTATCAAGGCACGGGCAAAAAGATAAACCAGAAGAAACAAACACCAGCCCGAAAAAGCCCAAAGCACAAATTTAACTGAACAAGTAACAACATTATAGATAAATTAAACATCAAACTCAGGCAATTGACTCCATTATCTCGGGAGAATCACTCAAGAACATAATTTATCGTCAAAAACACAGATAATGAGAAATAGCCAGCCAAGAAGACCACATTTATACCTATAACCAAGTCCACCACTCAGAACCTAAGCTTAGAAAAGAACCATCGGTTTTTGCCTGTCTTGAAACGCTCCTCAAAACGCGCCTTAGTCTCCTTAGCCGCAGTAACTTTCTTGTCCTTGGACTGGAGGCAATCGACGGTGACAACATCTTTGAGATCAACGTCTAGGGTATAACGAGTAGGCATTATGTGCTTGTAATTCACAAGCTTGATAAAGCACTTCACCCTAGACTTCTTCGCCTGCTTCTTAGCGGAATCCTTACGGATCACCTTCTTAGGGTACTTGGCAATGCCGGCGACCAAACAGTGGCCATAAGGATGGTCGCGCGTCCCGTCGTCGAAAGACCGGATGATGACCGCTTTCCGACCGGCGTAGCGACCTTGGAGAATGATCACGGCCTTGTTTGGCTTCAGAAACTTCACCATTTCGACGGCAGCTGTCAGCAGAAGAAGTCTTCAACCCTCTGTTCGCGCTTGGCGGAGTCTTCTTCCTTGAAGAAAAAAGTGGAGGCTTATATATACGTAGGTGGTGTCTCTGATCTAAAACCCTAGTTCTACCTAAATGGGCTTTCTTGAAGGGCTCAGCTATATTACACTGACACTGGCCCAGGCACATCTTATTTCGTGTTTACCTTGTTGCTCAAAACTTGAGCTAGTTTCAAAAATATTGTGTCGGTTTGGAACGCTATTCTAGTTTGTATTTTGCATTTTAATTATATAAACAAATGTTTATATTTTTAATTTTTCAATTACCAATAGAGATAATATAAAATATTTAATGATATTTATTTTAATCGTGTAAGTTTTTTTTAGTGCTCATTAGTATAAGGTTATTATTTTTTAAAACTAATGTTGTGATTATGTTGTGAATGCTTTGTTATATGGAAAGAGGAAGATTAAAGTGAAAAAATAATGAGTTAATGAAAATTTTGTTGAATTTTTCTTTAAACAAATCGAAAGAGATTAGTTTTCAACTTTAGTTTTGAGAAATCAGAAAGACATCCAATAACCTTTATCTAGAAAACCTTTATACATATATATGTATGTATATGTATTTAAAAAATATTAAAAATAACTAAGAATCAAGGATATAAATAGATAGAATATATATCCACGAAAAAGGAATTTGAATTTTCTTAATGGTAAAACATTGCATTAGCACACTAGCACATCATATCTCTATTATTGTCATTTATGCATGTACGCATAGAGTCGGGGGGTCTCACTGGAAGCCGACTCTCTATCCCTAGGGATAGAGGTATTGTCTGCCTACCATTTACTCTCCTCATACCCTAACGATAGCTTTTGCTGTCGTTGGGATATATTGGGTACGCATGATGATGATGATCATCCCATCATGAGTGTTAAAAAAAGAAATTCAATATATACATATATATGCTCTCCGTCTTAGTTTTATATTCCAAAAATTTAGTCTGCACTCTATAAATAACTTTTGAACTTATATTTACATCTAAATGTATCTTTGCAATCAACCAATAAAAACAATAACTAATACATCAAAGAATAAAAATAAAAATTAACATAATTTTAATAGATAGATAATACATACACTAAGGTGGCGCTTGGTTCCCAGAGTATCGGAATTAGAATCAGAATGGGTATGACAGGGTATGAGTCTGGGCTTAAAAATGATAGTTGTTTGGTATTAAAGTCGGAATGAATATGATAGACATTGATGTTGTTTTAAATGTATCGGAATTGAGATGGGTATCAAATGTGGACGGCCATAAAAATGGCCGGTAAATTCGACCGGCCGGAATAGTGACCGACCGGCGGCGTTGACCAATCATACCCCTCATTATCCCTTATTGATACCAAATACTTATATCAAACTGAAACACATACCTCCATTTTTCCATAATAAACCACCAATCAAACACCACCTAAACGAAGTCCACTTAAAAACATATATTTTCAAAACCACATTTGACGGAGTAAGTGCTATATATCGAAAAGAATCGGTTGGGATCGGAGGAGGTAAGAAATGAGGCCTCCAATCACGCGCTGCCACGTGTACAAGTAACTATTTTTTAAAAACAAAAAAAAATTAAACTTCTTCCACTTTTGTACACGTGGCAGCGCGTGATTGGAGACCTCATTTTTTACCTCATTTATTACCTCCTGTGATCCCAACCCGAAAAGAATGATGATTGTAAACAAGGAAATAAACAGGTGTGAGCAACGAGTTTTGTGAATATATAACTGCCGTTGATTTCCGATGAACTGAGAGGTGAGTGAAATTATCCGTCAGCGATAAGGGGACAAACTTAAACCCCTGACAGTAACAGTAAACCACGTACGAAGAAAAATCTCAAACCCATCACTCTTCTTGCCGCTGCTGCTGCTAGTGTCTGAAGAAGCATAGAGAACATTGAAATGTCTCAAGCAACGATGCTTCTAAAAACCTTCACCTCAGCTCCTCCTCCTTTTTTATGGAGGTTTTTACTTTCCTTTGGATTTCATGTTTCTGAGGATTATCTTATCTTCTTTTTTCCATAATTTTTCTCATTAATTCTCAGTTCTCGTAAGTCTGTAATGATGTGATTACCTGTTTAAATTTAGGGGATTTGGAGAAGTGCATTTTAATAGTGGAGAAATGGGAATTGGCTTTTCTCTGTGTGTCTGGTGTGGAGTGGTCTATTTTGGCATTCATTTATGCCATTATAGAAATTCTTATAGGTTCTGTTAATAAAATGGAGTCAATATTCTTCTTGACCTGCTGATCCATGAAAGTAGTAAAGCATGTCTCCTGTACAATCAATTGTATCCACACCATGTTCAATAAGGTCTTCTTTTTCTAATGAAAATTCCACATAACAAAAAAGGCGTGCTAAGGTAGCAAAGAAAAAGGAATGAGAAGAACTACTGGATTGTCTAAAGAATGTGAGTGGCCTGTTGATTGGTTAATTAGGTAGAAGATTCATATTTTGGAGCATCAGCCAGATGTAAGATTGTCATCAGGAGCAAGAGCACTCATTGTTTCTTTGGCCTAGAGCGAAATGTGTTTGTTGCTTGATTGTTAGCCACTCATGTTGAAGCTTACAATTCATAAATACATGTGTATATCTACTTTTAAATGTTCTATTTTTCTTCTCTGGACTCTGGAGGCATGTGATGTGGTCGCTTTTATGATTTCTTACTGGAATTTAGCTAAGGGTTTTAACTTGCACGTGTATCTTGATAAAATCCATGCTGATTTTATTCAATTTTCAAATCAGTAACACTAGCACTTGTACAAATTTCCTGGAGGCTAATGCTAAAGTATGTAAAAGACTGGACGTGGTGTGCCTCAGCATGCTGACTCCAAGAAAGTTCATGCAGAAGAGGAAGAAAGCAGAAGTTTTCAAAGATTCGAAGGATGAAGCAGATCAAAAGAACTGGAGGCAACTAATGAATGAAATCGAGGAGGTGGGTTCTGCTATTACTGTACTCAGAAGCCGGAGGTCCAAGAGCCAAGCTCTTCCGAAAGACTTGCTTGTTGGAACATTGGTCAGATTTAAGCAGCTCAAGAAGTGGCGGTTTGTCAGTGAGGTAGGAATTGGTTTGCCTTAATGCATTTGGCAGTACTTATATGTTCAATTTCCTAATTATCAATTACTGAAGGCGGTGCAAGATGGTATAAGATGACTACCATTTCTTTACCTATATGCCAAGAATGTCGGGCAAGATGGATAATGTGAAATCGGCTTTAAATATTTCAGTTCAAGTTGATGTTTTCTTTTGGAGTAAGACCTCAATAACTTTTTCGAAAATATGTTCTTTTTAGGCCAGCAAGGCATAATTAGTGAAGGAGTTATATCGTGCCAGAAGTCTGAATTCACTTCATATATGGAAAATGTTGTGTACCAAACTTCAAAACTAGCCTGAGGAATGTTGCGTATCAGTTGTGATAACAGGATATTTGGATTTTATACAGAAGTGAATGAAGAGTTTTCCGATTTTATATACCCTGGTTTGTAGATGTGCACATTGACCAGCAAGAATATTCTTCTAAGCGTCTGTTAGAGATTTTCTTGTGCAAAACAAATTTCTGCTTTGACGAAGTGACGTCCAGTTTGATTTCTGGTAGCTTTGTTTTTGGAATTTCCTGATTTATTATAATGCTTGATCATAACGCAATGATCTTCTTCATCTTATAGATTCTCGAATGGCTTAGAACTCAGAATTGGTGGAGTATTAGTGAGATGGATTTCCTGATGCTTATGACAGCTTATGGAAAACTAGGCAACTTTATCAAAGCTGAAAGAGTGCTTAGCTATATGAAACAGAAAGGTTATCCCCCAAGTGTGATATCTTATACAGCTCTGATGGAAGCATATGGCAAAGGAGGTGAATACAGCAAGGCAGAATCAGTATTTCGGAACATGCAATCTTCAGGCCCTGAACCTTCTGCTGTTACATATCAGATAATTCTCAGAATTCTTGTAGAGGTAATGCCTCTTCCTTCTGTGTACTTTGAAAACACACCCGAATGACAAGATATGTTTTCTTGCCCATTTAGCTCTTTTCAGTTTGCTGAGAAGCTATATGGCGTAGACAATTCTGACTTGTATTGACATGTAAATCTTAGATTATATTGATGTGACATGTGACATGAACTTTTGACCTATGGTTTCTCAATTGAAGGCACAAAGGTGTAAGGGGCAGAAAATGAATAGATTCTATGCTCCATCATTGGGGAGAATATATTAATTGAGAATACAGTTATGAACCTCGAGAAAAAATGTGCAAAGAGTAAGATAAAATTTTTCTTGCATCCTCACGAGGAAATCCGCCCCTTTTTCTGCACTTCTAGGTTATGCCTTATATTCTGAAATCTTTAATACCAGTCCACTGACTAAGTTGGACATGTGGACTCTAGTTCATCTCTGACCCAAAACAGAAAATTTGGATGCGTTTTGTGGCTCCATAATGCATGAGATCCAATCCATGTATCTAAAAGGCTTGAATCGTTAAAAAGCTAGTAGTTTTTTTGTCCGTTTAATCACTCTATTACTGGAAAATACTGTCTTTTCAAACAACAAATTTCATTAATGAGCTACTGATTACTTTTTTCCTCGATACACGGTATAGATTTGAGATTCAAGTATAGGTTCTATTATTCAGTAGTAAAAGGATAGTTGGATGCACTATGGGCTGTTCTGTTCTAGAAGGAAATATAGCGATTGCAGTCAAACTATAAGCAGCTCGTGTGTGCAGGATGTGTTGGATTGAGCTTGATCCATACAACCGTGTTCTATTTCAATAAGAGGCTGTGATTGCACAGTTTTATTATAAATATCAAAGTTCCTGTTCTCATTATTCTACTCTCCATGGATGAGAAGTCACCGTATCATACACAACCATCTAACCTAAGACTTAATCTTTTAAAAAGTACAGTTTATATATTTCATTACTCGTTATTTTATTCAAATTTGGTTCTTTGGACTATTTGCAGGGGAACCGATTTCAAGAAGCTGAAGAAATCTTTGAAAGTCTTCTAAATAAGGAGGCTCCATCCCTAAAACCTGACCAGAAGATGTTTAACATGATGATCTATATGCATAAAAAGGCACAGAACTACGGAAAAGCACGTAAAACATTTGCAATGATGGCTGAGCAAGGTATTGAGAGAACCACAATCACTTACAACAGCTTGATGTCATATGAGACCAACTACAAGGAGGTGGCTAATGTATATGACCAGGTAAATTCATATATCTTTGTTGTTTCTAGTTCTCTTTTAGAAAACTTTTTCTAGTTTCTTTGACCCTGGTGTAACCTTATGTATAATGTGCAATCTTATTTCCCTTCCATAAGCTGGTGCTTCACAGAAATCATGCTGAAATAATTCTTATTCGGCACTTATTTAAGATATATAAGTGGCGTTTCTTCAACTTCTTTTGCGTATACTATGTTTTTTGTTGGTCTCACACCTATAAAACATCTTCAGGAGTAACCAATACAAATTTAATCGGCTCTTATTTGAAGTCTAAGAGGAGAAACCATCGGCTATACACTTCTGTGTACTATAAGGAAGACATAGGGTTCCTATATAGAGAAAGAAAGAAAGAGAGTGAGATAGCAAAATCTCTGCTGAAGGGCAGTTTTAATTAAGTACTCTTATCGTCAAAGAACTTTAAATGGATTTGCTCCATAAACCAACTGGTGATACATACTAGCATGCCCTTCAGTTGCATCTTTGATTCCTTAGTAGCCAGCTGCTTATATCTCCTTGCACCTATGCTGAATGACTACCAACTATCCCATTCTTTCCCAGGTCACATTCTTTCTGCATAAAATTATTTGCGAAGGCTTCCTCCCACATTTTCTTTAGCCTTGCAGATTAGTACTTCTCAAAGTTAATTCCTTGCCAATCCCCTGGTATCTTTGCATCACTGTGCCTGGAATTGAGAGAACCTTTTAGATTTCTGCATAGTACTATTCCTCCCCATTTGAAGGGATATTTTCTCAATGCTGTTGACCATTATTATGCCTATCTATGAAGCAGTTGACATTGACATAATTCATAATTGCTTTATATATAAAACTTCCAGACTTCTCCAACAAAATCTATGGTATCGGTTTCACAAATTCAAGATATCTTTTTCTAATGTTAAAGTACATGCATGTACTATATGTAACGAACTTATGATTCCTAAGGAATGCTGCCATAGTGTCATCTGAAAATGCTCTAGTCTTCAGTATTCTTTGCATATTAGTTAGAATGCATTTTGGTGATAGCATCTTTTCAGGACTTCAGTATCTGTTGCTTTATTCATCTATCTGTATTCTTTTGATTTTCTTTTACGATAATATTCATAAGAGTTTTGTAGTTCTTTCCAACATTAGATGCAAAGGGCTGGTCTTTCTCCGGATGTTGTGAGCTATACCTTACTAATTAATGCATATGGAAAAGCTAGAAGAGAAGAAGAGGCATTGGCAGTTTTTGAAGACATGCTTAATGCTGGCATCAGGTAGGAAATAACTACCAGTGTCTCCAAGGTTTCTATATGGATAACTTGCCTTTTGGTTTCCTTCTCTCCTTCAGTCTTGCTGTGAGGGGTGTTAACGAACCGAGCCGAACCGAACCGAATACTAAGTTTTCGAACTCGAATTCGTTTAGCTAAACGAATAGTTCGGTTAAAATTGGTTCGAGTTCGGCTCGATAACCTTATAACTGTTTAAACGAGCCGAACTGTTCGCGAACAGTTCGGCTCGTTTAACTAAACGAACTCGAATACCTATTTGAATTCGGCTCGTTAACAAATAATTAACGAACCGAACACGAACCGAACTCGAATAGTTCGCGAACGGCTCGGTTTGTTTAACACCCCTATTGCTGTCTAACTAATGGCAACTGTCAAGCTTACCCCTCTCTCTCTCTCGTAATGATTGTACTGACTATGTCTATCCTGATGCCATTTTTGCTCAGTTTTATTACCTTTTCTCGACTCATTTTATTGCACACTGTGTTAGATTAGTTATATCCTAACAAATTCAAGCTTTTTGGCACATTAGTTCTTTACACGGTACGAGAATATATTTTGTCTCCAACTGCACTTCCCCGTATGTGGAAGTAAATTGATTCCTGGGACAGGACATAAATAAGCTATGAGACTATAATTCAGAGAGAATTCCCCAGTAATTGGCAAAATATACAAGAGCAACGAAAAGTATCGTGCTCTTAAAGAGGATACCATATTGTACAATTGTAAAACCATTTTCTAGAGAATCTCTCCTGTAAGTATACTGAAGTGTTTGAGCTGCATGCTAATTGATTTCTCCTTTGCGTTGTCTGCTGATTCAGTTTTAGAAGTTCAGAAAAACAACATGATTGCTTCGAACTTAGCGCCAATGTGATTTGTTGTATTATTAAATGTGAAAATTTCATACCTGATAGGGCTAAATTGTATGCATGTCTGTCACAGTAAAAGAATCTGCATAACAACTGAGGATGGAAATGCAACGTAATTAAAGCAATATGGAATAAATTAGTTGATGGCGAGAAGGCCAAAATTTTGATAGAAATTTAATGTCTATTCTAATTGGAGATCTGACCTTCAGAGTTGTTGCACAAACATTTTATGTATTTCATCGTATTAGTAAAGTTACAGATTATTTAGAGTATCTCAAATATTAGCTAATCAAATGTTGTATGATAATTAAAAAAAAGGTTGTATGTATCTTCATGTAAAAAAGTGTAGGGACTGATTCTCTAGCATTCATAGGTGCTCTTTCAGTTATGAAGTTGACAAAACCTAGTCTGATTCATGAGTAGGGGATTAACCCATTTGATTTTGTGAAGTTTGATATGGTATTGGAGCAGGATATTTTTAGTTTAAATTTACAACTTCCTTATTTTTTTGATAACTAATATTCCCCGGGAAAAAAATATTTTCCACGTGTTAGGCGTTATGAAGTCTATGACACACACTTCTTTGAATTTGGAATACGATAAAGCAAAATGACTCACTGAATTGTTATAAGGTAGCAGTCGATCAACATAACTTGATGCAATTTTTATGGGTCAGCCGGAAACAAGTTTTGTGTGTTTTCAATATATGGGTAAAGTTGCATACACCCGACTCTCCTTACCCGCCATAGACAGGATCCTCTATAACAATGGGATTGTTGTTGTTGTTAGGCAAGTTCGTAAAATTTGTGCTGCTGATAACCCTTTTTTCCCTTCACCAGGCCAACACAGAAAGCTTACAACATTTTGCTTAATGCATTTGCACTATGCGGAATGGTTGAGCAAGCTCGCATTGTATTCAAGAGCATGCGGAGGGACAGGTAAAGTTCAGTTGGCTGAGTCCACGTATCCAGGATTCATGTTTTTATATGTTTATATAATCTTCAACAGATACTATCTTCAATAGATAACAATGAAATGGTGATTGAGCAGGATAGTTCCCTCAGTGAACCTTACTGCTGTAAAGTTGTGGGTTGACTGATGGGTGCAAACTACATTTTAGAAGGAGAAAACAAATGTAAATTATATTGCAATGGATGTCTATGCAACGCTTATGTCTTTAATTTGTTGAATTGAGTCAATGACTGACCGGAGTTGGCTGCTTGACGTGGTTTGCCTGCAGATGTTCCCCTGATCTCTGCTCCTATACTACTATGTTATCAGCCTATGTTAATGCATCGGATATGGAGGGTGCTGAGAAATTTTTCAGAAGGACAAAACAAGATGGTATTGAACCTAATGTTGTCACGTATGGAACTATGCTCAAAGGTTATGCCAAAGTAAATAGTCTTGAGAAGATGATGGAGAAGTACGAGGAAATGAGACTTTGTGGTATCCAAGGTAATGAGACTATCTACACCACTATAATGGAGGCACATGGGAAAAGTCAAGGTTTTGATAGCGCTGTTGTCTGGTACAACGAAATGATATCGAAAGGTGTTGTTCCTGATAAGAAAGCAAAGAATATCCTTCTGTCATTAGCTGGAACAGCCGAGGAAAAAGCAGAAGCCAATCAGATTGTAGGAATTGAGTCTGAGCTAAACGATAACGAGATCCTCAGTAACGACGAAGCCGATGACGATGATGATGAGGAGGAGGACGACATCACTGACAGCACTTATGATGCTGAAGATATGATTCGTTTTTAAACAGCATATATTATGGCAGTTCCCTAACTGTTCCTTATATATCATAGAAGAAAGCGAAAACGGGTTGAATCTTGTGAACTTGTGGAATTGGTGAAAAGAAGAGGAGAGCATACAGATGATAGGGCTCTGAAAGGAAATAATTGCAATTTGGAGACTGTTATGATCCAACAAACTTGAAGATGAAGATTCTTTTGCCTTTTTTTCTGGAAGGCTGGTAGATTGTTTGAGCCGAAAAGTGCCTCCAGCATCGCCGCGCATAAAGTCTGGAGTTGTAAACTCAGGTTTGTACTCGCATATGCAGGAGGATGGCTTGCTAATTTGTTGTCTTCTATGGAGACACACTATCTAGAGAGCATATTTGTGCAATTACTGAGGAAGTGATGAACCAAGGATACATAGGGATTCAGTGCCCCATTATTGATGTCCATCTTTGTTATACAAACGGATTCATTGCCCCACTGATGCTGTCCATCTTAATTTGTTGTGCTGCTTTGCCATTGTGTACATGGTTCTGTAGATGTCAAGTTTCTTATACCGCTTGGTACATACCTTTTATACATAGAATAAATCAATACATGTCTCTTATAGTACATATGAGAATACATGTCTCTTACAGTACATATGAGAACCAGTATATGGAAATATAAACCAGTATTCCAACTGAGAAAACTACCATGATGTGAAAATATAACCACTATTATAAATAATAAGAAATTTACATTTGCAAATGTTCAAATCCAAGTACAGATTCAGGGTCTTGTTGGAAGCAAGTTCTTTGTCCCTTAAAATGGAGGTATTGTTTGTCTGACTCTCACCTTCCTTAAACCCTAGCGATAGATCTTGCTGTTATTGGGATGTATTGGATATGACTACTGCCCAATATTTTCTATCTTAGAACACCAGTTCTAGTCACTTGAGGTATACATCTCATGTACCTTGTCCTATAGTTTTGCCAAATCCTTTTCTCAAATTAGACCTATTTCTGAGCTGAAGGCAAAGTGGCTATCATCGTCACTACAACAACAACATTACCTCATTACCTTAGAACTGAAGTCAAAGTGGCTATCAGCGTAATTGGATATGCAAAAAACCAGACTAGCCAAGGATCAAGTTCTCACCTTAACTCTTCTTTGCAAACTGTGTCGGCACTCTACCAGCCAGTGTTAACACCACATCAGATTAAAGCAGCTTCTTCACATTCTCATACCGGTAAAGGAAAAATCGATTTCCAAATAATTTGATGATTAATCCTACTCCATTTAACTACTTTGTAGCACATGCATAACACGTTGATACCCATCATCTTCCTCAATTTATGAGTCCGGTATTTCCTTCAAGGTGTCTCAATATGTTTATATACTTTGCATGAAACTGAAAATTGTTTTTACTTCTAATGATCAAACAATGAATAAAATGATGTCTCCAAAATAATTTAGAATCACTACATTAAACTAACAAACTAAGACGGAAGGAGAATAATTCATGTTATCATATACATGGTCATTTGAAGCAATAGAGGCTTGTTTCGTAGTTTAAGTAACCAGTTACAATGATATCTTGTACTCCCCTTGGTTTAGTGACACACACAGGCCAACTGCCCATCAGGGCTAGGTCAACAGAACCTGTTTGCTAGTAGTACAGTAAGTCCTTCATACTCTAGGGACCAATAGATGGCATCCCTTTCATGCCATCTGGCTCACATAATCATCACACCTGCCGACACCGTCCGGAATCCCGTTTGTTGAGACAGAAGACAGAAGGGGAAGGCCTTCTTTTCCCATCTGTTGCACTTCAAGAGGAGACAGGATCTTAATATACCAGACGCTATTCAAGAACTCCCTGTAAGAAAAAAATAAATAAATCGCGTGCCAACACAAGTAACATAAAATAACAATACAAATTAAAGAAAATATATTGCAGATCAAACTACCATGAGCAAATAAGAACTAACTAGTTTAATTTCCCTGCCGAACACAGTAACAAGGACTTGAGACTCAAGTGAGGGCGTTAAGGTGATGGGAGAAAAAATAGTTTAATTCCACAGTCAGAGCTTTGAATTTACTAGAAAGCAGCTACAGTTGTTAGACCACTAAAAATCCTTGCAGAGACATAAATGGACATGGCTAGCAAAAGGTTCTCAAGCTTTTTAGCAGTACAAGGATAAATAATAAAAACAGAACAGAAAAACCCTACCACATTTCTTATATCATCGTTTACCTTCATCAACATAAAAGAAAAAAGAAAAAAGAAAAAAAATAACAAAAGACATATTAAGAAAAATAAAGACTTCAATGAAAAATAGCTGCCAAATTGCTAACCACCTAAACCGTGACAGCCCATCACGAAATTTCATTTCAACTAACACTTAGCCAATCAAAATTGCAATTCAAACAGACTAGAGATTGCGCATATACCAACAGTTGGAATGAGTAGAATAAAGCTCATTCATATGCTTCTAGGTGTGAACAATGCTAAGACATGGTCCATGACCAAGAAATTTAATGAAGACCACATTTAGAAAATGCAGCCTCAGAGAGAGAACAACTGAAAGGTATATCAGGCAGCGAGACAAAAATCACATAGCTGAATAACAGTAAAATGGCTGATGCTTACTGCCAAGGGTCATCTCCAAGGAGAAGAATATCATTCTCCCGGTCGATGAATACAAGCTGCCAGCCTGATCTCTGAGGGTCATCCAGCAGGCCTTCAAGGCCAAACATGAGAGCAAGCTCGCTCCGCAGTTCATGGTAGCTGCTGTATTTGGATATATCTATCGATCTTCCACAGGACCCTGCTTTGTGCACCTGTTAGAGGGGCTTATCAAAAACAAGTAGATAAATGACCACAAAAGTGGACCCTACAGGGCAGAGCTATGCACATTAATGCAAATTATAACATGGCCGTCAGAGATTTCGATCAAGAAGTTCACAGGCCCGATTAAAAATGCAAAAACAACCATCAGTTGGAAAAACAAAATAGTAAAGAAGAAGCATGCATTTATTATTGACAGATCTTTCCTACAAGCAGGAGGATAATAATTGGAAGATGCACTCCACTAGCTTTATTAAAAAGTAGAGAAATTAACAGCAATCAAATCATTGATTATTCACGTTTAAGCAATATACACCAATAACTCAATTTTATTGTAAAGTAGAGAGCCTGCCTTGTTAATTACTACCTTCACAAAAATACTTGACGATTTTACTTGATCCACGTTTTCAGAGGACTGCAAGAAAGCTGACTCATCAACACAACTTGATGTCATCAAGGCCGAGTTAAGTTGAAAGTCAGTGCCTGTAGCATCTGCATGAGTGGAGAGAGCAAATGGCACAGAAGGAGATTCATTTTCACCTCCAGAAGTTGCAAAAGTTGATGTCCTATTTTGCAGCGCATTGAAATAATTTGCGTCAAGTCCAAAGAAAGAATTGCTTCGAGAATCCATACCCTGGAAATGAGAATGGGAAAATTCTCTTCCTCCAAGACATGGCAACATGGGGGAAAGTTCCGATATCTTGGAAATAGGTGTTGCATTACTATTTGTCTGGGACGCTTCTGATTGCACAGCTCCACTAGAAATCTGAGAATCCAATGCTATCTTCTGTGGAAAAGCTGAAGAAGTGACTAGGCTGTTGACTTCATTTAAGTTCACTAATTGAGATACACCGTTAAGCAAAAAAGTATCCAGAAGTCCCTGCATCGCGGAATTGTTAGAGGCAGTTAAATGGTTTTCATGATGGTCGGTTAAGGCCTGTTGCTGGCAAGCTGAAGCCAAAGCGGTCTGCAAAGGGGATGATTGCAATTGAGCTGTGGTTTCCACTTTGGGAAGATTTGATATGGTCTTTGCAAGTTGAGGTTGTTGAAACACTAAATGCAGATGACTTGGCTGCATAAATTCCTTTTGCAGCTCTTGCTGTTGATCACAAGAAGAAACATAACGCGGAAAGGAATGTTGCATCATTAAAGGCTGAGACATAACTGTGTTTTCTGGAAAGCTTTGATCAATGTTTTGCTGAGAAATGGATCTCTGCAACATTTGATTTCGAATAAGCGCATCGGAGCCACTGGAGACACCATGCTGGAAGGGAAAGAGAGAGTGACTAGCAAGCTTAGATGGATATAATGTTTTTGCTTCTTGAAGAGCAGTGACGGCCATTGTTTGGTGAGTAGTATCAGATTGTAGACCCAGCAAGGAAGCATCAAGTCGTGGCTGCTTCCAGGATGTGGAACCAAGTCCTTCGAAATTGAGCGACTGGATTCCCTGATCCCCAATGTCACCAGGACGCCATGATAATTGAGAGTTAAAAGCAGGATCCCCATTACCAAGACCTGGAGAACATAGATATAGAAGCTAAGAAACAAGATATACAAAAGAACAAGATTCTGTTAACATAAAGTTGCAGTAAAGCAAACCAGGAAAGGAAGTAAGTGGCCAGGGACGTTTCAGTCTGAGGGAGAATGGAGAAGGATACATCGGAAAAGTTGTTAATGGCTCAATCTCCCACAGGGATACTCTAGGTTGCCTCTCTCCTGTTGTTGATTCATCCCATCCAACCTTTTTGAGTACAATAAACAAGAATTAAAGGTGGGGAACAAAAACTTACACCGATAAAATGGTAGACTGCAGAAAACATTCAAAAAGAAATATCCTCAGCAGCTTCCAAGAGTAATTTGTTGGTCCCAAATTTGTAATCATTGAATTAGTTTTAGTCAGACCAAACACCATACGTCCTATAAACAGGGATCATGCAACACATGTCTAGCTTCTTTAACGCAGCTTAAACAAGAAAGTGCTCACTAAAACTATTCCAGGAAAAGGGTAGAATGTGAAAATTTCAAAAGCATATCCTCAAAACCTAAGTAAGCAGCTTCCAAGAGTATTTTTGGCCAGTACAGTAGTCACACACCAAACTTCACGCCTCCTATAAAGAGGGTGATGTGCCATCAAGAAGCTTAACAAAAACATAGAAGGATGGGCCGAACTAAATTTTGTCCACATGCTTTTTTGAATTTTAAGTTGTAATTGGGTCTTTTGGAACCATACATAGCTCCATCCGATTTTTTGTGCTGTGTTTTTAATTATTTTAGGTTATTTTATTAGATAGAAAATTTATATTTCTTGTTGGTTAAGTTTTGAGAATCTTTGAGCCTATAAATAGGTCATCCTAGACATTATTTTCATCATCCCTTTCATCAATTAAAGTTGAGAAAAATCGAGTTTTGCTCACCAAAACTTGTCTTGTGCGTTTATTTGAAGTTTGTTTACTCAAGATTCGGTCTTTCGAATTCAATCAATTATTTGAGCAGAAATTGTGATCTGAATTCATCCCCTAGATTGTTCAAGAAGCTTTTCAAGAGTCTACCAAAGTTCTTGCCTAAAAGATTATTGATCAAGCGAGGGTTGCTCAACATAGATAAACAGCGGGCCTAAGAAAGTTCGTTGCAAAGTTGCTTTCATTTAAAGGTCTAACAAGGTTTTTTGTTTTTCTCTTTAATTTTCTTTGTGTTTTCAATGTTATTTGTATTCTTTGTGTTCTTCATAAGTCTTTCAAATTTCATGTTATAGAAATGTCTTTGGGAGCGTGTGACTCTACCAAGCATTCATCCTTCATAAGCCTTTCAAATTTCATGTTATTGAGATGTCTTTGAGAACGTGTGACTCTGCCAAGCATGCATCAGAGAATTCCTGCAACACGTCTAGCTTTTTTAATGCTGTTTAAACAAGATAGTGCTGACCAGAACTATTTTTGCCCTTCTCCCTAAGCAACTTTTGACAACAGCTTTGCTGCAAGAAGCAGCAACGAAAGATGTCCCTAGACCAACTTCTTCAGGGCAGCTAGTTTAGGAGCTTTTCTAACTCTAGAAATGAGCAGCTTGCAGTGAGAAAAGTGCTAACTCAAACTTCTATATTAACCGGTGGAAGTTTTTTCTTTTTTAATCTGACAAAGTGCACCCACCCTTCTCTCTCTACCCCCCCCCCCCCCCAAAAAAAAAAAAAAAGAAGAAGAAGAAGAAGACGACAAAAAGAGAAAAAAGGAAAAGAGAAGCCCTTGCTTTATGCTCTCCATTAGCTCTATAACCTTACCTCAAATCCAATAACAGCTGCATGAGGAATTTAGACTGAAAACAAAGGATAGATACACAACTCTTTGTAGGAGCCTGAATATACCTTCACTGATCGCCAATGTGAATTAGGCCACCGAACAGGATCCAAATCACTTATTCCAGTAATTGTTCCCATGTACCTGGAGGCCCACATAACCATTGGTAAAGCAGTAATTACCTCATGAACTACATAAGGGAGGATCAAGAATATTCCAACACAAGAAAAAAAATAAGTCCATCTCCTCACTAACAATGGGACATAAATAGAGCAGTAAACGATCAAGCATGACCAAAGGCAGGATGGACAACTACATTTGACGTTCTTATCAAAAGCAGCACCTCCAAAGCATAATCAAAACAAAATAAATAAAAGAAACAGTATAACCATACTATACAACAACACTCAATCTTTTTTTTCTACTATATGGTTTGGCTATAGAATCAATCATTTCTCTTTATTTTTCTTAAAACCATAGCCTAAATTTTGCCCTCCTTGTAAGTCTCCTAATACCTAATGCATAATATGCACCTTTAGCATACGGCTCTTTTAAAAATATCATATTCCTCTTTCAAAAATATCATCTTCGGCCTAAGTACCTAAAATTCTCACATAAATCTTATACCCTCCACATAACATCGGCTACATGAATCAACTGTCTCCACAGCACTCTATCACTGGTCATATGCTCTCTAATTGTCATTTAATTCATGTCCTTCCTAATTGTCTCTCTCCATATCTTCCTTGGTCTTCCTCTCCCACGTTTAACATACATCGCATTCATTGTCTCGCACCGCCTAACAGGTGCATCTGCAGGATGCCTTTGCACTTGCTCACACCATCTTGACCTTGACTCCCTCATCTTCTCATCTATAGGAGTCACCCCAACCTTTCTCTTTATATGTTCATTTCTTATTTTATCTTTTTATGGCCATGCATCAACTTTAACATTCTCATTTACGCCATTCGCATTCTTTATTCATGTTCATAATTGACTGCCCAATATTTAAACCAGTATAGCAGTGCGGGTCTTATTGCCGTCCTGTAAAACTTTCTTTTAAGCTTTAAAGGTATTTTCCTATCACAAATAATGCATGACACACTCCTTCACTTTAACCACCCAGCTTATACCTAGTGATTCGCCTTCATGTCAATTCCTCCATCATTCTGTGGTACAAATCCTAAATACCTAAAATTCATATTCATGTGAATCTCTAGATCACTCATTTTCACACAAGGTTCTAAGGTCATTCTTTTGTTGATAAAATTAAATTTCATACTCTTTGTTTTCTTTCGACTTATTTTGAAGCCTTTTTTCTCTAGCATTGACTCCTTCACTAATCACACTCACCAACACAATCTTAACTGCAAATAACATGCTCTATGAAACTCTATCTTGATCATGTCGAGTGAGCTTATCTATTAGCAAAGCAAATAAGTACCAACTTAATGCAAACCTTTGGTATAAACCCACGGTAATAGAGAACTCTGTGCTTTGTTCTCATGGAGTCTTTACACTTGCCATCGTGTTCTCATGTCTTTAATACTTTCTGTATATGCTACTCTAACACCTTTCTTTTCATGCACTCTCCACAAGATCTATCGTGAATCCTTATCATATGTCTTTTTCAAGTCAATGAAAATTATATGCAAATGTTGCTTCTTCTTTTGGTACCTCTTTATTGACATTCTCAAGAGATGAATAGCTTTCATTGTTGTCCTTCCCAGCATAAATCCAAATTGATTTTTAGATACACTGGCTTCTTTGCGAAGTCTTTTCTCAATCACTCGCTCTGAGAGCTTCATTGTGTGGCTCATTAACTTAAATCTTCTATAAATTGCATAATCTTGTTTATCTCCTTTGTTTTTATACATAAGTACTAAAGTGATTTTCCTGCGTTGATCAGGCTTTTTTTCAGTCTTCATAATCTTGTTAAAAAGATATGTGAGCCATTTAATAACTTATTTCCCTATGCAATTTCAAGCCATAATTGGAATACCATCAAGTCCAATCGATTTACCATTTTTCATCCTTTTCAAAACATCTTCTACCTCTGGCAATCAAAATCTCTAACTATATGTCACATTTCTATCCTCTTCAGAGTTACGTAACTCGCTCAATATGAGTCCATTGATTCATTAAAAAAAATCTTAAAATAACTTTTACATCTATCTTTTTATAGTAAAACCATACTATAATAATCAAAAAAAAAAAAAAGAAACCTCTTGCCATTAGATTATAGGGCTCCCGTGTCCTTTCTTTTTCTTCGCCAAGCTCCTGTGCTTTAACATTGGCATAAATAGTCCATCATTTGGGATATCCCAGTACTTTGTGTCCTTCCTTTTTCTTCGCCAAACTCCTGTGCTTTAACATTGGCATAAATAGTCCATCCCATTACTTGTCCGTTTAGTGCACATATCCTAGTAAAAACATACTATAATAATTTTTTTAAAAAAAGCACGGGCCACTAGATTATAGAACTCTTGTCTTTAACAATGGCAAAAAATAATCCATCATTTGGGATATCCCACTACTTCTTGTCCGTTTAGTGCACATCTAGCATTATGATTACCCTTCAAAAGAAACCCGATGCTGTCCAATTTTCCCACAAAGGCTGAAATCTGAAGTGTGTGACTTTGACCATGTTGAACGTGTCAAGAGTGTGTTGGTTGCTAAGCTGTTGTGACTTTGGCCAAGTTGTAGGTGTACATAGACTGCAGGGCTTTCACATGACAGTCGTTAAATTACAGTCATGCCTATGTATGCATTTTGGCTTTCCCAGGCACAATCTATTTAGGCCCCCAGCATATGGTCAAATTTTTTTCAGACAATTATGTTAAGGTTCCAAAAACACACTGATATCACTATTAGCAACAAAAATGATAGGAACAGATGCCTATGGACTAGGTGCTAAAATTAATGTACAAGGTGCTCTCCATGAACAAACTTGAAATCATGTTATCCACACACTCAGCTACTCGTAACAAGCGCTTTGAGTTCAATATCAAATATCTAATTTCACCAATGAGTACCATTACTTGCAAAGCTTCAGTAACTTGTGCAATTACAACATTATTTAAAAGCTTCAGAAATAGGGAGTTAAATGCCAATATAAAAGCACTTCAACAAGATAAATGACCAGAACATGGATTACAATCCCATCTGACTGTATAATGATAACTAAAAGAAAAAACTCACATTATCAGAACTGATCTATACAGTATTTTACAGCTAAACACGTACCTCCGAACACTTGATTCTTCTGTTTCAAAAAGCATCCGAAAGCGCATTCCAACAGAAACTCTTGTATGATAAACTGCCTTGGCATACTTGGCCAAAGGAATAACAAATTCAGAAGGACAAGCCCTGCAATACAGCAAAGAAACTCAAAGCTGGAAAAGAGAAACGACAAAAGTAGATAAATGACTTCCCTCCAACAGAACAAGTCCCAGAAGAGAAACTTCACCTAGGATTGTAAAATATAGTGAAGCGACTACTTGTTGCAGCTGCATGAGCTGCTGCTGCCAGAAGACCTATGTGCATGCTGTCACTTGATAAAACTGAGGATGGCATGACACTTGGTGGACGAGTTGCACGTCGAATTCCTAAAAGTAACTGATTGTTCTCATTCCTGACAAAATAACGAACTTATTTGGAATCAACTTAATTGAGGTTTGCAATTTATTTTCAAATACGGATCATTGTGCACCCTTCCACTGCCAAATATCATACGCATAAAACAGAACGTAACGCAAACATGCTGCCTTAGTCAAAATATCCTTAGGCAGATGCTTTAGCTTACCAATCGCGTCCCCAGAAATTGTCTATGTATCTACTCATTTGACTAAGCTACCATTGGGCATTTCATAGCCACACATCAAATAGCGAGATCACACATCATACTTTGAGCAGAGGAATATAATCAAAAAATTTCATATAACTATTTCTTAGGTAGCCAATACTAGTTTCTTTGATTAGAAAGATCAAAATGTAACATGGAATAAGGCTGCAAAAGATAGCTATAGAAGAATCCAAGATTTGATGTCAGCTACAACAACACAGAAAGTGATCGCGAAAGAGAGAATTATACACACAAAAAATAATAGGAAAAATGAAAACCAACCCACCCCCACAAAGAAAAAAACAGGAATATACGTACAGACAAAAATCACGACTCTCCTATAGATCAATTGCTGATTCACAGAAATTTTCAAACAAAAATCATGAAGGGGAAAACAGAAATGGTAACTCTTCCTAAATCAAGGAAAAAGTAACAACACTATATTTGCACACCAAGTGGATAAGGCATGTGCACATTCAAAGTAACCTTTAGAAAAGATGGGAGTCAAGCTCAAATTCATTAAAATTCTTCTAATTGTAAAACAAAATCTTTTTCGTCAGTCAGCTACTTCAGGATGGGAGCTCTCTATAGATCTCTCCCTATGTTTCGTACACTCCCTCCTTCACTTCGAATTTTATCCACGTGGAGTGGTAATTAAGGGAGTAATCTTTAAGCTTGGTTTTTCTTTGGTTTTGTTTTTTTTTTGGGGGGCTTGAGAAGAGAGTGCACGACTATGCAAAGCCCAAAGCACAATTTTGGATTGCATTAAAAAAAGGCAAATCAATAATATTTACCAATACTTTTTCAAAAAAGAAACAATGGTTTGTCAATCTGAAGCTAAGTTTTGGTCATTTTACCAACTCATTCCACATCGACTTATTATCACTGAGTTTCACTTACAGATACTACAAACAAGGGCTACTTCGCTGACCATTGAGGAACAAGACATAATTTATTTAAAAATTCTATATAGGTACATGTAATATCTATAGTTCACCACTGCAAAAGAAAAATTGATGGTCAAGATATCAAACACCCAAATACGATGCACCTGACTTTACCAGATAAAAATTACAGTGTCACCAGCAACAAGCTTCTTTGCACTTACAAACACGCTCCATCCAGTAGTGAGAAGATGCCTTTTTGGCTGCCCTGCACATAAAGATTTTGAAAAATTCCATCTCAGATCATTTGGTTCACACAATAAGCACAGTGCTATAAAAATTTAATAAGATTCATGTGCGTACTTAGAACTTAGGGACACAAAATTGCTAAATAGCAACAAAATTGGACAATCTAATTCATCAACAAAACACCAGAAAAAACTAACTAATATGGCTCAGTTTTACTTTTAAATGCTTCAGTTTTTCGTCCAGAGTAAATGATAGACTCTGAATTTCACATCAGTTAATTTTACTTTGCTCGTCTGTTTCCTTATAGACTTTCTTCTTCCATGCAGAATTGTTCATCAGCCCTTGGATCGTATCTCCAATCCCGAAAAAAAAAAAAAAAAAAAAAGCAGGTCATAGCAATCTGAATATCACTTTTAGACATGTGAAACAAGTCATCCTAGCAAAATTTCAAGGACCTTCATCTTACCAAGGGAAGCATTTTTCTTCCTTCTCTCCATACCATATATCTCATTTGGATGGGCAAAAAGGTTCAAAGACGTCCAACAACAAGAGCAAGCTGCTGAAGGATAAAAAAAATGTGAAGGTCTTAGTTCAAATGGAACCTTACCACGAAAGATGTGCCTAAACTTCCATTCATTTCCATGGAGATCCTTTGCCATCAATTCTTGAGCCGGAGGCTGCTGAGAGTAATCCTAAAGGAACCAAAAGGAATGCATAAAATTCAATGACTCAAGCAGGAAAGACAACCAACTAAAATATATGCATAATTTTGTCAAGTTGGAACGGACAAGAGGAGGGAAGACTTTCTCCGCAGCTCTCCTAGGCACAGAAAATCCTCCATGAGTACTAGTATCACTAGCAGTTAGGGTTTTACAAAAATAGTTTGTAGGCTGTTTGCTAGGGCCGCCAAGCTCAGCTGGTAGAAGACAACCATCTTTCTGCTCTTGCTGCAAAGATGCATAAAAAAATAAGCATGAGCACATAAGAATCTTCAAAGTGGACTTACAAACTTAAACAGGGCGGACGGACATACAGGACTAAGAGGTTGCAAGGTCATCTGAGCGTACACTTCCTCTGTTTCAACATCTGCCTGATATTTCACAGAGAACCATTGGTGAAATATTATATTCACAGGTTCATAGGCATTCAGAATTAAGTCTAGTCGTGAACAAGACACGCGAGAAGGATAGACAGAAACACGTACATGCATTGTCACATTATGAAGTTGACATATCAGTTCAGGAGGTAAGCCAGGATAATTAGGCATATGAGCATCCACTTCCTTGTTAGTGGAGGCAGCAACCTGAAGAAAATATGACCGTTTCAAGAGGAACAAGTTTTCTAAGACATTGACCTCTCCTATACTCAATAAAGCCCCACAGGACAATCAAAAGATGGTTAGCTCAGTGACAAAAAAAATCAAGCATGCAGATACGTAAAACTGTTTTAACTCACACTTACAGACGCAGTGCTATTTTTCAAACAAAAAAAAGCTACCATTTTCAGCTTTGATACAACAGATTCATACAAACAATTATACTTTCAGTTAATTATCTTGATTTGCTCACCCCCATCTTATGTGTTGAAATTGTTCTGCACAAATTTATTTTAAGCATACTTTAAATTGTAGCGCTGGGACATCACACAGTGTACTTTATATAGTCCACTACGTTAAGAATCATTACACAATCAGCAATGTTTACATGCGTGAGAAGGGGGGCAAAGAGAAAGGAATAAGAACATAACCCTATCAGATCACTAATACAAGGGTTCGTTCTCAAAGTGAGCCCATAAATAGGCTTCCTTTCTTTTCTTTCAGAGGGGAGTAAGGGGCGGGGGGAGGGGGTAGGAAAGGGAAGCTGAGTCGATTGAATCTCAAAATTACATGGCATTTCGTTCAAATGGATAGAACTTGCTACATACAAGGCATGAGTAGACAACACTCTTGACCAATATGGTCTAATGTGCATTTATGTACTTATAGATCCCGTTCAAAACCAATATTCTTTCTGAAAATACAAGTACCCAAAATGAGTATCCAGAACTTGCTAAAGCCTTACTAGACAATCTACAGTTATATCTCAGTCACTATCAAGAAAAAGGTCCAGATTCCAAAGGCAATTCTAACCTGCTCACTATGTCCTTGAGGGAAATAAACAACCCTGCTTCCCCCAGTAGGAAGCGCAACCAAAGGACCAGCACAAGCATGCCACAGCTCTGAATTCAAGCATTTCTTCTCCCCTCCTGCACATTGTGTTTTCCACCAAATATTGAATAAAGCAAGTCAAAAACCCACCTCAAACTTCTATCATTTGAAACTCTCGGACATATATGAACTCCCAAAAAGATGGTAATCACCAATAAAGCCAACAAAGCAGTAAAGTGCCACCCAAAATACCTTCCTCTGGCTGTGCAGTAAACCCAGATGTAGACAACCTCATTCTGGAACCAAACAACGCCTTTCACATTACCCACTTTGCTCTTTAATCAAAACCCCAAATCGCAAGCTGGAAAATTTAATCAATTGAGTTTTGCTTCAGCTGGAAAAGCTCCCCTCCCCCCCCCCCCCCCGCGACCCCACCACCCTCCAAAGAAAGAAAAGCAGCAAACAAGATATGTGCACGAAACGCCGCAATCTTTCTTCATCCAAACCCACTTCTGCAGCAGAGAAAATCCATTTTCAGCTCCAGTAAGCTCATATTGCCCCTGGATCTTCAAAATCGTTGAACTTGCTTACCACGAAATCAATAAACTTCGTTTCTTTCCCAAATTCTGAAGTTATCAACTGAAATTACAGGCAAAACATAAGTAGATCTTGGTTGGAATTTAGCTGTGTTGAAGCCCTAACCATATACGTACAGTGTAAGAGGGAAATATGGGAGTGAGGTAACGGTACAGTCAACTAGTACTAGGAATAAGTAGTAGCTTTTTCAGTCTCACTCTTCCAAGACGTCATAATTTGGACGTCACCTGATTTACTTAATTTACAATGTTTTTTTTTTTAAGAGACGGAATATGACTTTTGTATAAATATAAAACAAAAAAGTGTACACGTGCAGACAGCCAAATGGGCGGGTCGGATCATTATTTTACCTTCTAGTTTTTCCAATTTTTCTAAATGATAGATAACCAGTTTCAACTTTCCCCTAGAAAAAATATAATGTCACTTTAAGAGATATCTTAACTTAAACATAATTTAATAAGATTACTCTATTTGATCGCTATTCTTATTTTATTTTAATATATAAACAAATAATATTATTTATGCACTAATTAAAATTGTAACATAGAAAGTTTGACTACTATACATTCCTATTTTTGGAAAGTCGACAATATTTTTGGCATAAATGAAAATTTTAAAACGTCAACAGTATTTTTAGTACAAATAAAATAGAAAATATGAAAATAGAGAAAGTATTTCATTTATGGATGGAAAATATAGTGTCACACTACATAATACTGCACATTTGGTATATCATGAAAATGTTTTGTAGAAAAAAAGAAAGAAGTGGTCCGTTGCCCCCAAAAAAAAGTTTTGTAGATTTTTCTATTATTATTATTATTATATATATATATATATATATAGTTTTACTGTCAAACTTACACGAATTCGACCTATATCCAAGTAGTTGTCCGATAGCCAGACAGTTGTCATCATATATAACTCATATGATATAATGTCTTATTGTCTAAACCTCATATTCGTAGTTTTTTTTCCTGAAATTACATGAAGATAGGGATGTTAAGTGAACCGAACAGTTCGCAAATCGTTCGAGTTCGATTCGTATTCGGTTCGAATTCGATCGTTAATTTTACTTAAAAGAGCCGAATTCGAACACCTACTTGAGTTCGTTTAGTTAAACAAGCCGAACTGTTTGCGAATTGTTCGACTTGTTTAGTCAATTATAGTGTTATCGAGCCAAACTCGAACCAATTTTGTAGCTCGTTTAGCTAAACGAACTGAGCCGAACAGTTCGTTTAGCTAAAGGAATCTAAATTCGAAAACCTAGTATTCGGCTTGGCTCGGTTCGTTAACTCCCCTATATAAAGACATGTCTAGACTTTATTCTATCATTTACAACATTATATATTTTTCAAATATTCTTACTACTATTAGAAATAGACAAACAATCAAATGTTAAACAATAATAGAAAACGATATATGAAAATATTTCATAGCCTTAATGATACAATACATTAAATGATATTCATTTGATATATTGTAAGATCAAAAATGACTTTCAATTTAAAAAAGAAGAAGTACAAAAATAGTATGTATATAAGAGATGTACAGTATTTTTTTTTATACATATGTTAGACAAACTTTTAAATGTTGTTAATAACTTATTAACCGATAAAATAAAGACAAATAAGAATGGAACTTTGTAGTTTTCCAACTACAATATTTCAGGTGTGGTTGACGGATTAAAATATTATTTGACGGAAAGTTTAAGAAAACAATTGATCTTGAAGCAAATGAAAAGGGGGGAAAACGAAAAAGATCAGCTTCAGATCTGGTTAGATTCTGTTGAAGCTTAGTTGATTATTGAATTTAACTCTCTATCTATTGGGATGAAGGTATCGTTTGTCTCATTCTCACCCTCCTCAGACCATAGCGGTAGCTATTGCTGACGTTGGGATATACTGAGTATGCCCTGTTGTATTCCAAATAAGGGTCCAAGAGGGTTTAGATTTCTAGATTCGAAATCCAATCCTAGCATGTTAAAAATTCCAAACATAACTGTAAACTATAATCATACCTTACTCCGGCCTTAATTGAACACTTTGAGATAAAATATATACCCATTGCTTTAAGATTTTGAGGTGGACATGAGTTTCGGTAAGCTCAAGTTTCAATATGGTGTAAAAGCGGGTTTAAGAATGTGTACTCACAACTGGTCTGGCCCATGGTTGGCCATTTACTGTCTCTCCTCACCAAATCCAGATGTTCATGCTTGGCTTATGGTTTGTGATTGAGGGTTTGTTATTGAGGGCGTCTTCTAAAAGCGCGTGTGTGTCAAGCCACATTGTCACGTAAAGACAGATATTAAAAATATTGTTCCACATTGACCACTTTGAGATAAAATATATAGGTGATATGAGGATAATGTATCACTATTCGTTAGCTTAAAGTTTTGAGTCGATATGAATGGTTGAGTCATAAAAACCCAAGTTTCAACATTTTTGTTTCTAAAACAACAACTTAAAAAGAAAGCATAAAATAAGAAAGAAGAACCTGTTGATCGATGCTTTGATGCATTCTTCCCTACTCCTTCTAATCAGGTTGTTTTTATGATGGATTCCTATGATACAATCGAGATGAAGAACAACTACAATATTTTCTATTTTCTCTATGAAATTTTTTTTCAAACATCCCCTTCTCTTCTTCATCCGAAAGTTATATTTTTTGCAGCAGAACTCCTATGGACACTTTAGATGCTTGATTGAAGATAAGGAGAACTGAAAACATTGTTGTGACAGAAGCCATTAATTGAAATTTATGATCATGTGAAATGTGGGATCGGAAATTACATGAAGCTAAAAAGAAGAGAAAAAAAATTTTTTTTTTTTTGGGTTAGAAAAGATATAGAAAAAGATAATGCAGCCTAAAATGGCCGACACTAGTGATAAAATCACTTGTTTGATTAAAGACAATTGAGGGTGGAAAGAAAATGGAGGGGAAGACATTATACGAAGAGTGTACAATGATGAATTTGCTGTAAATAAGAAAGAGTGAAATAAGAGTGGTATCCCAATCCCAACTTGAGAGAAGTATAGTTTTAATTTTATTTATCAATTTAAAAGTATTTAAAATATTATATCAACCCAGTTAGATTAAGTATTTTAAATGAATTAAATATCCAAATGCTCATGTAGTTAATATTCTTATATAAATACATGATTTTTTTTGGGGGGGGGGGGGAGGGGGGCGGGGACAATATTTTGTTACTGGAGATCTTTTCGTTTGGTACACATGAACAAACCAACATTTGAAGTACAAGGATCAAGAGAAAGAAAACAACATCATTACTCACTCTTTTCTATGGTGGAGTATAGAAGGGTTGAATGTACGCAACAATATCCATGTGTTAGAAACTGTAGCGCCCCGCTCCCGAGCTCTAACATCGGGAACAGTGCACCCGCTGTATCTCACTAAGGAGAATACAAAGCGTCGAATCAATCTCTTACTTGTCAAAGATGACGCAGAAATTTTTTTCGTGAAAACGTAAACCATAGCATATATTAAACTTCAATAACCGTAATTACATTGCTAAATAAAACTCTGGAAATAAAATAGTAAAGTAGTGTGTGGAAATCCTCAAAATATAAATAAGAACAAAACAGCTGCAGCGTCCCCTCATATCCTAGCCGCAGCTCTCAACCAGCCCACTCTGCTATGTCCGTCCCGTCCTCAATGAAGATATGCTCGTAGTCCTCATCCGGCTCACCTGGGAAGTAGGGGTGAGTGATGGAAATCACTCAGTAGATGCCCGCCTCAAACAAATACAAAACGTACATACCGAAATGATATAGCCACATAGCACATAAACATGATATAACACATATCACATAACATGATATAACACATAGCACATAAACATGATATAACACATAGCACATAAATATAAGATAACTTGCATAAGATAAAGTAAATGCGTAAGTAAAGCACTCCACATAAAAATGCGCAAGTACGTGATGCATGCTCAATTAACGTGTCACACGCAACAAGAATCATGTCATGCAATATGCCCTAGACCTATATGCAATGCATGATCCCGGGATTGACTGGATGTCTGTAGCCCGTGCACTACAATCCACCCTTGCGGATGCCCGTGGCCCGTACACCACGATCCACC
The DNA here is from genome assembly GCA_036186865.1 of Eustoma russellianum. NCBI lineage: Eukaryota > Viridiplantae > Streptophyta > Magnoliopsida > Gentianales > Gentianaceae > Eustoma > Eustoma russellianum. The sequence continues at coordinate 3,404,860 of AP025047.1, read as the reverse complement.
CCAACCGATGCCCGTGGTCCGTGCACCACGATCCACCATAACCAAGTATCCATGGCCCGTACACCATGATCCATCATAATCACATACTCATGGCCCGTACACCATGGTCCACTCAACTCGAGCGTCTGAGACCGGTACATCTCAGCCCACTCCCAATGCAATGCACGTGCCATGAATGCAACAACAAAATCGCCTGGGGCCCGTACGCCCATCCTCACCAACTCCGGCACTCAACACTAATCGTCTGGGGCCCGTACGCCCATCCTCACCATCTCCGGCACTCAATATTTGGCTTCATAAAATTTACGAATATTGGAAAGTAGTTATTTAGCATTCCTTTTATTTTTACTTAGCTTGTATTAATTTTCTAGAATTTTCTACTAATTTTCTCTTATTTAATTCCATTTATTACTAATTATTTTTAATTACTTACATTTTTCCAAATTCAGAAATTAAGTGGGAATAATTTAATTTTAAACTTTTATATTTTTTGGAATTTATTTTTCTGATAATTAAATATATTTTTTTGGAATTTTAAACTAATTTTAATTAATTATTTATTATTTATTCATTTTAGAAATTAATTTCCAGATTTTTTTTATTTTTCGGCTTGGGCCGGCCTGCTACCTGGTCCGGTCCGCTGGCAATCCGGTCCGGTCCGGCAGCCTGGCCGGTCCAACAGTATTTTCTTTTTTTTTTATTTTTTTTCTATTTCCTTCTAACCTCCATAAAATCTTCGTTTTAACTCTGATTGACCTCAAACCAGTTGTGTTGGACTCGTTATAACGAGACGCAACTTTTGGGAGTGGACACGTCATCACGTGTCCGGACGCGCCGTTAGGGGCCGCGCGTGGGCCCCACGCGCCACCCCCTGAAACGCGTCCGTCAGACCCGTTTTTTTCGACTTTCAACCCAATCCCAACCTATTCCGGGTTAGATGAACTTATTCTAAGGTCAAAACGCAATTTTAAACTTCACTAAGTATGTAAATTCCAAATCTTTCGAGTTAATTCAAGGGTATTCTCACCCCAATCCAATCCTATCACCAAAATCATATACATACAAGTACATAGCAGCAATAAACAATTACCTCATGTTATTCCAAATATAAACAAATACAATTCTATAATTTAAACAATTAAAAACAAAGAAACCACATAAAATATATCATCAAAGCATGCATGGATCGTACCCATTCGAGGGGGAAGAGGCACCTACCTCGATTGACGATAGCACCAATAGATTCGACGGACTAAAACTTGGGTTCGGGGCCTCGCTTTCCTTCTTCTTCTCTCTTTTTCTCTCTCCTCTTTTTTTTTCTCCCTAAACGTGCGTGTGTGTGTGTGTGGCGGCTGTTTTTTTTTTGTTGTAGTATTATGCGTGTATGTGTATATATGGTGAGAGAGTTAGGGTAGATTTTAGGTTTTTCCCATTTGATTTTGGTTTAGGTTTCCTAATGTAACTCTAATAACTATCTAGTTTATACTTATCTTTATTATTATTATTACTTTTTATTTATTACTTACTTTTTTTTGTATTATTAATATATTCACATACATTTTGTCGGCTATAACATCCTACCCACCTTACAAGAAGTTTCGTCCTTGAAACTTGACGTACCTTATTCGAAAAGCTGTGGATATTTCTCTCGCATTTGCTCCTCAAGCTCCCAAGTCGCCTCGCGCTCGGTGTTATGGGTCCACCGCACTTTGACATAAGGGATGACTCGGTGCCTCAACACTTGGTCCTTGCGATCCACTATCCTGGTAGGAGTCTCCTCATATGTAATATCCGGTCGGATCCTCAACGGTGGCGCATCTAGAACATGGCTCGGGTCCAGAACATATTTCCTCAACTGAGAAACGTGAAATATACTGTGAACCTGAGCCAAGGCAGGGGGTAATGCTAATCGGTAGGCCAGCGTACCGACCCTCTCGAGTACCTCATAAGGACCAATGTAGCGAGACTTCAGCTTACCCTTCATACCGAATCGTGAAACCCCCTTCGTAGGTGGCACTCTTAAGTAAACCTTCTCGCCCACATCGAACTCTAGGGGACGTCGTTTCGAATCAGCCCAGCTCTTGCTTCTGTCTTGAGCAATCTTTAGTCTATCTCGTATCAACTTCACTTTCTCTCTGGTCTGCTCAACCAACTCAGGACCGGTAATAACGCGCTCACCAACCTCATCCCAATGAATAGGAGACCTGCACTTACGTCTATAGAGCGCCTCGAAGGGTGCCATGCCGATGGCACTGTGGTGACTGTTGTTGTAGGAGAACTCAATTAGCTTGATCATACCGTCCCAGTTCCCCTTGAAGTCCAATGCGCACACCCTCAACATGTCCTCTAATGTTTGAATGGTCCTCTCAGACTGTCCGTCTGTCTGTGGATGAAAAGCGGTACTCAGTCGCAGCTCCGTCCCCAACCTTTTCTGGCAAGCTGACCAGAATCGAGAGGTGAATTTCGAATCACGGTCTGAGACGATACTGACTGGGACTCCGTGTAGGCTAACAACATCATCAATATATAATGTCACCAGTCTTTCTATGGTCACATCACTAGGCACGGGTAGGAAGTGAGCAGTCTTCGTCAATCGATCAACGATCACCCAGATCATATCGTTAGCGTTTCTTGTTTTTGGAAGTCCTGCTACAAAGTCCATCGTCACATGCTCCCACTTTCACTTCGGTATCTCTAACGGCAACATCAAACCTCCCGGCCTCTGATGCTCTGCCTTAACCTGCTGACAAACGAGACATCTCTCAATGAACTCAGCAATGTGTCTTTTCATCTCACTCCACCAGTAGTGTTTCTTTAGATCGTTATACATCTTCGTAGCACCGAGGTGGATCGACAACTTCGAATTGTGTGCCTCCTTCAGTAATTCCCTCCTTAGCTCCTCATCATCAGGCACGCACAACCTTCCTTGGTACCAAATACTGCCATTGTCATGTATTTGGAAGCCCTCAATTAGATTGGTCAACATCATATGCCCTCAATTAGAATGGTCAACATCCTATCTCGGATATCACTAAGCGTCACATCCTCCTTTTGCGCCTCTTTGATTCGCTCAACCAGAGATGGTGTAATGACTAAGGCCGCCAGAACGTTAGCAGTGGAATCAACAATGTCGAGATCAAACTCTGCCATCTCTTTCTCTAGTGGTGTCTGTCTGGCATGATTAGACTTTTTACTCAAGGCATCAGCAACTCGGTTTGCCTTCTCCGGATGATAACTAATTGTTAGGTCGTAGTCCTTCAGTAGCTCAAGCCATCTCCTCTGGCGCATATTCAATTCTTTCTGTGTGAACAAATATTTCAAGCTCTTATGATCGGTAAAGACCTCGCACTTCACACCATATAAGTAATGACGCCAAATCTTTAGCGCAAACACCACCGCTGCTAACTCCAGATCATGGGTCGGGTAATTTTGCTCATATTGCTTCAACTGTCTCGATGCGTATGCGATAACCCTACCTCCTTACATTAACACGCATCCTAGCCCATTCTTCGAGGCGTCGCTGTAGATAACAAATCCTTCAGTACCGGAGGGTTGCGCCAACACTGGTGCGGTCGTCAATTTCTGCTTCAACTCTGAAAGCTTTTCTCACACTCGGAGGTCCATACAAACTTAGTCTTTTTCTGAGTCAGTCGACTCAGTGGTGCTGCAATTCTCGAAAATCCCTCCACAAACTTGCGATAATAACCGGCAAGGCCAAGAAAGCTGCATACCTCAGTGACGTTAGTAGGTCAGGGCCATTCTGTGATCGCCTCTATCTTCTTTGGGTCAACCGAAATACCTTCTTCAGAAATCACGTGGCCCAAGAAGGTCACACTCTTCAACCAGAATTCGCACTTACTAAACTTAGCGTACAACTTCTTCTTTCTAAGAGTCTTCAAAACCTCTCGCAAGTGTTCAACATGCGTCTCCTCATCAGGTAAATACACAAAGATGTCGTCTATGAACACTACCACACAATGGTCCAACTGCTCTCTGAACTCAGAGTTCATCAAATCCATAAAAACCGCAGGTGCATTCATCAGTCCAAAGGGGCATTACCAGAAGTTCGTAGTGCCCGTATCGAGTGTAGAACGCCGTCTTTGCTATATCCTTCGCCTTAGTCCTCAACTGATAGTAGCCTGATCGGAGGTCAATCTTCGAGAACACTCTGGCACCCTTCAACTGATCAAATAGATTGTCCACCCTTTGTAGTAGATATTTATTCTGTATCGTGATCTTATTAAGCTCACGATAGTCGATGCATAGCCTCAAACTACGTCCTTCTTCTTCACAAATAATACCGGTGCCCCCAGGGCGAAATACTAGGTCTGATGAACTTCCGGTCCAGCAACTCCTGTAACTGTTCCTTGAGCTCTTTTAACTCTGCTAGTGCCATCCTGTATGGTGCCTTCGAGATTGGTTCATCTTCGAGTATAAGATCAATCTCGAACTCTGCTTCCTTGCTCGGTGGTGAACCTGGTAGCTCATCAGGAAAACCATCCTTAAATTCTCATACCACTGGAATGTCCTCCCCTTTGTTTTCTGCTACTTCTGACCCTGTGGTGGAGGGGCTTGTGCCGGTGTAGGGCACTCTTTAGCGTAATGTGTCTGTTTGCCACAATTGCAGCAAACCTTTTTGAGCTATCTAGCAATGATCTGTGTGTGAATAATCACAATGTGTATATACTGGGGGTGGCGATCCAAATGCCTTGAGTGGTTGTGCCGCCATCGCTGCGGGACTCTCAATCATCAATGGTCGAGATACCGATCCCTGATAGTGCTGTGGTGGTCTGTAAAGATTTCCCGTTCAGGTGGCGGCGCAGAATCTTCAGCAATATCT
>AP025047.1:3322779-3400010 GCA_036186865.1 Eustoma russellianum | reverse complement strand
TGGAGGTCAATCTTCGAGAACACTCTGGCACCCTTCAACTGATCAAATAGATTGTCCACCCTTTGTAGTAGATATTTATTCTGTATCGTGATCTTATTAAGCTCACGATAGTCGATGCATAGCCTCAAACTACGTCCTTCTTCTTCACAAATAATACCGGTGCCCCCAGGGCGAAATACTAGGTCTGATGAACTTCCGGTCCAGCAACTCCTGTAACTGTTCCTTGAGCTCTTTTAACTCTGCTAGTGCCATCCTGTATGGTGCCTTCGAGATTGGTTCATCTTCGAGTATAAGATCAATCTCGAACTCTGCTTCCTTGCTCGGTGGTGAACCTGGTAGCTCATCAGGAAAACCATCCTTAAATTCTCATACCACTGGAATGTCCTCCCCTTTGTTTTCTGCTACTTCTGACCCTGTGGTGGAGGGGCTTGTGCCGGTGTAGGGCACTCTTTAGCGTAATGTGTCTGTTTGCCACAATTGCAGCAAACCTTTTTGAGCTATCTAGCAATGATCTGTGTGTGAATAATCACAATGTGTATATACTGGGGGTGGCGATCCAAATGCCTTGAGTGGTTGTGCCGCCATCGCTGCGGGACTCTCAATCATCAATGGTCGAGATACCGATCCCTGATAGTGCTGTGGTGGTCTGTAAAGATTTCCCGTTCAGGTGGCGGCGCAGAATCTTCAGCAATATCTCCGATCTCCTAGGACGGAACTCCTCTCGCGGTCTCTTAGCCCTGTCGACCGCTGCAACCCTCTCGAGATCACCCTCGACCTCAAGACACACCTCCAACAACTCTTCAAAAATGGTAGGCTTGGTGCAGATGATCAATAGCTGAATGCTAGAGCTCAACCCGGTCTTGAACTCCAGCATCTTCGCTTTCTCGTTATCCATGATGACGGGCATGTATCTCGCAAGTGCATGGAACCTCTCAAAATACTGGTCTCCCGTCATGGACTCCTGTGTCAGAAGCTAAAACTCCGTCATCCTCCTATGAATGACACTTTCAGGAATATAGTGCTTCTGGTACTCCTCCCTGAACGGGGTCCATGTCGGCGGTGGAGTCAGTCTGCGTGTCATGCCCTGCCACCATTGCTCGGCATCACCCTCTAAGAATGGTACAACCACATCAACCTTCAGGCCATCCGGAACTTGCATCAACCTCAACTGCTCAGACACATTCTTGAGCCATATCTCTGCTCCTCTGGTCGTGTGGTACCCCTGGTCATAGGTATCCGGTCGTTATGTATTTCCCGATAGAAAAATCAAAGCCCCCTGGGGTGGTGGTGCTGATGGTGCTACAGGCGAGCCATCTGTATCTGCTGCTGGGACACCAATGTAGTCAGCGTGGCCAGGGTATTTGCAAGGACCCTAGGAATAGTCCCCTGACCCTGCTGATCATGGCCATCGTGTCCTCTGTTTCCAGCTGGCGGCTTGCGTCGTGGAGGCATTATCCGGAATTTGAGTTCATGAGATGAATACAGATTAATCCAAAGTAAGTTGAAGGATTGGACGCTTATAAAACGGTAATTAAACAACGAAAGCTCGCCATCGGCACACACCTCCCATAACCCGATCATAACTTAAGTCTAAAATCATCTCTTAAGTCTACTTTGTTTATTAGGGGCAAAATTGTCATTTCGCAAAAGATCATAACTTATGTCTAGTGATCTAGTTAATCCTGCGTTTCCGAGGCAGATCTGAAGCCTCGGCTCTGATACCACCTGTAGCGCCCCGCTCTCGAGCTCTAACATCGGGAACAGTGCACCCGCTGTATCTCATTAAGGAGAATACAAAGCGTCGAATCAATCTCTTACTTGTCAAAGATGACGTAGAAATTTTTTTCGCGGAAACGTAAACCATAGCATATATTAAACTTCAATAACCGTAATTACATTGCTAAATAAAACTCTGGAAATAAAATAGTAAAGTAGTATGTGGAAATCCTCAAAATATAAATAAGAACAAAACAGCTGCAGCGTCCCCTCATATCCTAGCCGCAGCTCTCAACCAGCCCACTCTGCTATGTCCGTCCCGTCCTCAATGAAGATATGCTCGTAGTCCTCATCCGGCTCACCTGGGAAGTAGGGGTGAGTGACAGAAATCACCCAGTAGATGCCCGTCTCAAACAAATACAAAATGTACATACCGAAATGATATAGCCACATAGCACATAAACATGATATAACACATATCACATAACATGATATAACACATAGCACATAAACATGATATAACACATAGCACATAAATATAAGATAACTTGCATAAGATAAAGTAAATGCGTAAGTAAAGCACTCCACATAAAAATGCGCAAGTACGTGATGCATGCTCAATTAACGTGTCACACGCAACAAGAATCATGTCATGCAATATGCCCTAGACCTATATGCAATGCATGATCCCGGGATTGACTGGATGTCTGTAGCCCGTGCACTACAATCCACCCTTGCGGATGCCCGTGGCCCGTACACCACGATCCACCCCAACCGATGCCCGTGGCCCGTGCACCACGATCCACCATAACCAAGTATCCATGGCCCGTACACCATGATCCATCATAATCACATACTCATGGCCCGTACACCATGGTCCACTCAACTCGAGCGTTTGAGACCGGTACATCTCAGCCCACTCCCAATGCAATGCACGTGCCATGAATGCAACAACAAAATCGCCTGGGGCCCGTACGCCCATCCTCACCAACTCTGGCACTCAACACTAATCGTCTGGGGCCCGTACGCCCATCCTCACCATCTCCGGCACTCAATATTTGGCTTCATAAAATTTACGAATATTGGAAAGTAGTTATTTAGCATTCCTTTTATTTTTACTTAGATTGTATTAATTTTCTAGAATTTTCTACTAATTTTCTCTTATTTAATTCCATTTATTACTAATTATTTTTAATTACTTACATTTTTCCAAATTCAGAAATTAAGTGGGAATAATTTAATTTTAAACTTTTATATTTTTTTGGAATTTATTTAGAATTTTCTGATAATTAAATATATTTTTTTTGGAATTTTAAACTAATTTTAATTAATTATTTATTATTTATTCATTTTAGAAATTAATTTCCAGATTTTTTTTTATTTTTCGGCTTGGGCCGGCCTGCTACCTGGTCCGGTCCGCTGGCCATCCGGTCCGGTCCGGCAGCCTGGCCGGTCCAACAGTATTTTCTTTTTTTTTATTTTTTTTATTTCCTTCTAACCTCCATAAAATCTTCGTTTTAACTCTGATTGACCTCAAACCAGTTGCGTTGGACTCGTTATAACGAGACGCAACTTTTGGGAGTGGACACGTCATCACGTGTCCGGACGCGCCGTTAGGGGCCGCGCGTGGGCCCCACGCGCCACCCCCTGAAACGCGTCCGTCAGACCCGTTTTTTTCGACTTTCAACCCAATCCCAACCTATTCCGGGTTAGATGAACTTATTCTAAGGTCAAAACGCAATTTTAAACTTCACTAAGTATGTAAATTCCAAATCTTTCGAGTTAATTCAAGGGTATTCCCACCCCAATCCAATCCTATCACCAAAATCATATACATACAAGTACATAGCAGCAATAAACAATTAACTCATGTTATTCCAAATATAAACAAATACAATTCTATAATTTAAACAATTAAAAACAAAGAAACCACATAAAATATATCATCAAAGCATGCATGGATCGTACCCATTCGAGGGGGAAGAGGCACCTACCTCGATTGACGATAGCACCAATAGATTCGACGGACTAAAACTTGGGTTCGGGGCCTCGCTTTCCTTCTTCTTCTCTCTTTTTCTCTCTCCTCTTTTTTTTTCTCCCTAAACGTGCGTGTGTGTGTGTGTGTGGCGGCTGTTTTTTTTTTGTTGTAGTATTATGCGTGTATGTGTATATATGGTGAGAGAGTTAGGGTAGATTTTAGGTTTTTCCCATTTGATTTTGGTTTAGGTTTCCTAATGTAACTCTAATAACTATCTAGTTTATACTTATCTTTATTATTATTATTACTTTTTTTTGTATTATTAATATATTCACATACATTTTGTCGGCTATAACAGAAAAGCACAGAGATTGTTTCCCGATTACCCATAATGATGCGCCAAGCTGTGTCAACTGCTACTTCACAATATAAGAAGCGCAACCAATTTAGTGAGTCATTTTACTTTATTCCATTATATTCCTAAGTTAAGAAAAAAAAATGTGTTTTGACTCAATTGGAAATGAAAAAAAGATCCAAGAGAAAGAAAAGAAATGGTAAATTAAGAAAATCACTATGTGGTTGAAGAACAAGCTACGTGGTAATGGTATATAACATTCCATCAGCAGGTGTCTTGTTTGAACATTACCATCCACACTTTGACATTAGCACACCATTTTTATGTTACTTATGCAGTTATATGTAGAGCCGGGGGTCTCACTGGAAGCAGACTCTCTATCCCTTGGGACAGAGGTATTGTTTGCCTACCACTTACCTTCCCTAGACCCTAGCGATAGCTTTTGATGTCGTTAGTAAATACTGGATACCGACGACGACGACTTTGACATGCACGCATTCACATTAACAGTGCAAACTTCACCTTAATTTACAACTTTTGATCTCACACTAAATCCACAGAAACTACAATAACTTAGGAGAAAAAGGAAAACCAAGCCAAAGCAACTACAAGTAAAACTAGGGAATCATACAGCTTCAAGGCCCGATAGCCAACCTCGTTCTTGTTTCTTGTGTCATTTGTCAATGCTATTGTGCCAGAATCAAAGTCACCTTTGAAATGTTGAGTGATCAGATTATATGACCATCTTTTTGGGATTGTCTAATCAAGAAATTCCATGCAAGCAATGCTGCACCAACTGCCGGCTCCACCTAATCCAAGTACATCCACAATTATGAGTGTTAGAAAAATCATATAAATTTGTTTTAGATAATGTTCTAAATTTATATGGAAAACATGTGAGAAAGTTGGTTAGAGAATAGAGTGAAACTTGTACTAAAATGGTGAGATGATACTCTGAATAATGAGTTGACCAAACACTCGATGATGAGCACTGAGTATGGTTTTTGAGTTCATTATGATTATGAAGTTTCTTTTTAGTGATCGAACACTTCACTGAACGTTCGGTAAAATTGTTTATCAAACACTCGGTCGAGAGTTTGATGATGAGTTCTGAGTTGCAACGTTCAAAAATTTCGAATTCAGCGTTAGGTAAAAACGACTGAATGTGTAGTCGGTTGCGGGCAGCAAAATTTTCTTTAGTCTTTTAATGAAATGATGGAACTTTTGCAACTTAGAATGCCTCCTTTCAATTTTAAATGGTCGTAAACTAACTTTGGAAGCTAAATTATGCAGAGAGATGTCAAGTTTATAAATACAAAGATTAAAAGATTTTAAAAATATACTTTATATATACTTTTGATATGCTTTGAAATGCTCTGGGATTTGGAGATTCTTGTGAAATCCTACAGAATTTCTTCCTATTCTCTTTTCTTCTTCTTCATGTATTAAACACTTCAAATAGACAAATTCAATCTTCTACTAATAGAGCAAATAAAAAGAAGCTGTTATATCCTTGAAAGCATTTGTGACGTAGTCTACCTTGTCCATTGGTGGATACAAAATTGATTTAAAAACATTAACTTATTACGTCTCAACTATCCTCTTCTTCTTTATTACATTTTATTTATTTTAAATCTTTTTAATCTTTTCTATCTTCTTGTACTTCCATAAAGGAAATTCAAAAAGGAAATTCAAAGACACTTGAAAATCTTTCTTTGATGTTCGCTTCCATTTTCAATGGACATCTACTTTGCTTAATTGATTTCATCAATAGTTTATCATCTTTCATATCTTCTAAGCCTAAATTTCTGGTAATAAGTACATCAAAAAGCGAAACAATGAAACAAGCAACTACAGAAACTACTGCTGCAAAATGTTGAAAAATATAATAGCCATGCCAGAGGAATATAAGGCCCTCATTAATTTGCAGCAGAAAAAGACATGCAACATATAGCTTGCTTTTTAAATTAGTTGAAGCTGTATTTTACATAAGCGCAACTCATGTCAAGTTTTGTGTTCAGCAACTATAGCTTTATTTCAACATATTAGAACAGCAACATAAAACCAATCATCACCTTAGTTTAAACTGCAGAATTGCAAGCATAAGACTTCAGCCAGAAGAAGAGTACCTTGGGACGAACAGGGTGAGCGCCAGGAAAATCTTTGGAGATGTAATTCACCACTTCTTTTCCAATATCCCATCTTCTGTTGGGCTGAAGAACACCACCAACCATCACCAGAGGAAATGGATTCTTCCCGTCTACGCTTGGCATTCAAATTGCATGGTTATTTTGTTTTAAAGGGAGCATTAAAGAATACATTGAACTAATTGATACCCAAAACTAATAAAAGCATCATGAGAATCAAAATGCTAAAAACAGTACAGACGGCAAAGCTTCTACTATTGAGAACATTTCTACAATCGTGTTGTATTGTGTGCTACCCAGTGATAATGACAACACTCAGCATTGAAAGAAAAAAAAAAGGCAGCTGCTCCATGGTAAAGTTGAGAACCTACCTTCCCCACAAAGACCTAACCTCTCAACAACTGCTTTCACACTGCATGCCAACTCCTGGACTGCATCTAGTAAAATCTGATTCGCTACGCAATCACCAGCTTCAGCACAGGACACCACAACTGGAACAAGGGCCGCAATTCGGGCCCAGGAAGGATCAGCATAAGTCCACCTAAAATGCACAACACTTATCATCTATACCTCACTGATTATTGAAGAATCTGGCACTCAAAACGCATCAATCGCATCAATGTATTTCTGCCCATGAATAGTACTTTAGAAACTTACTTCCAATAGGAATCAAGTAAACAAGCACCATATTAAAGTTGGTCTAATCCAAAACATGGAAATAAACAATATCTTCAGAAATCATTAAAAACTTCCAACAAATTGTTTAGTTAACTGGCAATGGAAGGTGGGGCGTCATACCCAATGAGTTCATCTGGTGAAGAGAGACTAAGGGTCCGTAAAATCCTGTCTGTTAGTGTTGTATCTGGACCACGGCCATCATAAGCTCTTACAACTGCAGTTAATGCTTGTGAAACAATTCCATATCCGCTGTAAAGAAAAAAGGGAGACTTAAATTCTTAGTACTCACAATGGCAGAAGTTGGATAGCGAACAAATGTGGAAATTAGGACAAAGTTCTATTGTCACTAAAAAAAAGAACAAAGCTACAGTAGCATGAGGCAATTTGTTTTTCCTCATAATACAGAATCAGCTTTTGGATCAGATAGTGAGCAAAAGCTTTAACTTTTTGACTTGACTCTAAACAGAACTATATCCTATTAATTGGGACTGTTTACACTCGAATATACTATTCAAACGAACTCAAACTTAAATGGTAAACCATTCAAACAAAGTCATACACATGAACATTCTTCAGAATATTTTGAACAATTTTTATATACAAAGTATAAGATTATCCTTAAAAAAGCATCAAATGACAGTTGAAATCATCAAAATGGTAATTTCCCTTTTTTTAAAATTTCTTTAAAATGGTACTTTCAGCTTTTCCAATTTCAAGACTTATATATTGTGTATTATTTTAAGATGCGAGAATGAGTATTCTACCTTCCCCAATCACCCAATATAGGTCCAGCACCAGAAGCCCTAGCTTCTCTCCCATCTTCTGTGTAACCGTAAGCAATGGTTCCTGTACCGGCAATTAGAACACAACCATGAAGCTTACCCATTGTTCCACTTGCAAGGGCTGCAACAGCATCATTCTGAACGAATAGCCTAACATGGCTAGGGAATATCTCCCTAACCAAGAACAAAATGAGAATGGATTAGAACAACAACCTAGTGAAAGTTTAACAATAATTGAAAAACTGGCAGAAAAAACACACGTCTACAAATTGATCAGATTTATTTCCTGACTCTGACAATTAGAGATATAGCTCAGGAGGTGTTGGACTCTGCCACTCAATTTGGCTAGCAGGACCAGTGACAATATTCACTTACACATGACAATTCATAAAACAGAGACAGGCCATAAGCCAGGCAGTTGAACACGATCAAAACAAGATAACACAACTTAGATATTAGTTTAGCAAGAAAGACGTAAAATCTTGCAGAGATGGACAAAGTTTCGACCACAGTCGCTAATTAAGCATGCTGGATTACATAAAACTTACCTCAACCAGTTGATGATTCTGTACTGATCACTTGGATGATTCACACCAGCAACAGCAAGACAAACAGCTCGTACAGCAGAACGCGTCAAACCAGATTTTGAAAGAGCATCCGCCATAACTTGCTCTAGTGTATCCCTTGCAGCAGTTTCTAGGAGAACAAAGAACAAATTAGGATAAAAATGCTTGAGTCCTATGAACATTAGATTGAAGCGCACACCACAAGGAAAATTTTATTTAATTATTAATAAATAAGAAACATAACATATATACACCTCCAACGCTGTTGTGATTGGAGCAGCCAGCAACAGCCCGAGCAAGGAGTTGAGGTGGTTCCGGCAAAGGGCCGTCACCGGCGGTGTTGCTGCCACCATTTGAACTCTGAAAAGGCAAGCAAACACATACAGTAGATGCAGTGCCACCATCCAACCCCAGAATCACTTCTCTCCGATCTGGATTCCCTGCCACCATCACCTCCATTGCTGCCTCAAATTCCCATATCTCTTGATTCCTACAAGGTCTCTTCTTCATCGTTTTTTATGTATATCTTTTCTTCTTCTTCTACTTGTGGTGATGATGACGAGGGAATGGAGAAGAACGAGAGTAAAAGATTATATGTAATATGTAAGGAATTGATGCATTTGGAAGAATTGTTGTCGTTAACAAACAAATCTAATGGGTGTAATTAAATAAAAACAAATGAAGGAAAAAAAAAGATAGGATATTGGGACGGCAACATGGAGACGAGGAGTAGAAGTTGAACAGAAAGGACGTGGAGTTGAAGATTTATTATTCATTTTTTAGATAATATTTAAAAGATGGAAGATAAGTAACGTGGTATTGGAGTTACACGGCTTGTAATGGGTTCTTTGTGTCTGTGTTAGCAGTCCAAACTATGTCATATCAATTATCAGGCCGTAGCTACCTGACTTTCATCTCTATCGCCTGACTTTTATCTCTATCGCGCTGTAAGATAGATTTATAGAATAGGATGAGATTTCCGGTCATAAACGTTTAATATTTAAAAGATGGAACATTTGGATTTGGTTGAATCAGAATATGGTTAGGATTCCTATAGATAATGGAAAGTGTTATCAATTTGCAGTCTCTGCAAAAAGATTAAAATAGTTTCTTGGGTTTTGATTCAAGCGTTGTTCTTTTCTTTCTTCTTTCTGCATGGCGTAAATGCTCCAGTCTACATCCCTACCCGAGATCATATCAAATTTTAAATGATGAATAAAAAATATAATAATTGTAGATAGACCCAGCTTTGTATATTTGTCATTTAAATATCAATTACTTTATATTATATTCATCCATAAGTGTATAGTATTTTTTTTATTTCCATAAAATTGGTCTCCTGTTCATTTGTCTTTTTCTTTTTATATTTTTTCCATGTTGGCAGGCCCTTTTCTGTTTAAGTTTTTACTTTTTTTTCAAAGAGGGAAGTATTTGTTAAAGACATAATTATCTTTTTTTTTTTGGTTAAAATGTAAATATCCATTCAACCAATGATCAAAAGGAGCAACAAACAAATACACTGGGCATTCCCAGGATGTAAATCATACAATCACCCAAACTACTCTAAGTATCCTTATCCTGCCATAGCCTATACACATGGGTGGTGATTCTATGCACTACATCCCGGACAAAAGGAGATTGATTCTCAAAAATTTTAATATTCTTAGCCTGCCAAATAAAATAAACAGTAGCCGCAAAAGATGACTTGATGAACAGCGTCCTTCGAGACTTTTTCCTCAAATGAGTAGAAGCCCACTTCAAAAACGCATTCATAGAAGCAAATTTAACATAAATTCCCAACCACCTAAGAATTAAATCCCAAACTTGCATAGCAAAAGAGCACTGAAGAAGCAAGTGATCAACTGATTCAGTACCGAGACCACAAATAGGGCAGCAGAGGTCAGCCAAGACAAAGTGCAAGTTATCTCTAGTTGGCAGTCGATTCTTGGCAGCTAACCAAAATGTGAAACAATGTTTAGGAGAACTAGTCGGGACCCAAACAGACGAAGCCCATTTCCATTTAGGACCCTTGCATCAGAAAATCTCGTATGCACAAGAAGCAAAGGAGGAGCTGGACAAATCCCAACGATGCAGCGCAGAAACAGTAGCATGTATGCTACCAAAGTGATCTAACAACAAATCCCTAATGCTCAACAATCTTTTCATAAAAACAGAGAAGTATGGCTTGACCTCAAGAGACCAAAAACTGTCCTGCAACCTATAATAATGATGAATCCAACGAACCCATAGCGAATCTTTTTTAGACTGAATATTCCACAAGTGTTTCAGTAACAGTGCGTTATTCCAGGCCTTAAGATCAAACAAACCCAAACCACCTTCATTTTTCGGCCTACAAATATCCTTCCAAGAGACCAAAGCCTGTTTGTTATGCTCATTGTTCGACCCCCATAAGAAGTTCCTGGCAAGCTTAGTTAAACAAATAAGCACATTAGCAGGAATGGGGAGAATGCCCATCCAAAATGCGTGCACACCCTGCAGTACACTCTTAATCAATTCAATCCTACCCGCATAGGACAAGGTCTTGACATTCCACATAGTAAAATAATCCATGATCTTTTTAATATAACAACCAAACTGCCCAACCATTAAGGAGTGCTGAGCAACAGGGATGCCCAGGTATCGAAAAGGGAACTGCCCAAGACCAAGCCCAGTTAAATTTTTAATTCTCAGCCTTTCCTCTTCATTCATTCCAGCAAGAAAAATATCAGATTTGGCGAAATTGCTAGTTAACCCAGAAGCCAAACCAAAATCCTGAAGAATTTGCATCAAAGCATTGACAGAGGCATGAATTTAGGGCTGTAAATGAACAGAGCCGTTCGGTATGTTCGGCTCGTTCGGCTTGAGCTCGGCTCGAGCTCGGTTCGGTTAAACGGTTAATGAACCGAGCTTGAACCAATTTTTTTTGTTCGAGCTCGGTAAAGACACCGTTCGTTTAGGGTGTTCGGCTCGTTAATGTTGTTCGTTAGTTAAACGAACAGAGCTTGAACAATTAAATATGTTCGTTTAAATAAACGAACAAGCTCGGCTCGTTTGCTAAGATAAACGAACCGAGCTTGAACAAGGCGAAGCTCGGCTCGTTCGGCTCGTTTACAGCCCTAGGCATGATCCCCTTTTGAGAAAAGAAGAAGATCATCAGCGAAGGCAAGATGAGTAATCCCAAGCATGTCACACCTTGCATGAAATTTATAGCCAAAGAAGAGTGCAGCGTATTAAGCATCCTAGACAAGTATTCCATTCCCAAAACAAAGAGAAAGGGAGAAATAGGATCACCCTGTCTGAGACCCCGTTCACCCTTGAAAAAACCCTCCAAAGAGCCATTAATTGAGATAGAAAAAGATGTGGAAGTAACACATTCCAAAATCCAGTTAACAAAGGTAGCAGGAAATTTGAGCCCAACGAGAATGCTTTCCAAAAAAGACCAAGAAACCGAATCAAATGCTTTTTTGATATCAACTTTGATGAGACACATAGGAGCAGCACTCTTCCTACCATAATGACGCAGCAATTCTTGCACCAGCAGGATGTTCTCAGCCATTGAGCGACCCTTCACAAACCCAGCTTGAGCTTTATCAACCAATTTATCCAAAGAGTGTGACAATCTTGCTGCAAGAATTTTGGAAATAGCTTTATAAATGACATTGCACAGAGAAATTGGTCTAAAATCTCCAACCTTCCTAGCACCCTCCAGCTTAGGGATAAGGGCAATGACTGAATGATTGATTTGTTTGAGAAGACGCCCATTTTCAAAAAAATCCATAACGGCACTCGTAACATCCGAACCAATAATATCCCAAGATTTGATGAAGAAGTGAGAAGTATAACCGTCAGGCCCAGGAGATTTCTCCTTACCAATAGAGAAAATAGCTTGCCTGATATCCTCAGCACTAACAGGACGTGTTAAAAATTCAGCATCAACCGTGTCCACGAGAGGGCCCTTTAACAAAATCTCCAGATTAACAGGAACAGTATCCACCTTAGAACCCAAAAGGCCCCTATAAAAATTAATGAATTCCAAAGATATGTCTTCCCTGGAAGTAGCAAAAGATCCATCAGGCCGCTCGATGGATAAAATTCTCCCCTTTGCCTTACTACGCTTCACCCAAGAATGGAAAAATTTAGTGTTCCTGTCAGCCAACCTGGAGAACATACCCTTCGCCATTTGAGAGAAGAAAGACCTCTCCCATTTAATCAACTTCCTAGTAAGTGCAGCCTGCACACTTAAAGATTCCTGGAGCTGCACGTTATGATGATCACTCTGAAACTGCTGTTGAAGAAATTCGAGGGAGGCCTTAGCCCTGCAGACTCTATCAGAAATGTGCCCGAAGTCCTTTACATTTAATTTTTTCAAATGCCTTTTAAGAATCTTCAACCTCCTACAAACTTTAAACATATTAGTTCCCTGACAATCCTCCTCCCAAACTTCCTCAATTAACCTCAGGAAATCCCTGTGTTTCGTCCACATATTAAGAAACTTGAAGCAAACATTAGACCGTTGTTCCCTGCTTTCTGCAAAAACAATCCCAGGTGAGTGATCAGACAAGCAACCTGAAACAGGATAATGGGCAGATGACAAGCTGAGGGAATCCATCCAAACATCATTCACCAATGCATGATCCAGTCGACATTTAACCCTGCCATTAGTCCAAGTGAACATACAACCATAATAAGGGAGTTCCACCATAGAACGCTTCATACAGAAATACAAGGGGTCCCTTAGATCATTCAAGGAGACCACATTACCATGCTCTTTTTCCCCATTTGACAAGGCAGTGTTAAAATCCCCCATAGCCAGCCATGGAAAAGACAGTCCAAGGCTAAAATTTTCCAAATAGGTCCACAGACTCCTCCTCTCAGAAATTCTATTAAACCCATATACAAAAGAAACCATTAACCGTTTACCATCACACAGAGAGCAAATATCACAACTAATCACTTGAGGATGAATATCTAATTCAACCAGCCTCACAGTGGCTGGATTCCAAAAAATCAAAATTCTGCCTCCTTGATGAACATCAAAATTACTAATACTTTTCCATCCAAGAAAATAAGAGTTTAGCAAAAACTGAAGATTCCTGCAAGACAGCCTAGTCTCCAGAAAGGCAATAATATCAAGTCTTTTTTTTTTAGCAAAATCATATACCTCCCGTTGCTTAATGGGGGAAGCAAGACCCCTTATATTCCAAAATGCTAGAATCATTTCAAAAGATCTTTAGAACTGTCATTATCCCTGAACTTAGTGGGATGATCTTTCAGTGCTTTTGCTTTCTTGCGCTTTTCTTTCTTACTCATAACCATAATAAAGTTGTTTTCCTGGGCAACCTCTTTATCAATTCTTGTTTCAATTTGGGAATCAGTTTCAGTCTCCCCACCCTGGGGTTCCAGAGCATCCTAATGGGCCTCATTAGAGGACACCGTTCCAATATCATTAAAGACATCCGTCAAAAATTCCTCAATATTCTTCTGCGAGTGCACCTCAAGATATAGATCCGTTTGTCTACCAACCACAGACTGCCTCTGTTCTTCCAAATCACCTTCAACAACTATCTGATCCTCAGACATCACAAGACCATTTCCTTTGCTAATATTTTTAAGCTGCATAGAGGAAGAACGATTCCTAGCACCCCTCCTTAATGCCTCTTTTTTGAACTGATCATCCTTGATAAAAATCTCATGCCCCTTGTCCGCATGGCCGATTCGTCCACAAATAGAACAAATAAGTGGAACCCTTTCATAAAAGATTCCCTGCTTATGAACCCTGTCAGGCAAGGTAATATCAATAGAAGCCGGAAGCTCCTTGGAAATGTCAATCTCAACAAGCAGCCTGGCATAGTTGAAATTACCCCTTCTAGCTGTCACTTGATCTGTACTAATGGGATTACCCAAATAAGACGCAATTCTACTAAGAAATTTCTCCTTCCAAAGAATAAGTGGCAAATTGTTCAGCCTAACCCAAATAGGGACCAAATGCATTTCTTCATGACCAAAACTAAAAAATTTTGGCATGCGTTTGAGCATGAGGGGTCGCCCATTAACAAAATAAGGCCCTTCAGAGAGGACCTCCAACATCTCCTCCGATTTCTCAAATTGGAAGACAATCCAACCCGAATCATGTCTCTGCATTTTAAACTTCCCCTTCCAATTCCTGGTTGTATTCTTAAGAGGTCCCAGACCAGGAAAAGACCCCCCAACACAACCAATCAAACATAGCTCCCATTCCTTTTCATCCTCAAAATCCGTCCACAAAGACCAACCCCTCAGAGTTAATATCCGTCTTCTTCAGCTTAATACCAGCTCCCTCCTTGCGATTATCCCTAAACAGCGAAGCCCAGGGAGGCATTGCATGTTGTTTCTTCAGCATCAAATCATCAGTACCTTCGAACACAGAAGATTTAGTCACCTTCGCGTCATTCCTAGAGGAAGTACCAGCAACTTCCAGATTCCTAGAGGAATCAACCTTATCCACAACCACCGTCCCCAGATCTGAACTCAAATCAAAGAGAGCAGACCGTTGCTCCTTCAAATCCGTATTTTTTCCCAACAAAGGAGGAGAAACAAGGTCCTCTTCAGCAATAAAGAAGGGGGCCTTGCTGTAGCCATGAATTTCGCGAATGTTTGTCATCAATAACACAGAATCAGAAAGATTAAAAGCACAAAAGAAAGAAGGAATTAAAGACGAAGAGGAAGAAAGTTAGGGATTGAAACTATCTTCACAACTACTTTTGATCCTCTGTGTTATAACGAAACTATCTTCACAACTACTCTAGTTTTTTT
The DNA here is from genome assembly GCA_036186865.1 of Eustoma russellianum. Lineage (NCBI taxonomy): Eukaryota > Viridiplantae > Streptophyta > Magnoliopsida > Gentianales > Gentianaceae > Eustoma > Eustoma russellianum. Next base: position 3,384,996 of record AP025047.1, on the reverse strand, counting down.
TTTTAAAACCTTTAGATCCTTATGTTTTAGAGCTAAAATGGAGATCAGATTTCCATCAAAGTTAATGGGGTCCTTTGTTTTTTTTTTCTCTCACTCTTCACCCCTATGCATGGTTTGCACGAAAATGGTTTCTAACACACTTTTTTTTTGTCTACCTTTACACATCACGTGTTTTTTGGGACTAAAAGTATGATTTTTGTTAAATTTGACCGAAAATCTAATCTCTATTTTAGTCTAAAAATGCTTGAGGTCTAAAGAATGAAAAAAAAGACTAAAAAATTTACTAAAACCCCTCACATGTAATGGGGGAAAAGAATTTGATGTATTCGTCTATGAGCTTTATCTTCTTTTATATTTTATATTTACTTTAAAGTGAAAAGAGATACAAATTACAATTCTATATTTAATAATTATTATAAAAACCAGAATAAAGTGAAAAGAGCTACATAGAGATTTAAACTCAAAGTTCATTTTAGCTATTTAAATTGGTTCTGATTGAGTAAGTACAAGAAAGATTAAATGTTTTAAAAAACGTTTAATTTCTTTTTTCATGACTGAAGCAAGTTTCAAGATCTTTAAAAATAATACTATTCTTCAGTGGCTTTTAAGCTTTAAGCCAAAATTTTCTTTTCTTCCTCATTTGATAGAGGTTCTTTTTTTTTTTAAGCTTTTTTTTTTTGGGGCGGGCGGAGAGGGGGCGGGGTGGTGGTGGTTTGTTTGTTTACGAGAACATCAATCGACTATACATCCAAAACCAACACTTGTTTGATTCCGAGTACTTCCACCTTTCCTTGCAATAGAATAATATTATCAGATCACCAACAACAACCACCATAATAAAAATTTCGCCATGTCGATCAACGGCTATGTAGAATTAAATCAAATGGGATCAAATGTGAATACACATTAGTCAACAATGTGTGAACATGGTTTTTATTTTCAAATGGTAGGTAGCAATTTCAACTTTGCTTATTTTGTTCATATAGCTTTTACCAACTTTATTTATTTTGTTCACATAACTTTTATATATAAACATGTGTGTAATTTGCCTATAAATAGACTAGTTCATCAACATTGTAAATACACCTCCAAACACATCTTTAAGAACAATTCTAAGACTCCTAAACAGGAGCATTGTATATTGAGCAAAGCTTTGTGTTCTTCTATTTTCTTTCTTTCAATTTCTTAGATATTTATCGATTCAAGTTCCTTCACTTCACTCACAATATAAAAAAATAGACATAAACTGAAAATCTCGATATCGACATAAACTGAAAAACTACCGGTCATAAACAGAGCTAAAAAGTATGCACATGTCAAAATATTAATAAAAAATTTACATCAAGATAGAAAGATGAAGAAATCTCATGGGTTGTCTTCAGAACGATCAAGATTCAGAATATAGACGCTAGCACTGGCACATATGTAAAATATTGTATCGAAAAGGTTTGAGCATTTTCTCTATTGTGGGCAGTTTAGGTACAGCGAGGTATCAACAAAAGCTACAAAACCAGTTCCACGACCAAGGTATCAAAAAGAAAAAGGAACAAAGGAAAACTTTGTCAGTGCTATAGCCTTGACAGGAATGACATGTCTCGGACTAAAGGTAAAATCTCTCACCCGGAGCCCCCTCCATCGCCTCCAGCCCCAAAGATCCCTTACCCGGGGCCCCCAGCCCCAAAAAAACATGTATGGAAGATGTAAATCAGGAGTCCAACGGCTTTCTAAATTGGGTGAGATCTTCAAAGTGACTCACACAATGTGTCCCCGCAAACCAGACCTTCAGTCTAGCAGCAGAGGAACACCCACACTGTGCGTGTCCCTGCAATCAACTTTTGCCTCTTGAACCAAATCTCAACCCGAATACCAACTGGACTATACCTTGGGGCAACATGAATGACATGTCTCTCGAAGGGGGGCGGGGGCGGAGAGGGAGTAATACGACTACATGCAACGAATAACCGTCTGGAAATTCAGGAAAAACATGAGTTAAAAAGAAGATTTTTTGGGAAAAAAAGAAAAAGTGAACACCAACCTCTCATCTACAGAAACTATACTGACCGCAACTCTTACACGAACAACTCCTAACTTACTTGGTTGTGTTTTTCAAATCCACTCCTGGAGAAGACCCCCTCAACCTCAAGAATTGCGATTTAGCAATGAACAAGCTGCCCGGCAAGGGGCCAGCAACACGAATGACGACATTAATCCCAGCAATTTGACCGTTTGGCTCTCATTTTTACACTCAGCCAAGTAAATCCTTGAAAAGATTGGGGTTCTGACCTGATGGTGTTACACCCATCTGCCTCACCAGAGCATCCTTCGCCAATGCGTCTTTACGATTTGGTCCCTTGTTCGGTTGTGGGGTTGAAGTTGTAACCACACTCGCTCCATGGTCACTCTTATCATCTTGGCTTAGAAATCCATCGCTCTTACCGGATAAAAGTTTGTTCGCGCTGCTGTTACTGTCATCATTCGGAGTTTCCCCACAAAGCGACATGAAATCTGGTGCCTCGACAGGTCTATTTTCTCTAGAATTACCGGATTGACTGCCTTGGCCAAGATCTAGAAGACCTTCCAACTGCTTGAAAGGATCCACAAGTTGATTACCCGTAGAAACGACAGGTTCGCCTAAATCTAACAAATCCGGAGGTGGTGGCTGGGGAATTGCCTCTACAACCACGTCAGAAGATGCATCCTTTAACACACGAGACTTTTCTGTTGCATGGTTTTTTGTGACATTTTGCTGGTTGTTAGACTGTCTTCTATTGGATTTTGAGGCACCCCCAAAGAGTGAAGCAGCAAGTTTTTGCTTTTCCGGAGGAACTTCTGTTCCCTGCCTTGCTGAATCATATAAAGTGTCACGAACTCTTAAACTCGTAGAAGTTGGTGCATCGCGTGGTGGAGCTCCATTCTGGGATTTTTGGCTGTCGGAATTTGACGTAGATGAGCCAGCAGAGTAAGTTGGTCTACCCCACTTCTTTTGGATCCCGTCAAGTTTCAATCGTAGTTCTGGTGATCCAGCACCAGAATTAAAAGATGCAGGTACAGCAGGTTGGTGGCTTTCCACATGATAAGATGGCTCAGGTACGGGGACAAGTTCTGAAGATGCTTGCACAAGAGGAGCTGTCCTGGATGGCAAAATGGGTTTAGGAAGCTCGTAAGCCTCAAATCTAAGTGTGTGTGAGGATGCATCGTGCTGTTCTTGTCTTCTGAAGCTAGTGATACTTGTCATTCCTGAACGCTCACTCTCAGGAACATATGGCTGAGCCCCATTTTCCAAGGACTTTTCAACATAAACATTGAGAAACGAGAGGCTTCTGTCGATCTGCAAATAAAACAGAGTTGCATCATTTTTCACCCAAAAGAACAAGATTGATGTCTTTAGCAACTAAACAATCCTCAGAGCGGACAGGAAGATTAGTCGATAAAGAGACCGACAATCAGGGAGCTAAAGCATATAAACTTCGTTTGATGTAACTTTGATAGATCACTACAGTAGAGCATCATACGCGAGCAGATAGTAGAAGCAACTTTTCTCGTTTTGAATCTGTAGAAAATTGACAGACACAAGATTTGAAAATATCAGAATTGGCATAACCACAAGACACTGAAACCAGCGTATAAATTAAATTTTGAAAGGGAAATTCTAAGGAACATATATCGCCCAGAAAGAAGATATCCCAAAAGAAGCATGATTTGAACCTCATGAACTTAAGCCTTCTTACCGTTGCAACATCTAATTTGAAGTCAATCAGACCCTAGTATTACAAGATAACACCACACATTAATTAGAAGATGTCTACACTCAATCCAAACAAAAGTGAAATGCATCTAACAGAGCAACAACAGTTCAAAAAACTCATGGCGGAACAGTGAAATCTATCAATAGTAAGATATACCTCAACATCTTCACAACTTGCATCCATGGGCATTATCTGGGCAGCCGCACGAGCATCTAAAGCCAATATTGCTTGAAGTTCACAAGCACGCTGTTGTAGATCAGTTGAGTGGGATGCTAATAATTCGTCAATGAAGGACTGGCACTGCAGAAAGCAAATACTGTTACTATTAACCACCAGTCTCAACATATTTCATATAATAAAAGTCCGATATAATATGCTTGAAGAGAACTTCGTAACAGTGACAAGTTTCTCGAATTCAGATTATAGATGCCATAAGGACCCACTTTTCAACCCAAAAAGTTTAAGAAGTAAACTAAAGATCTCCAACGTTTAAGATTAATTCTTGAAAAAAGAAAGTGATTTTTTTTCGATGGAATTCATCAAGAAACACTCCATAAGGAGAACACAAATGCAAATACATGAAAAAAGGGCAAGTTGAAACAGACTGCATATTCAAAATTTAGGAGTCATTGACCACATTAATCATCAAAAGAAAGCTCATACAACTATGCACATGGAAAAATAAAAGAACCAAGAACAGCATTGGAGCCTACCTCAGGAAGCATGTCCACCTTTCTCCCAACTGCTATTTCGAAAGAAAATATTTTCATAAGAGCCGATATGGCGTATGCCTTCAAATTTAAACATTGATCATCAAACCAATGAAAAGAAATATCATATCATGTCAGAAATTTATTTAATCGACACTAAATTTAATACAGCTTAATCAAAAGCACTAAATTACAACACATAACTCTAGAGGCAAAAAGAGCAGCAAATTCCAGTGAGCAGGAGATCTACCTTGGCGAAATTTTAAAAAATAAAAATAAAAATAAAGATCTAGTTTGTCCAATATTCAAATTTAAGAAACACAAGGGCATGTCTTCACTGTTTCTCAATGTTTAGACTAGTAATGCAGATAAATTAGAATTCTCATCATCAGGCATATGGTTAAACATAAAGAAACAAAGTCATATAGCGCCATCACTGTCGCATCATAAAAAAACAGCTGGCTTACTTCAATACTTCAGTGTGTGTTCTAGCATGTTTACATGCCTAAAAACTAACAGTTCCCAACGATGATATATACATACAAACATTCATTGTTTATGCAGACAACTCATACACAAGGGCAAAATATCAGCCATTGTTGAATAATTTCTCCTCTTTTACTGATCAAGGAAACAAACGGCACAACTTGTTTTAGCTGAACTGCTAGTTTACAAGAAGTTCCGTCCAGCAAAGCTTACCTCTAAATTCCTAAGGCCAGAGATGTGCAGATACTTGGATTATCCACTTTGAACCCATGCCACTAACCCCAAAACCTTGCAGGATTGTTAAATGAACTGGGTCTTATTAATTCCTTCCGAAGGATCAATCTAGCTAATACAATTCAAAGGCATTAAATAAATGCCCATTCTTTCGCTTATCAAATTACTCCCAAAATTTGAAGAAAGATAAGATTTGATTGGTGTATACCTAATTATCAAACAGTTTATTTTGAGCATCGAACTTTTCATTTTTAGTATAATTTCAGCACTTAAGCAATTCATTGCGTAATATAAAGTTCAGATTCGAGACTTCAGTTTAAATGAAGACCCAAAGTCTTGCTGGGCTAAGTCGAGCTTGATATGGACTCCATATATGGCCATAGTTGTCTAGATCTTTTCATAAAAGATCCTTAAGAATTTCAAACAGCAAAACTTTAGGGTGAAATAACAAAGAACCAAAAACTTCACATACCCAAAGCATGTCCATAGTTGTTTAGAGCTGATCAACGAAACAAGACCCCTTAAATTGTCAGCTGATTTGACTGGAAAAATTTACAATTACAAAACCCAGGCCTGAATGTGGAAACTGAATCGCTGAAACTATGTAAGTCAGACAAAGTCCTCAAAGAAGGCCAGAAAATTTCACGTACCTTGACAGTGTCATCAGTTGAATATGCCTCTGCTACATCGCAAAGTTTACCGGTTATATACGAGGCAGAGTACTTCCCACTGGCAGTTCCATATTCTCCCAGCACCCAACAAATGACCTGTGACTCAGAAATTAGGAATTCTGATATATGAAAAAAATAACTTTAAGATAAACAAACAACGAAAAGAAAGGAAAAACAAAACAAAAAACAAAATCAAAGGAAAGAAAAGGGGGAAAAAGTATGAGAGGAAAAATATTCAACCTTCGGCTATTATTTAAATAATTACAGAATGTGCAGGCACGTACTTGTAGAAATGCAGATGGAAGGTTTGGCTCTTCAACAATCAACAGATATGAATCCACCTGAAAAGAACATTACACATAATGAAAATAGTGCCGATTGAAAAATTAAAAAAATGCAGAAACAAAAAAACTGGATCACTGAAGGCCGTGAAATGGCAGCGAGAGAGGAAGAGAATATGTGTGTGTGTTTTAGAAAGAAATACTAAATAAGCATGCTATTTAAGGTTTATCAACAAGGGTACATTGAGTAACACAGTAAAGAATAGCCAACAGCAAATTAACTGCAACTCAACACCACATATCTTATAAAGGCACATAAGGGTCTTTATAGTCGAATTAAAAATCAAACGGCCTAAGAAAGCTTCTGAAGGAAACTAATTTCGACTTAAAACCATGGAGCAAAGTTGCAAGTATAGAAACTAAGTTCCTAGTCTTAAATATGACCTAGGTTTGAGTAGAAAGTTATGAGTAGTCCCATGGTACCGATCAAGTGTTTTGGCTCAGATGTGCACCACAATATGGAAGCGGCTCAAGATTAGGGAAGATGCTACGCTTTGAAGTCGTCACGAAGGTTAATGGAAACAGTCACAAGGTAGAGGATGGCACCAGATTTACGTAAACTTGCCAGGATGTTCCAATGCACTTGGAGAGGAACATCAGAAGTGAAAGCCAACCAGTCCTTTCTCCATCAAATGTGCAGCTGCGGTCCAGGAGTGCTCCACAGAAACTGTCTCATGGGCAGCCATGGTATGACTATGTCTTAGGTATTATATACCTGGGTTTGCAATGATCTTTGGATGGTGTGTTAAGAAATTTTTTTTTCGAGTAAATAATGTTAAGACATGTTATCTATGTTTGCTGTGTGACCAACAGTTGACCTGATAGTCTCAAACTTAAATCTTGAAATGATAATAATTCAAACCAGCGAGGAACCAGAAATCCACGTACATCACACTGACCAAACTCTCTGTCACATTACGTCCCCATAACCTGAATTCCCTTTATTTGTTTTTATTAGGGGCAGGAAAGCTGTGTGAGGAGAATGCACAGAGTTCAAACGAACTGAAATGTGTAAGCTAGCAACAAGACAGTCACATATGGCTAAACAAATAGAGCCCAACCTTGGCTTTTGTGTAAGCGTGAAATAAACAGATTTGCTCAAGACACCAAGTTATTATCACATGAAACAGATCTGATGCAACAATACAGAATCTCCAAATTTACGCAAAGGAAAGATTTAAAATTTAAATAAAAATATTAATTTAACAGAGTGACAGAGAGTAGAGCATAAGGGATACAAAGCATAAGGTCAGGAGCATACTGCAGATGACCTCAGCTGGCTGTCTGCAGTATCATCATCCTCGCCAAACCCCTCAGCAATCAGACGCATTAAGTTATGCACAACCTTATTGTTCACTAGATCCCCCGCATGCTGAAATATTTTGTTCATGGTCTGTTGAGTAAACACCAAAAAATGAGCACAAGGTTCTCAATATTGGGGACTATTCAGCACAAGTAGCAAACTTAGCGGAACAAAGGAAATAATATTTTATCCATGGAAACACTTAGGAAAATTTTGGGACCTGGATAAACCATTGGTTACTTGGGGCAAATTGCTCAGCAAGCTCTACACATCTGGATGCTATTTCAGTTTTGTAATAATGGTCATTGATGCTTATCATGTAATCAATCATACGGTCCACAATGACTTCAACATTTGATGATTTTGTCATTTTGTACAGTAATTCAAATGTCTTTCGCTTAAGCGTATCGTCAAGGTCCTGTAAAAGAAACAACAACAAATTGGGCATGAAACCTTGCCATAAGACCTAACACCAGTTGTATCCTGATTTCCAAAGATGGTAAACAAATTAAACCATGAAGCACTTGTGAACCCTCTCTTAATAAAATATTAGATAGGCAAGATCACAACGAAACATGGCTTAAGTCACATAGCACTATAATTTGAGTTGATTCCTTCTTTTCCCCCTCCTCCTTTTTCTTTTTTGATTTCCTTTAGTCTTTTTTAAATTGATTTCATCTCAATACAGCTATTATTGCAAAGTGAACACTAAAAAGAAACTGTTACCTCTAGGCAATCAATGACGGCCAGTTGATGTTGTTCAGCAATTTCTGGACTTATCTTAATCAATCTACCAAGGGCATCAATACCCAGATATTTCAGATTGTGACTATCACTCTGTACACCAAATAAGAATGCAATGAATCAAACACAAAGAAAACACACAGCTATAAGAAAGTGACAAACAAGTTTAACAGAGTCAAAGGAAAAGGATAAACCTTCAAAAATTTGGAAATTGCATCAGCTGCAGATTCTAAAAGTTTTGGATTGGAGTATATGGAGGATATGCAGCATATGCACTCATACAGAACAGCGTTGCCAATATTACTAGTGGAATCACACTTTCTCATCATATCTCCCACAATTGTATACATTTGCTCACTGGCTTTCTTGTCTCCATTACCCAAGAGTGCAAGAATTTTCAGTAATTTTATCTGCAAGCCAAGTCCATCAAAGTAGAAAAAAGTCAAACCTTTACAAGAAACTGCATAAAATTCCAAACACGACATAGCAGGTAGTTCTACAATAATGATAAATAAAAATTAATAATTTTAGAAACCTGATGAGTGAATATGAGAAAGCTTGATGACTGCCTTTACCTATGCGGAAGCATACCTGAATAAAAGGTGCTGGCATTTGATGATAATCATAACTCTTTGGCAGCCTGCGTTCAGCAACTTGCTTCAGAATGCTTACAAAACTAGAAACTAGATCCTTATAAGAATTTGCATCAACAGTTATCAGATCATAAAGAGGGCAAAGAGTTGCACCCATAACTCCAGGATCGTTATCACATAGCCTCTGCAAAAGTAGGATGCCATTCAGTCACGTGCTCGTCTAACTTAAACTTCTGTCAAGACAGTAAAACAGACGGCCAAGTGCACAAACTCATTAAGACTATCTGGGTTAAGGATCCAAAAAGAGTTTTCGGCCGGTTAGACCTAACATAGAGAGCCTCATGTTCCTAAAACAGGCTGCTTCCATAGTCGAACCAATGACCTCAAGTCACATGATTAACAGCTCATCTCTGCTTTAAGGCTGCCTTTCTTAATAGCCAGGAAATGGAAACCGGAGAAGTTTGATTACTTGTATATTTTACCTTGCGGCTAATTGGAAGAAACTTTAAATTTACCCACATGCCAACCCGCATAATTCAAAAATTTCTGTTTTTGTTTTTGTAATTCGCATAATTCAAAACATGATACGTACAAAATCTAATGTATTGAACAAGTCGACAAGATGGAAGAAAATCACCCACTTATATCGGAAAGGTCGGAATCAAATACTTCTGCAGTAAAGTAACATAAAGGAAAAGAAAGAGAGAACAAGAACAGTCCTGCACTTAAAGTATTGCTTCGCATAACTGTATGTCGGAAACTACACAGAATATTACTATGGAAAAGAAACACATACATCAGCGGCAGAAATCCTTCTCCTAAACAGCTACTTTCAAGTTTCAATACTTACGATCATAGGAAAAAAAGATTATATCATTTCACCCCAGCAAAGGAGAAACCTTTCCAAAACAAAAGAAGGTAAACATCTTAATGGTCCAGCCAAAAGCAACTAGGAGAAAGGGGAGGAAACAAAACATCAACAAAAATAAAATAAAAGATTCAATAGTCTCATGAAGAAATAGCAAAGGTAATTTTAAGATACATGCTTCCTAGTTGCATTACCAATCAATTAACGTACTGGTAAAAGATAGATCAAAGTCCTAATCTGAAGGACATTTTTTTTTTCTGTGGTTTTAATTCTTTTTGGCCATTCTCTAGTTCACTTTTACAAATGTCCCAGTAGATGTCGCATACTCAATGCTTGATATGGCGATACTACCACACTCCACTTATCAGTCAAAGGAATCTTCTAGACAGACTAAATTGAAATCCATCAACTTACAGTTGGTTACTCACAATTCTTCTAGTCACGTCAATAACGCCTCCTACATTAGAAAAAACAAGAAGTTTAATGTTAAGACCAAAATAAGAACTGACTTTTCAGTCCTGCATTCTCAGCGCGTTTGGCAAATAAACTAGCCACATCCACATATCTTAAGTTCAGTGCTCCCAAGCTAAAATCACAACAGCCACTTAAAATGTTAGCTTTCTGCACTAGGATTCAGAAGAAAAAAAAATTCTCACCTTCTGAAAGTTGGAAAGGAGGTGATTGACTGAAGATGGAGACCGCTGATAAAACCGGTGTAATGCCATCACAGCCTTTTTCCTAACAGCCTCTTTTTGATGTCCTAACAACTCCACCACCTGTGGCAAAATTGCCGGAATCGTCTCCTCATTGATCAATCTACAAACCGCATTCAATGCGGTGCAAACCACCAGATAATTGTCCGATTTCAAATCCTTCTGAATGGTATTCACGATTAAAATAATCAAGTCATGATCTTCATTCAAAAAGAGCGTAACCGCCAAGTATCCAGTTCTCTTCAGATGAATATTATCATCATGAGTCATCTTCACGGCATGAATGTAGCCAAACGCCGCGTCATGACCAAGCATCTCCACATACACAAGACGTATGATGTACTCCTTCATCTTCCTTTTCGGAATATCAGGCTCCGAAATCCTACGCTTCAGCGTCTCAATTTCGTGTAGAACGATGCGATCCTCCTCGGCTATGGATCGGGCTTCTCCTATGGATTTAATCAAGTCGAGGAACTCCTTGGACTGGCCGAAACCACCTTGGGAGCCCATTGCAAGCTCCCGTCCGATGGTCTTTAGCTGCTCCAGATTGAATTCTAGTAAGAACTACGAAAAGAAACAGTAAGGTCGGCGAATTCAGCGCCGACGTTGAATAGATTGATCGGAGATCAGTTCGGAGAGTAAAATGGATACTTGCTAGGTGACGTAGTCGTCGGATGTTTGACTGTTAAATGTTGACTGAAATGATTATGAATTTGATGTCGCAACCTACATAAAGCAACCATAAGTCACTTGTGATAATTTTTATCTTAAGTTGTAAATAATAACAACATGTATTTTGTGTGAGTATTTATGTATCGGCAATTCTGCAGAACATTCGGTATCATATCTTTTTATTTATATGAATGAAATGTTTTTATATCCGTTGTATACTTATTTATATGTCGAAATTGTCAAATGTTATCAGGTACTCTGTTCATTTTAATGCATGCAGTATAAGTTTCGCTGAATAAAGATCAAGTGTGGTAACGTCAAAATTGAGTTGTCCACGTAGTGAAAATAATTTTAACTGAACTCCCTTTATCAAGCTTCTCCAAACTGTTCTCTTATATAATAGTGAATCGGTGCCGAGTTGGAATAACTTGTCTTGATTCAATGTTAAGTTGTATATAATAAGAACATGTCTTTGTGCGAGTATTTATGTAGTAGCAATTCTGCATAATATTCAATATCAGATCCTTTTATTTATATGAATGGAATGTTTTTATATCCGTTATCTTACTATTACATGTTGAAATTGTCAAATGTTACCAAGTACTATGTTCACTTTTATGCATGCAATATAAGTGTCGCTGAATAAAAGTCAAATGTCATAATATCAGAATTGATTTGTCTACTTAGTGACAATAATTTTAAACGAGTTCCCTCATCAAACTTTTCCAAACTGTTTCCTTATGAAACAATGAATCCATGTCGAGTTAGAATAAATTGTTTAAGATACAAGAATTGCGCGTTCAAAGTTTATTTATTTAATATAAAATGTAACAAGTGAAGTAACCAAACCTTTTATTAAAAAAACCATCTCGGTATAACAATTTTTTATTTATATTTCTATCTGGCTGTATTGTACCCATATTTGTATTTTCAGATAATTTAAGGTGACGTTAAAAACATAATGTTGAAAAATTAACGTTGACAAAATCATAATGCAAGTCGATAAATTTATATCACCGGCCACCTAAAATATAAGCCTTGTTCCTCTTCTTATTTGCAGTGATAGAGGCCAAATCAAACCCTCTATTTTTTAAAATGGATGTATTGTTTGCATATTTCTCATCCTTTTCAGATCCTAGCGATTACTTTTGCTGTTGTTTGAATATATTGGGTATGCGTTGTTGTTGTAGAATTCGTCCACCTATACTCCTGAATATTCAGAGAAAACAAAATTTGGTATGGTATAGCACAAAGAATGTAACGCGTTTCTCTTTATATTTTATTCTAGCAAAATGATTGCATAAAATTATTGCATATTTTAATACGGATCCGTAATGGACTCTATTACAGGTGGTTAGCAAATTGGTCTTTCATACTTTATAGTCTTTATCTTGAAATAAGTTAAATAAATCAAATTTTGTTAGACAGTATTTATGTTCTACTACTAGGCAACGGGATTCAATGACACGGAAAAAGAGAGGGACACGGTGACGTCCTCAATGAGTGGCTGACACGTGGCTCCCCTGTGAAAAACAAAAAAAAAAATGCACAGTTGGACATATGTCTCCCCTATTGACGGCGTCACCGCGTCCTCCTTTCCCGCGCGTCACCGAAACTTTACCCTACTATTAGTTGGTTGTTTAAAATAAACTACAAATTGAAAAAGTAATACGAAACGTTGATTTTTAAATATTTATATTTTAAAAAGTAAACAATATTTTTAAAGTATACTAAAATAAAAATTAATGCAATATTTCTGAAGACGGAGAGAGTAGAATGTATTTACGTGCCCATATATTTACATATACAAACATACATATATACACATGTGTACAATATGTGTACATGTATACATTCGGACAACTATGACGAACTTTATCAGAGATGTAACTTATAATTTTGTTTTAACAAAAAAGGATGTAAATTGTATAATATAAAGCCACACTATCTCTAGTCATATTATAGCAGTCTTATGACAACTAATCTTTTGTCACATAATATTACTTAATGAGATCAGGTTATACGAATTGGAATCTATTATCACAAAAGATATACATGACGTAAATTACATAAATCTATCAAATAAAATAATATGAAAATCTATCCATAAAAATTATACTTTGTCCGTTTTCAAAAAGACTGCTATTTTTTTATTTGAAGATGTTTTAAAAATGTTAACCATATTCTATAATTTGTAAAAGAAAAATGACCAAATTACTAAATTATCCTTATAACTCGCGTAAAAAAAGATGTGTTAGAATCTGATGCGAACCGGTGAAAATGGCGCAGTACCAGACAAATAGTATAATTAAAGAATAAATAATGATTTGATAAAATCAGAAAGATTGACGCTTTTTCCTTTTCTAACCTTTAAAATTATTCCACTAACTCAAAATTACAAAATGACCCCCAAAAACAGGGAGGATGTCAGGATGAAGCATATTTATATTTATATTTTTGTTCTTATTATCATCACAGGCTTTCAATTTGAAATGCTGATTCCTAGTTTGTATCAGCATCAGCTTTTATCAGATTCTTCATTTTCTCCCCAAACCCGCTTGATAATTTCCAATCTTCATCTCCTTTTAGCTGTGTAATATTTGCAAAGGCTCAGTTTGTACACTTTAGCAGTTGGGTACTTGAATTTTGAACAAAATCTTTTGGGTTTCATTTCCCCTCTGAATTTTACACTGTGATGGTTCTTATGTGAATCATCACGGAGTGAAAATCAAGAAGGAATAGTGTGATGGAGGAGAAATCAAAAAGTAGTGTTGGTGGTAGTGAGGTGATGAATCAGCCAGGTCAGCTTGAAGTTGTAGTTGATAAAGACGATGGAGATAAGGATACTGTGGAGCTGCATTCTTACAATCAGGTGATTATCTAATTACAGTCTCTTCTAGTAGCTCATTTGTCTATTGAAATTTTTTGTTACTTTTGTGTAGCCATAATCAGTGAGGAATGAGGAACTTCAGAGGGAATCCTGCTGTTTTTAGCTGGTCGAAATTTCATTATATCTATACCTTTTACTGTTCCGAATTGATTCTGCAATGGTTTTTGTAATTTGGGTGTCGTTAAATGTGCTTTTCCCCCTTTTAGGGGGTGGGAGTTGTGGGGTGTGTGTGTTTTTTGTTCTTGGCGATATTAGGGAAGATGCAAGTCTTAGAGCACTAAACTTATATTCTGTTAAGTTGTATTCAAGATTAACCTCAGAAACATTTATATATACGAGGCAAAGGCTTGATGTGTGTTAAGAAAGTAATACTATACTACAACTTTTTGATCAATGATGCCTTTGTCTAGTCATCGAATCCGTGATGTTAGTATTTCTACCATCTGAGGGAGTTAACCATCAATGGATGAGAAACAGAAATATGGTGACCTAAAAGGAGAAGGAATACCACTGCTGAATCTATGAGATTGAAAAGTTTTTGGCTTTGCTTGTTTGCTCATCAGAATTCTGTTAACCAAAAGCATTTTTATGTATTGAGAGTACTTGGTTGGTATAAATACCGGTAATATGATGAGTGATGTAACCTCTTACAAAACTGCTTATGGGATTTAGCCAAAATATTGAAGCTGGAGGAAACACAAAAGTCTGAATTCTTTTGTATTGTGAGACAGTTCGCGAAAATTCGTACCAAACTATCAGCTGCCACCATACTTCCTCCCCACCCCTCACTCCTCAGCCATCCCACACCTGCTCATTTATATTAGCCACTTGTAAGTTTTAGCTAGAGACCACCAGTTATTTTATTTAAAAGAAAGCTGATCTGAAGAAGACTTCAGTTGTGGAACTATTGTTATGTGTATTGAAAATTACATGTTTACGGACAGAATTCTAATTCTGGTGGATTTTGCAAATGAAGCATCTGAGTCCCAGGCTTTCTAAACTTGATCAGTTTCATTGTCAGGTAGAGGAAGGACAGCAGTCCACCTTACTGCCACATCCAAGGCGTCCAAACTTATCTTCCTTACACGTGCCTGCAAGGTCCTTAGAAAATGCATTGTCCAATATTACAAAAAATGGTTCTTCTAGTCCTCGTTCTACTAGAACTGGTTTACCACCCAGACCAAGTTCTGCCAAATTGATGTCATCAATGAAAAGTATGCTTCCTCAAAAGAGTAGCCGATCCAAAAACGCGTCCCAGGATGGTGAAAAGGCAGTTCTCATACTGCCGGACGCTTTATTCTCAAATAAACTGGAAGACAGGCCGACAACTTCAAGATCATTTTCTCTCAACAAAATTCTGTTCTCGCAACCAGCAACATCATCTAATTCACTGCCTGTGACTCCAACTGTGAATTTGGGTCAAACATGTGTGGGGGAAATTCAACTGAACGGTCATTCTGAATTTCATGTAAGTCTTTTTCACTGAATTGGTGATATGGGATGCATGTACTGATTGAAGGTTACTGAAAGTTTAATATTTCTACCATGTATCATTTTCATCTCTTCCAGAAACAAGGAGTCAAGCGGCAAATAAACCGTTCCTTCTCGGTTCCCACAAAGGTTAAAGCTCGAAGCTTAAGGCGGACAGATTCTTCTGGAGGTTTGATTCGTGTGATATCAATTGGCTCTCGGCCTACAACAGTCAATAATGCCTTATTGGATGTGTCTCCAGGATCTGAATTAGGTATTTACTGATGCGCCTAGTCCATTCACTGTACATTTAGTTATTTAAGACAAAAATTGATTCAATATTGTGTGCCATTTGAACTGATGACCTCCTTAGACCTTCACTGAGATAGCTGTTCACACCTTGTGTCAGCAAGATTGAGCCCAAGGAGAATACTTTCTTGCTGTAATTTAATAGTAGAAGGGTTTGTTGCAATCCAGTTTATTATGCCTTGTATTGTTTTCCTTCGCTACTGTCTCGAATGGATGCAGTTAGGATTGGTTTTGTGTAATCCAAAAATGAAAAGGGCTTGTTGTTATCGGGAAAATCTTTTCTCCCTGTTCTCTTTGGCAATATATTCTTCTTTCAGCCTCCTTTCTCTTTTTTGTTTGCAACAGCTTCTGAAGATGCTGGAGAAGATATTCCAGAAGAAGAGGCTGTCTGTAGAATTTGTTTCGTTGAACTTGGAGAAGGGGGTGAGACACTTAAGATGGAATGCAGTTGCAAAGGAGAACTTGCACTTGCCCATGAAGAATGTGCAGTGAAGTGGTTCAGCATTAAAGGCAATAGGACCTGTGACATTTGCAAGCAGGATGTTAAAAATCTTCCAGTAACACTATTGAGAATTCAAAATCCTCCTTCCAGTAACCCAAGAAGGCCTCCAGTTTCAGCGCAGCAGAATGACACTCGCTACAGGCATGTTTCTTTGATATGGTTTGAATGGGCATCAGTTCCAAATGAAATACTGTGTACCAAAGTGTCATACATATTATCCTTAACTATGTCTGGCACACAGTATGTACTTAGATGCTATGGCTGAAATATTCCAGATAAGAGAGATTAACAAGCATGACTTGAAATGTGAGTAGGTCAAGGGACAAACTTTTGAACTCTTAACAGACACGATTTTTAGAATGTAGGCATTCAGAAATTCCGCATCCATCTGAGTTTTTGTATCCAACTTGTTGATGAGCAAAAAAACTACCCAGTCACAAATGGTGTCTAGAGGTGAAATGGACGCATTTTTAGGATTGCCTCATGAAGTTTATCTACTTATGTGTCTATTATTGGGCCTTATTAATCTAATAATTACTTTAATCAGGACTTCTTGGGGCCTGATGAATCTGAGAGTTTCGTTGGTTAGGACTTCACAGAGCTACTTCAGCTCCAAAGATTGAAACCTTTACTGTACAGGATCCAATCAATAATAACAAAAGTATTCAAGCATTCCTTCTGCTCGAGCACTTAGCTATATGGATCCATGTTTGCCATTCCTGTCATGCAGCATATGCTCTGTACACCCAAGTCTGCAATATTGCTTCTAAGTATTCTGTTCCACAGCATCCAATAGTTTAATCTATAATAGATTTCTAGGAAATACATCTGTAATAGATCCCAGAAGGAAAAAAAAAAGAGAAAACAGCAGCCTGTTGCTCAGAAGTATCCCACTTATGCGTGGTCTGGCAAGCATCCGGCCATTAGGCCTAATTTGGGTAGTCCTATCTATAAGAGCTTGTTTGCACGCCTTGAACCCGTGACCTTTGGTCACTACTGCCATGCCAAGGATTTCGTTCATCTATATCAGATACCAAATGCTGCTATTTAAATTAATAGAGAACCAATTTTGTCTCTTTGGTCTCCTTGAGTCTATCACCCTCCTTATGATATGCACTCATTTGTAGCATGTCTTGAATGTAAAAAGAACAAAACATCTCATGGCGTATCCTGATGTTTGAGGAACTCACCTGCTAATCTGAGGGCAGCTGAGGGAAGGCGTCCGATATTATATTTGCCACACCTTCTAAGCTGTAAGATACATCGAGTATTCCTTCGATCGTCTCAGTAAGAGGGCCTTTTTTCAAAGTCCGTTATAGTCCAGTGTTCATAGTGTACAAGATCACCATTGGAATATCAAATTGATGGATAGGACTCTTTTCCTTAATGTATAAACTTTATGTGCTTTACTTGAATGCATGTAAACCTTTTGTTCAGCAAGAGAGAAATTAGGTTTTCTGTTCTGATTTTCTGTTTGATCCACAGGGTCTGGCAAGATGTTCCTATCCTTATCATGGTCAGCATGCTTGCCTATTTCTGTTTTCTGGAGCAGCTTTTGGTATCGCTCTTTCTTTAGTTTCAGTTTCACAACCCAACATCTGTGCATCTGGCTTAATTTCTTTTTCAACGTACTCGTCTCTTGTGCGTTTCTTTTACATTATTTTCTTCTGGTGGTTGAGGTCGCACTAATATGTATATCTCTATTCATCTATTTGAAAAAAAGAACTATCTGCAATACAGCATTTAGAAATTTGTAAGATTTGAAGTTGTGATTCCTCAGCAGAAATATGCAGTATGGAGATTATTAGATTCATCTGTTTATATACCCACGTGTGCAACTCTTTATTAAGTTGATCACAAGAGCAGTGAATGAAATAGGATACTAACAAAAGACTACATCAAGCTGTACATGCATATTCACTTTTTGCCTCTTTTTATTTAAAAGTTTTTCCTGAGAAGCGTAGAATTACTGTTATAACAGATGTAAATTGACGCAGGTGTCTGACATGGGACCCCGTGCGCTTGCCATCTCCTTGCCGTTTGCATGTGTATTGGGCTTCATTTCAACAATGCTAGCATCTACTATGGGTAAGCTTTATTGGTTGCTTTGTTCAGCATACAATATTTATTTCCTCGCCTCTTCCCTTTACTAGGTTGGTATTCCCTATGCTAACGAGACCATGCAAAATATAAATCTTGAACATACTATTCATTTTTTTTACACACATTTTCTTTCTGCTTCCTGTCCAACATACGCCAGAAAAAATCATTGCATATTAGCATTCGAGTTCTTTATTTTAAGTGGGATTCTCCTTTTAATTTGAGACTGTCAGTTGTATCTTACTGCCTGTATATGTTTGCTTGAAACCTATTCTTTTGGTTCTGAACGACACTGTAATTGGCAGTCTAATGGATATTTTTTGAACTTCGATGACTTGGAATATGTTTGAGGGCATGTTTGTTTGTCAGAGGATTATATTATATGTAGCCTAGCTTAGCATTAATATCCAATGCAATATGGTTTTAAAATCTCTTTACACTTGCACACTAACTGAAACTTCAATATTGGAATGCTGACCTTTGGAACTTGTGACAGGCTACTCTGATTGACCAGTAATAAGCAATTGATGGAAAAAATTTGTACTAGGATTGAGGTGCTTGTTGATTCTGCTACCCTTTAAGCTGCACCTTTAATTATGAGACTTCTCACTTGATGGTAGATTAATATGCCCTGTCTGCCAAAACCTAAACATGGCTTTTTGCCCAAAAGTTGGACCACATCTTTTCCTAGTCCAATATTTGCATCTAAATGGTCTTGCATGGATTTATAAATGATAAGGGAACCCTTTTTATGCCGATATTTGAAAGTTAATGAGCAAGCCCCTTAAACTCCTGGATATGCCTGTTGGATTTGTAGTCTTCCCTTATCTTGCTTACCAGGATTCTGGTGTAATATTTTCATGCGTTTATTTGGTGCTTATCTAAGAACATGCATAGTTTCATTAGTCTTCATGTTATGTTTATCACTGCCGAGTCCCCTGGATTAGAAATGCCTGAGTAACTTGTGTAAGCAAGATTGTCACTTAGATCTATGAAGAATCATGGGACTGAGTTGGCCATATTATCATTGCAAATGTTTAAAATGGTAACAAAGAACAAAGGATACTGTAGAAAATAAGAATTAGAAATAGACATAGTTAGTTTGTCTAGTCACTGTCTCTCTGACTAGTTAGCCGTTAGGTAGTAGCCGTTGGTGTCTACTGTCAATAACTTGTATATATATATTTGCTCCACAGAATTACATGAATAGAATGAAGTTTACATTCATCAATCCTTCGGTTCCTTTAAAGTCTTTATGGTATCAGAGCCTGTCTCAAACTTGAGCAACAAAAATCAAAGGAACTCAAGAAGGAAAATATTCAAACAAATCTATATCAAAGAACACCTGCAACAAAAAGGCATACTGCAAAGCGAAATATTGAGCTCCCTGAAGCAAAGCGCAACACAAAGCATACGGCTGAACCCACCGAAGCCAGGTGGGAATCAAAATCTATACTGTAGTTGTAGTACAGAACCTTTTGTATACTATCCAGAAGTATATTGAAAAAAATCTTGTTCCAAAACTTTGGCTGGGCTGAAGAAAGAAGACGGAACTTCTGCTAGTTCATCTGCAGGTTAATTGTGGACGAAAAGGCGAAAGACAATATTTTTTACAAAAGGGGTATGTGGAAGAAAAATCAAGGGAAGTAAAGGGGTCAACGAGTGTTGTTACCCACGTGTCTACTTAAATTTGTTTTCAAAAAAAAAAAACCTCAAATTAATTCTTCTAAAATTCCGTACAGCTTGCATTTAATACACCTGGCACTTTTAGGCCACCCGTACGTATGCATTAAATCCATTTGTCTCTTTACATTTAATCCATCCGTCTCTTTTCTCCACATTTTTACTCCACCTTCATTTCCTCTATCAGAAGTCTTTTTCCTCCACCTACTACATCAGCTTCCAACTTGTTACATCGTTCTCTCATCTGCCATCCTTCTTGCTTTAAAGCAACCACCTTTCTACTCCACAAACGCATCTCATTTCCCCAACGATCTTCAAACTTTCAAAATTTTCTAGTCCAGACTCTTACTTCATCCAAAAGACCGTTGCATGGCTGATTCCAGCAGTGAGATTACCTCATCTGAAGCTAAGGCTTCCAACCCCGGAGCTGGATCTATCATGGATTCTACTCCTATGTCTATTACCAGTCAGAAGCTGAATGGTAGTAACTATTTACCATGGAGTCGTGCTGTTGAACTATTTATCATTGGGCGTGGGAAGAATGAATATCTATCTGAGAAAATGGTGGCTCCTGCTGAAACGAGTGACAAATATCCTGCTTGGGAAGCTGAGAATTCCTTGATAATGTCATGGATTCTCGGATCTATGGTACCAGAGGTAAGCAACACTTTTATGCTGTATCAGACAGCAGCTGAAATCTGGACTGCCACGAAGGAGATGTTCTCCAAACGTGACAACATCTCTGAGCTTTATGAACTTGAGTCATAGTTGAAAGATCTCAAGCAAGGTGATCAGACCGTAAGTAAGTTTTTTAGTTCATTGTCTCAGATCTGGCAACAGATTGACACTTTAGAGGCATATCAGTGGACATGCACCACTGATATGCAGTTGTTCAAAACTATAAAAGACACAAAAAGAGTTTTTGGTTTCTTGTCTGGGCTTCATAAAGATTTTGATGCCGTTAGGGGTCGTGTTCTAAGCACCAAACCTTTACCCACCATGAACGTAGTATTCTCTGAGGTTAGACAAGAGGAAAGTAGATTGAAAGTCATGATGGGGTCAAACACCACGGGGTCTACCATGACCTCAGAATCTTCTGCACTAATAACACACACTGAAGGTTCTGAGAAGGGAAAAGAAGTAATTCTTTGCCTCTAAGAAATCAGGATCTAGTGAGTATCACAAGAAAGTGTGTAAGTTCTGTCACAGAGTTGGACATGTCATAGAAGAGTGTTATCGACGTCCAGGATCTAAAGTGAAACCTCCATCATTCTATAAACCAAACCATAATCACAAACAAAATTACTCAGGCAGGGCAGATTCAAACAATTCTTGGAGAACAGATGCAGACTCCTGGAGATCTTCACCAAAGGCTGCTGTTGCAGAAACACAGACCAAGGAGGTATCTGAGACTATGTTCACTCAAGCCCACTTGGATGCTGTACTGAAGATTCTTGGAAGTCAGAGAACTCAAGTCAACTCTGCTCCTAGCCAAATTAGAGCTACAATGGCCTCAGGTATGGGAGGTAAGTCTGACTTATGGATTGTAGACTATGGCGCTACTCATCACATGACTTATAATAGGAATTCATTTAGTTCATTCATAGTATCCTATGTACCTAAGAAGGTAAAAATTGCCAATGGTCTTACCATTGATATTATGGGTTATGGTGATATACGTTTGTCAGAACAACTGGTCTTAAAGAAAGTTCTTTATGTCCCTAGCCTTGACTGTAACCTTATCTCTGTAAGAAAACTTATGTCTGATAGTAACTGTGTGGCTGTCTTCTCCTCTTCTGAGTGCTACTTTCTACCTTCTTCTTCTTCCTGTCTTCAGGAGAATACTATGAAGAAGAAGGTTATGGAGGAGAGGATTGGATGTGCTAAGCTTCATGATGGACTTTTTCTTTTGCAACCAGGACCTGACACAGAAGTTTTTGCAAGATATTCTAGTACCTATTCTTGTATGCACAGTGCTGATTCTAGAATAGGTGGTTTAAATTCTAGAATATCTTTTATTATGCTGTGGCATAAGCGTTTGGGACACCCAAACTTTTTGTATCTTAAAAGGATTAAACCTGGGTTATTTAATGGGATTATGGTTGATTCACTCAAGTGTGAAACATGTCAGTATGCTAAACACACCAGAAGCACCTACCTTGCAAAAGTGTACCAAGAAAGTAAACCCTTCAACCTAATTCATTCAGACATATGGGGTCCCTCTAGGACTCTGAATATTAATGGTTGTAGATGGTTTGTCATCTTTGTTGATGATCACACACGGTTAACTTGGATATATCTCATGAAACATAAGTCTGAGTTATCACAGGTTTTAAAAACGTTTGTGAGTCTGGTCCAGAACCAGTTTAATACTGTGATTAAGAACCTTCGGACTGATAATGGAAGTGAGTATTTAGATAGGGAGGTAAAGAATTTCCTAGCTGAAAAGGACATACACCATCAAACGTCAAATGTATATACTCCACAACAAAATGGACTGGCTGAGAGAAAGCACAGACACATTCTTGGTGTAGCTAGGTCTATTATGTTCTCCATGAATGTGTCAAAGTACTTCTGGGGGGAAGCTGTTCTTACAGCTACGTATTTGATCAACAGAACCCCTTCCAGAGTCCTTGGCTATGAAAGTCCCAAACAGAAACTTCTCAAATCTTATCCACACTGTTTACTTTTGTCAGAATTACCTTACAAAACTTTTGGTTGCACTGTATATGTCTATGATCAAACACCAACCAGAAGCAAACTGGATAGAAGGTCAATTAAGTGTGTTTTCATTGGCTATTCAGGTACTCAGAAAGGTTATAAGTGTTTGTGCCCAGGAACCAGGAAAATTTACACTACTCTTGATGTTGTTTTTGATGAAAATTTACCTTTCTTTGAGTGTGATGAACAGTTTAGGTCTCAAGGCTCAGTACAGGAACATTTTTGGAATATTATTGATATTTTTCACACGAGTAATCCACCTTCTGTTGATGGTCACACTGAACATGTGAACACTGAAATCAATCCTGAAGTACAAGCTGGATCTGAAGTTGAGGAACCTGTTGCTGCAGATTGGCACCGTACCAGATCTCATTTACCACCAATCACTCAGGTATACTCAAGGAGGAGACCACAGGTATGTCAGTCAAGTCCTTCTCCATCAACCAACTCAGATTCTCTTCCTCTTCATGTTCCTACTAATGATCCAGAATTACCAATTGCTTTACGCAAGGGGTCTCGTGAATGTACTAAATATCCTACACCAAAACTTAGAGATTACCATTTGTTCAAAACTGAGATCTGCTCTACCAAGCATCCCATGTGTAACGTTGTCTCATATGATAGACTAAGTCCTCAGTTTAAAGGCTTTACTACTAATTTGGATTGCCATACTTTACCACTAAATATTGAGGAGGCTTTGAGTCATCCTAGCTGGAAACAAGCAGTAGATGATGAGATGAATGCACTAATCAAGAACCATACATGGGATGTCATCACTCAGACTAAGGACCACAAACCAGTAGGATGCAAATGGGTTTTCTCTGTCAAGTATAATTCTGATGGCTCACTTAATAGATATAAGGCTAGATTAGTGGCTAAAGGTTTCTCCCAGTCATATGGGATAGATTATATGGAAACCTTTGCTCCAGTAGCAAAGTTAAACACTGTTAGGATTCTGTTTTCAATAGCCATTAATCTAGATTAGTCTTTGTCACAACTTGACATTAAGAATGCATTCCTTAATGGTGAGCTAAAAGAACAAGTGTATATGACCATCCCTCCTGGTTATGGAACTGTTCATACACAAGGAAAAATTTGCAGGTTAAAGAGGGCTATTTATGGCCTAAAACAGTCTCCTAGGGCATGGTTCTCAAAATTTGCACAGGTATTGTTAAAGTTTGGCTTCAAACAAGCACAAAGTGACCATACACTCTTTGTCTTTAAATGTGGACAGGTACTTACAATTCTTATAGTTTATGTAGATGACATCATTTTAACTGGAAACTGCATGACCAATATAGCTAAAGTAAAACATCATCTGTCCACTGTGTTTGAAGTGAAAGATTTAGGACCCTTACGGTACTTTCTGGGCATGGAAGTTGCTAGGAATAAGCACGGCATGTGTATTTCTCAAAGGAAGTACGTTTTAGACTTACTAGTAGAAACTGGTATGTTAGGTTGTAAATCTGCATCTACACCACTAGATTCTAAATGTTCTTCGGATAGTGCTACTGGAACTGATTTGACTGATATTCATACATACCAAAAACTTGTAGGCAAGCTAATTTATCTATCTCATACACGCCCAGACATTTGTTATTCTGTTAGTTATGTTAGCAAGTTTATGCATTCTCCTACTAATCTTCATCTTCAAGCTGTTAGGCGAATCTTAAGGTATTTAAAGGGGGCTCCTGGACAAGGACTATTGTTCAGCAAGCAAGATGATAGATCCATTAACATTTATACTGATGCCGACTGGGGAGGTTCAAAGAAGGACATGCGTTCAACAACAGGATACTGTTCGTATGTTTGGGGCAACCTTGTAACGTGGAGAAGCAAAAAACAGACTGTTGTTGCCCGAAGTAGTGCTGAAGCAGAACTTAGAGCACTTGCACTTGGAGTTTGTGAAGGGATGTGGATTAAAAGGGTATTGAAGGACTTACATCAGCACACTGAGAATTCTCCAATTCATCTGTTTTGTGATAACATCTCTGCCATCCATATGGCTGAAAATCCTATTAATCATGATAAGACTAAACATGTTGACATTAATAGACATTTTATTAGAGAAAAGTTAGAAGACAAATCTTTATGTATTTGGTATATTTCCTCAGCCAAACAAATTGCTGATATCTTTACAAAGGCTGTTATCCCCAGCATATTTCTTACATTGTTATCCAAGCTTGGTTGTTACAATATGTACACCAAGCTTGAGGGGGAGTGTAGAAAATAAGAATTAGAAATAGACATAGTTAGTTTGTCTAGTCACTGTCTCTCTGACTAGTTAGCCGTTAGGTAGTAGCCGTTGGTGTCTACTGTCAATAACTTGTATATATATATTTGCTCCACAGAATTACATGAATAGAATGAAGTTTACATTCATCAATCCTTCGGTTCCTTTAAAGTCTTTAGATACCAGTGGAAAGATCTGTGGCAGCTAAAAGTTTATTGAAAGGTTAAGATGGAAATAAATTTGTTTTAGCGAGCTAAAGTGCTTCTCTAGTCTTGGAGTGTTATTTTCTTTACACCATACTATTTAACCAGAAAAGGAATAATCTTACAAATCTTTGATACATACGACCCGATACTTTTGTTTTGACCAAGTGCAGTTACATATTTTGTTCCAAATGTCAAAATCCTCCTTTTCCCCCTGGATTTGTTTTATGATATTTTTTTGTTGTTTTCCCTGTTATATGGCAGTCAGCAAAAGTTACATCTGGGCTTATGCTTCATTCCAGTTTGCACTTGTAATCCTCTTCGCTCATATATTTTATGCATTGGTAAGTACACTTTCACCTGTCCTCTATTTTTTTAGTACATATCTTAAATACCTGAAACTCACTTATAGGAATCTTTTGATCTTCAAGTTTTACACAGGGTTCAGAGTTCACTCTTTTGTTGCTAAATTGAATTCCACGTACTATGTTTTCTTTGTTTACTTGACATGAAACGTTTTGCTCTATTTCTCGCACCAAAGGTTACTCTTGGCTCTCTCCCTTTTCTCATCAACTAACTCTACATCATGTGCAAATAACATACTATTTGGAAGTCCTAAATGTGCCGAGTGATGAAAGTATGAGCATCAAGGCAGATCTTTTTGGTATAAGATTAATCTGATACAGAACCTTTAGCTTAGTCCTTTTGGAGTCATCATACTTGTCACTCCACGTTGATACACATCTTTGATAATTTCTATATATGTTGTTCTTTCTTTGTCAAACACTTCCCATCACATTTCGCTTGAAACTTTATCATATTGTATTCTGATGGTCAAGAAAAATCATGTGAAGGTATTGTTTCTTCTACTGATGTCTCTCTATTGATCTTTTCGAAAGGTGTATAGGTTCCATAGTAGACATTTCCAGCATAAATTCGAATTGATCTTTGGATACACTAGTCTCTTCCAAAATTTGCACATAAATTTTATATGAATATTTTCCAAACCATCCAATAGACAACAATGTTCTATGAGCAGAGTCTGATATTGCTGACATGCAGTAAAACAACACAATATTAGTAGCAGCCCTATATGGAGCACATCTAAAACGCTATACACAATACATCTAGTTTGTTTCATATAGACTCCAATTCATGATGTATTGGTGTATTCATTTCAATTTATATTTACCACGATCCCGCAGCTTAATGTAAATGCAGTCATATCTGTGCTGCTTTCTTCGTTTACCGGGTTTGGTATTGGGATTAGCGCGAATTCACTTCTTATGGAGCTTCTGAGATGGAAAATGAGCCGGAGAGTACAGCGTCACAGGCCAGCGCGGCAGCCTTCACAACCTGATCAACATGAGTTAAGACAGCAGCCTAACAGTGGAGATGACCAGCAATTGCAGCATCTGCCGGCAGCAAATTCATCAGCTGGTACTAATCAAGATACCAGGCAGCTTGAGATCAGAACTGAGAGTGCTTAAATTTAGTAACCGAGCAACAGCCAGTTCAACTTCTTGGAATTTTGATTTTTGTTATCATGTGCACTTGCTGATATTAATCTGGCGCAAGCTCTGTACGTACAGATCAATGTATTGCGATTTGTTAATGCTGTAGAAATATGTCCAATTATCACATGGTTGTGTGTGACTACTCATAAAGGACTCGGCATATACAGATGGTTTAGCACGTCACATAGTGCAGATGGGTGAAGAATAATGATCATTAATTGCGTAATCAGAATAATGGGTTCGTGAAGATTGCATAAGTTTCTATTTCCAATGATGTAAAGAGCACATTTTTCCTTGACTTTGAAATATGATGGAATAAGGCAAAATGATTCACTAAATTGGATGCACTCCTTATATTGTGATGTAGCAGTTGATCGACACAGTATGACACAATTTTCATATGAGTCATCAGGAAACAATTTCTAACACATAGGTGATTGTGTATATCCGACTTTCTATATTCTGTCATAGGCTTGAGCCTCTAAAGAAATGTGGTAACGTTGTTGTTGTTTAAAAAAAGATAATACCTTCCTTCTTTTCCTTTCTTTTTCTTATTTTTTTTAGGACAATTGTAATGCCAGTTGATCAGTTCTTTTTGACGAATCCTTTTCACATACTAATAACCACCCTACATCCAATCAAAGAAGATTACCGTGTTCAATCCACTTTTTTTAATGGGTTGCTCCGAGATATCCTCTCAGCCGAAAGTCAGAAGACTAATCATCCGTCCCTGCGGTCAGTACACGAAGTGGATTACCGTGTTCAATCCACTTTTTCATCAAACTGATTAAATAATGAAGAAAGAGACAGGGCAGTAAGAACAACGACGACCTTTGACTGGAATATCCATTATCAAGTAATCAGTAAGACTAAACTAACTTTCAGACACCAAACTAACTTTTTTTTTTGTAAGTCAATTATATATATATATATATATATATATATATATATATATGCAAATTTACGTTTTTATTTCTAATGGAGTCAATGATACACTCTTCCTTAACTTTAGAATATGATGGAATAAAGCAAAATGACTCATTAAATTGGCCGCGCTTCTTATATTGTGAAATATCAGTTGATCGATATAGCTTGACGCATCATTATGGGTTATCGGGAAACAACATTTGTGTGTTTCTAACACATGAGTATGGTTGCGTATATCAGACCCCCCCATACCCCAACATAGACAGTAGCCTCTAAGGCAATGAGATAATGTTGTTGTTGTATATGCAAATTCACAAAGTAGCCATTATAATGGGCAATACCCTCTATCAACATTATTGCACTTCCACATTTAACTTATTTGTTGTTTTACTGATTTTCAAATTAAGTTCACCAACAACGATATAATAGAAAATAACGATCTTAAAAAAAATTGATGGCACATATCTTACCCGACAAACAACACCAACATTACCTCATTGTCTTAAAAGATTCCGCGTATGACTAGGTATGAAGAGCGGATATACGCAACCGTACTCATGTGGGAAACACATTGGTTGTTTTCCGATGACCTATAACTAACATTGCATCATACTGTGTCGATCAACTGCTACTTCATAATATAAGAAATGCAGCCAATTTAGTGAGTCGTTTTGCTTTATTCCATCATATTTCACAGTCAAGGAAGAGTGTCATTGATTCCATTACAAATGAAAGTATCTTACCGGACAAACAAAAATTTTAAAATGATTTAGAAGAACTGATGAACATCATAGTAGTAATTCCGTAATAAATGAGATTGAGATTTAGACAAATGCAAAATGAACCATGTTGGTTTAAAGTCATCTAAGGTGACATCAAATTTTTCTTTATTGGGTTATAAATGATTAATGAGGAGGAAGATTAATAATTACTCTTAAATCATCCAAAAAAAAAAACTACTTACGAGAATGATGCTTCACACTACTTACTCTAGGTGTAACTGTTGGAGTAGTTAATGATGTGTTAGGACATATACATTCATTTTAGATGTGGTTAATGATAATTGTAAATGGGTGTGAACTAAAATGGACACCTCTTGTGGTAAGGGAGCCTATAAGTCTATAAAAAGGTATGCATACCAAAACACACACACACATGTGTGTGTGTATATATAAGCAACCAAAACGCATTCTTGTAATCGTTTGTGAAAGTTTTCTTAATTGCAGGGGGAAAAAAAGAACTTGGTTTGACTTGGTGATTTTCAAAGAGAACTGTCCTAAGTGGAAATGAATTCTCATAAAAAAAAAGTGTTTTTTTACATCAAAGTCAATACCCATTGCTGACAGTAACTTCTACTTGTGAAACCTTGCTCAATCTTTCTTTCACATATAAATAAATAAATGGTTTAGAGCCTACAAGAAGGATATTGCATAACTCTGGCTTGGTCCAAGTACAAGAAATCCCACCCACTGTTTCTAGGAAACTACCTAACCTAATTCTATATTTCAATATACTCTTTTGGCCTGAGGAGAACACAATATTGCATCATGATTACATCTTCATGTCACTTTCATCTGACTCTGTTTTTAATTATATTCATATTTTTTTAATCCTCATGTTATTTTCTTTTGGTGGAGTGATCAAAAGGGCTGACTTTGGCATTTTCTCCCCAAGATATACCTTTTGTCTCACCTATTATACTCCCCAATATGCTCTTATTAGTTAGAATGATTCAACACATGACCCCTTAAACTACAATACATTTTTGTGTGATTGAGAAACAGCAAGATGATCATGGGAAGGAAAACTCAAGATCAGTAGAAAGTTAGCGCAATCGACGAAAGGTATGAGAGAAAACCACCTTGAATCTGCTTGATCAACACCCCTTTTAACCCTGTCAATGCTATTACATTTCAATCAATTATCTAAGCATGAGGAAAACAGCCATCCACTCTTGCAGTAGATCACCAATGGGGGATGTAAGACCAAGCAGTATGGTCATCAAGGTTAGATCATGAATGTTTTCACCTTTCTTTTTCTCTCACTGAAATTGTACTTTGAGAATTTTGATCTGACAATGCATATTGATTTGGGATGCACAGAAGGCTCATACTGTAATTCCAGCTCATATCGTAGCGGAAGCAATATCTACACTCCATGGCCTTGATCTTAGATGGTCAGGTCCCATTACACCCACTGAGATGCAATATGTAGAACAGTATGTCATAGCCAAGTATCCTGAGTACTCCAGCGCGCTTGTGGAAGGCGGAGATAAGACCGGCTTGTATGATCTTTGCATAAAAGGAGATCTGCCGGAGCCATCGCCGGAGGACAAGAGAAAGTCACCAGGGGGAGGTTCCAGGGAACCGTCTACGCCTACTTTTGCAAGTACTTCCCCTGACATGGCCAAAATTCAGCTAGTGCCATCAAGATTACTTGATATCCTCACCAAGAAATCTTCCTTCTTAGGAAGTTTCATTTCAATACCGGAAATCCAAGCGCGAAACAAAGTGCTAAAGCATTGTGGATTGCCTGAGGAGGATTATCTAGTGATTTTCACACAGCAATACAGAGATGCCATGATTCTGGTGGGAGAGAGTTACCCATTTTTTAAGGGAAACTACTACCTGACTATCTTAGGTGAAGAAATCGATTATGTAAGAGAATTCGCAATGTTTAAGGAATCAAAAGTCATCTCAGCACCAGAGACATGGTTGGATTTGAGGATCAAGGGGTCTCAGCTTAGCCAGTACTTCAGAAGGAAATCCAAACACAGTCACAAGGGGCTGTTTTCTTATCCGGCGGATGTAAATGGGATGAGACATTCTATGCATTGGGTTTCTGAAGCGCATCGGAACTCGTGGCATGTCCTTCTTGATGCAACAGGTCTATTGGTTGGACAAGACCGGCTTAATCTCGCGCTTCATAGGCCTGATTTTGTCCTGTGCAGCCTTGAGAATTCGCACTCTAATCCTTCGAAGATTACCTGTCTTCTTGTCAGGAAAAAGTCCTTTGATGTAGCCATTTCTTCCCCTCAGGCCTATGAGTGAAAGAGTCTGTAAAGAAAACAAAGGAAACCTATATATATACTGATCAAATACCGCACAGTTTTTTCTTTCAGAAGCAGATTTCCAGTCAGTTTTGAGAAGGGTATATTTTTCTTGTAACCGTATTATAATTTCTCCACGAATTTGTCAACGTGCCTCAAATTTACTATCCACTCCCCTTCTTGTTCTCTTGCTAAATCGAGCCTTCCTATGGCATACACTGGGAACTCAATTCTTTTGCTGATTATTGGTGTATAATCACTAGGGGTGTTAAACAAACCGAGTCGTTCGCGAACTATTCGAGTTCGGTTCGTGTTCGGTTCGTATTCGTTCGTTAATTATTTGTTAACGAGCCGAATTCGAATAGGTATTCGAGTTCGTTTAGTTAAACGAGCCGAACTGTTCGCGAACAGTTCGGCTCGTTTAAACAGTTATAAGGTTATCGAGCCGAACTCGAACCAATTTTAAAGTTCGTTTAGCTAAACGAACCGAGCCGAACTATTCGTTTAGCTAAACGAATTCGAGTTCGAAAACTTAGTATTCGGTTCGGCTCGGTTCGTTAACACCCCTAATAATCACTCTTTAATTCAAGTTAAAGGGTGGCCTAAGGGATTAGCAGCAAAAATAGTTGAGTTATTAAGCATTCTCATTTCACTAAATCATACTGCATTATACAAAAACCAAATATCTGTACCACACAAGCGTATAAAAAATATTGTTGCTAGCGTTTCTGAATAACTCATCAATCAGCTGTGTGCTTTAATCACAACGACTGTTTAATAGTAGCAGACATGTTTTATTGAACTAAGAGGAGTGCATATAACACTGCCTATGTTGAGACTTGTGTTTACATGAGGTGGAGATCATATCTACTCAAAATCTCAAGAGAATGGGTAGTATAACCCATTTATTTTTATCTCAAACTGTTCGATATGAGACAATATTCTCAACACCCGCCCTCACGTGACAACATGGCTTGACATACACATGCGTCTTAGAACCCGTCATCAGTCACAAACGACAAGCCAACTTCTGGACTTGGATGCGGGGAGATAATAAATGACCAATCATAGGGACAATATTCTCAACACCCGCCCTCACGTGGCTAACGTAGCTTGATATACACACGCGTCTTAGAACCTGTGCTCAATCACAAACCACAAGGCAACTTCTGGACTTGGATGAGGGGAGATAATAAATGGCCAATCATGGGTCATGAAAGGTGTGAGTCCACATTTTTAAACTGGCTCTGATATCATATTGAAACTTGGATTTACATGAGGTGAGACTCATATCCACCCAAAACCTTAAGGCAATGGGTGGTGTTACCTCTTCCTCATATAACCCATTTATTTTAATCTCAAATTATCTGATATGAGACAATATTCTCAACCGCCTACAAAGATTTTTATTTTTTTTATTTTTTGAGGAAGCCTACAAAGAATTTAATGTTGGATTCTTAAACTATGGTTATTGATTGCCACTTCAGCGTTACCACATATACTTAACTTCACATTCCCTCCCACCTTGGGCAGCATCTAACAAGTCAATTCGCCACGACAATAATGTTAATTCACCTTCCCACCTAAGTGTTTACTGGCATAATATAAATAGCTCAAGTACAGCTAAAGGATTTCATACAACATCAGCAATATAATACATTTAAGGGAATGTACAAGTTTCATGTCAATGATGGTTACAATATCTCAGTCTATCTACTTTATTGTGCAAGTGAATTCATAACTCAGTCCTTCACAGAATTTTATGAATAATAGTACCTATGTACTTAAATATAAGTTAAATTGACTTTTTAACATAGTGTAAGTTAATGAGTGACATAATTACTCATTGACTACCATAAAACTTGTCAAAATAGAGGTCAATGAATAATTGTTAGACACTCATTAACCAATAACGTTAAGAATACTTGACGTGTGGCAGTGACGATTTCGCAAAGCAAGAAGGTCGGCCATATTATTATGTTTTCCATTGATAGGTGGGTAACTACTAAGATTTAATCATTCACTATATTAAAATTGCCTATATGTTGGGACGCAAGGAGTAGACTGGAATCACCTGACCCCCTCTTTAAGGGGGTATTTAAGGATCCGGTGACACGTGTCACACAGGGGGATGGTGAGGCTGGGTGAGGGTCACCCACATCCAGCCTCACCACCTCTCCTGTGTGCCACGTGTCAGGCGGTCTGGAGGGGGGTGAGGGACTTGGGGGTTAGGGGATCTCGTTCCGCAAGGAGTATGTACAAGAGAGCTAATATTTGGAATCTCTCCTTACTAACATACTAAACGGATGTTCTGAGTTCTAGCAGATAACTTTTTTTTTTATTAATCTCCAAATGTCTGACAGCTTAGAAATCTAAGTTAAAAGATCGCCTCTAGCTTCTTCCACAATATTTAACTACATCTCTTCCAACGAACCATAGGCAATGATTCCCGTCGTTTCTGGTACAATATTTTATCCCAACTGTACAAACTTTACAGCTGCAACGTAAGCTGCAAACCAGCATCTTCAGCTTAGATGGTCTCTAGAAATATGCTAATTCACTGAACTAGCCATGATTTCCATTTCCAATTTAATTAAAGACACACTCTTCTTTGACTTTGGAATATGATGGAATAAAGCAAAATAAATCACTAAATTGGTTGCAATTCTGAAGTATCAGTTGATCAACACAGCTTGACGTAATTTTTATTATGAGTCATCGGGAAACAATTTCTGTATGTTTCTAATACTTCTGAAACTCGGACCATTTCCTTTTCCTCGAAACATGGAGGTCAGAGGATCTCGATCGCATTACATCAGCTAACTCTATGTGGGAACTGCACCTTTGAGGATTGACTAGATAAAGGGAATGAAACGACAATGTCAAAATCAGAAAACTAAACCAATAAGACAAATAAATTTTATTAGCTATGTGTAATTTGTAATCTACAGATATTCATATAATGGTTCAATAATTAAACTACAAAGCTCCTATCTTTTGTCGAAAATGTTTAAGGTTTATGTACATATTACTGCCATTTCCTAAAAATTTTGTTATTTCTAATGCGTGTTCAATAGAAAACCTAATATTAATCACACGTCGGAGATAATTTTCGAAAGTTAGGAAAAGTTGGAAAATATATTGAGAATTTCGCTAGATATGACCAAACAAACATATTTAGAAAGTAGGTATAAAAGAAGATGAAAAATATGGTACAATTTTTATCATGTTAGTTTTTTGTTTTTAGATTCGGTATGCTCATGTGGTTATATTACATATCGTTCAATAAAACTTGTAATCCACATTTTTTGGTCTCATACTATTTACCATACAAATAAATCATATTACATATATATATATATATATATATATATATATATATATTCATAACTTCTTGCATCAAAGTTATTGAGCAAGACACTTTATATGAAGATTATCCCGAATGATTTAAGTCAAAAGTTACCAATTATAATTATAATCACAAATCACAATGATATCAAAATTATTGTCACAACGATGTTTTTAATATCATAGTATGTTTAAAATCAAGAGTTATATTATTTGTATGACGTCACAGTAAACAACAACAATCATAGTCAGTATATCCCAACGACATTAAAATTTAACACTACGGTCTGGAATTATATTATTTTTATGACGTCACAGTACACAACAATAATCATAGACAATATATCCCAACGACATCAAAAGTTAATAAATTCCGGAGAGGATGAGAAGCCTACTTGCGGATTTGTAAAATTGGCATAGATTCTCTTCCCAAACATGTGCCTCAGCTTGCCTATGAAAATTTAAGGTCCTACGTGGAGATTGTGAATGACCTGGATATTGTGCACTTGAAGCTTAACAAACACCAAAATTTGTGAAATTCCACTTGGCACCAATCAAAACCTCAGCAACCTTATCTTCCCTCATAAATCTCATCTTCCCAATATCCACTCCACTTAATCATCCAGAAAGCTTGTGCTTCCATTTCCACACCACAAATATTTTTGCAGTTTTACTACACAACAACAAGAGATCATCACACCAAAAAAATTTTTGTAGCTTTAGAGCTGGCAATGGCCTCAACAGCATGTGCTATTTTCACACCTGCAGTAGCAGCTAGAAACTCATCACAGCGCCATGTGACATCCTCTCCTAAGCCCAACCAGCTCACCTGCCGAGCCCAGAAGCAACCTTCTGCTCAAGAAGATGATGCCAGTGTTTCTGTTTCTCGTAGATTGGCTCTTACTGTTCTTGTTGGTGCTGCTGCTGTTGGCTCTAGAGTTTCCCCTGCTGATGCTGCTTATGGAGAAGCTGGTATTTATTTCTGAAATCCCTCTCTTTTCTTTTTATTATTTTCTTTTATCAGATGCACACTAGGAAAAGGATGAGATTAGAACTTTCGTTGTTACCAAGAAGTGCAATGGCCTTTTTACCACTAGACCGATTCGAATTCCTGACTGAAATCCCTTTTTCCATTGGAAATTTGTCCATTCTTCATCTATGATCACAGGTTCTTTATGGTTTTCTCGAGAATTTTTATGTTGTTTATGGGTTAACTAGTATTTTGATGAAAAACAACTCATTTGGAGAAAGACCATATAAAGATGGTGTTGATGCTGTCAAACTTTATTAGATGGCATGGAATCAGGATTAGCAATAAAGATTTTATATTAATTGGATCTAATACTCATCTTTGTAGAATTTGAGGAATATGCTGTCAAACTTTTACTGATAACACTAGAATCAGGATTAGCAAGAAAATTTTGTAGAAATTTGACCTAATAGGCTAATCTTTGTTGTGGCACATAGCAGCTGGACATTGTGGTCAATGGTGCGTGGCGTAACGCCTTCACACCACCCCACATTTTGACATTTTGATGTTATCTCCATCTTAGTTATGATGTGTTATGTTTTTATTATAATACTTAATTGTGAATTTAGTATATTTTTTCTCTCATGTCTTTTGACTATGGTGGTTTCCATTTCCTATGGAGCCGAGGACACACTATTCTTTGACTTTGGAATATGATAGAATAAAACAAAATGACTCACTATATTGGCTGCGCTTCTTATATTATGAAGTAATAGTTGATCTACACAGCTTGAAGCATCATTATGAGTCATCGGAAAACAACCTCTGTGTGTTTCTAACACACAGGTATGGTTACGTATATCCGAACCCCATACCATGCCATAGGCGGGAGCCTCTAAGGCAATGGGGTAATGTTGTTGTTGTTGTGACTATGGTGGACTGAAATTCATGTGTACAGTACTTGTAAAGACAATACGTGTCTTTTGCAGCTAATGTCTTTGGAAAGCCAAAGTCAGGCACAGACTTCATTGCAATCTCTGGAGATGGATTCAAACTATCCATTCCCTCAAAATGGAACCCTAGCAAAGAGGTAGAATACCCAGGCCAGGTTCTCCGCTACGAGGACAACTTTGATGCTACCAGCAATGTTTGTGTTTTGGTGTTTCCTACTGACAAAAAGTCCATCACTGACTATGGCTCCCCTGAGGATTTCCTTTCCAAGGTCATTTCAGTCATAACTTCGATTTCGAGCATAGAACTTTTACTCAATTCTCATTCTTGTCAAGCACAACCTAACAATAAGAAATTTGATATGAACATTTCAGGTGGACTACTTGCTGGGGAAACAAGCCTATTTTGGCAAAACTGATTCAGAGGTAAACCAAACAAAGTCAAAATTATAATGCAAAAGGATATAACAACCCTTTCAAGATATATTTGCATTAGCACCAAATGGCATAAGAAACTGATGTAATGCAAAAGGATATAACTAACAACCCTTTTAAGATATGTTTGCATTAGCACCAAATGGCATAAGAAACTGAACAATGTTGCTTGGATTGGTTAACTTGCCAGGGTGGATTTGATTCTAATCAAGTGGCAACTGCAAATCTGCTGGAAACATCGACTCCTACGATCAATGGGAAACAGTTTTACTTCCTGTCTGTGCTGACAAGAACTGCTGATGGGGATGAAGGTGGCAAACACCTATTGATCACAGCCTCCGTGTCGGATGGTAAACTCTATGTTTGCAAGGCACAAGCAGGGGACAAGAGATGGTTCAAAGGTGCCAGGAAATTGGTGGAGGGCACATCTAGTTCCTTCAGTTTGGCTTAAAAAACCGTTTTTGTGCGTATGTAATCCATCCTATATCAATCTCTTATATTGAACTGGGATCTTCAACATCTTTCTACCCTCTAGTCCTAGAGTTGTTCTTCAAGGCCAATGTGGATAATGTTAAATACTCTTGCGTTAACTATATATGAAAAATATCTTGGTTAAAGGTAAAATACAGTTACAGATGGATCAGAGATAGATGAGATGTTCCAAATACGAGTTAAAACAGAGAGAATAGAAACCATAATAAAAGATTCTCAATGAAAACAAAAACAAATACATACGAGGCCATCAGCAAAATTTCATTTGTGTAAACACCAAATAGATTTGTCAAACGCACGCGAAATCCTAAATTTGTAGAAGTGTTGGAAAAAGAGAATTGCCAGACAGTCACAAAAATTGAAGTTTCCATTACCACCAGAAGCTAAACTGCAAACTCTGAGATCAAATAGGATAGCAAAACTAATAGTATTATTCAATGATACAAGTGGGTACTACATTCTACTGCACTCACATCATGTTTTCTTGCTCAAGAAGTCCAAAATTTAGTACCATACAGTATAGCTGATTGTCAGCAACCAGGATCAGGACCGATTCGAGAAAGCCACAAATGGTCAACATCCCACCCCCAACCAGGGTTGGCCGACAACCACCTTAATTATCAACAACCTCAATCAGGGTTGGCTCATAATCACTAGGCGCCTCAAAACCATGCAAATTGATGACCGTTGCAGCCACATTGGCCAGGCCACCCTCAGGAACATCCTTACGGAATCTTACTCCAGGTGCAAGTCCAGGACCACCAATAGCCACCGGAACCTACAGCAAAAGCACCATTCAGTATTTCAAACATAAAGGCTCTTTCTTTCAACTAAGGTTATTTTTAACATATCGTTACAAGACAAAATGATGCAAGTGATATGAACTTCTCCAATATATTTTCTTTTTTTTTTCGCCATTCTATAGTTCTACAAACTTATACCCCTTCACTCCCAATTTGTTAGCCAACTTGCAAACAGAGTTGTTCCGGAGAAGCAAGGATTCCAGGTGCAATTGAAGAATTGAGATTTCAAAAGTAGGCATTCAACAAATAAAGCATTTGGTACATACTGGTTCAAGGGTGTGAGAAGTAAGGATTTGAATTTTGCCATTCTTGTCAAGAAGAGGCTCCCCTTTCTTGTTCCTCTTCACCATATCCTCGGCATTTCCGTGGTCAGCAGTGATAACGTATATTCCACCCACTTGCTCTATGGCATCGATGATCATCTGCAAATGCAGACACGATTTGAATAAAGAAAGCAAGCACCAGAAGTGTAACGAGAAAGAAAAATACACACAAGCACTTAAAGTTACTAAATCAGCAATGTTAATCTGAGAGAATACAATGTTTCCCTTTTTGCTTCTTTTTCCTTATCTCTTCTGGGTTTCATGGGGCGGAGACTGCAAAATGCGCAACACTAACAACCATGGTTTCACAATTACCTAATGGGTTCACAATTATCCCATGATTGAGGACCCAACTATAATACTACTCTACAAGTAAGAACAAGAGAAACTAAGGCAAAATCACAATATTATGCTTGACGGGCAGTTTTGGAGAAGGAACCGAAAACAAGATTTTCTCTCTCAAAACCCAATAGATCCTTTCCCACAGTCCAATTGCAAAGAGCCAGACTCTATCAGGAAAATCTGTAACTTTATCCCTTTGCAACTCCTTGCAGTCTCGAGATGGCACCCAAATTTAGCTTAGAAGCAAGGTAAGGTAATAAACAAGTTTGCTCTCTAGCACTAGGATCTCCTAGTCTCAAATATGTTTTTTGAGCAAATTAATCTTGCTGCTTGCCATCACTATGGGCCACCTACCTTGTAAATCCTTTGCATATTTATGGAATTTGACTTACAAAAAAAGGTAATAAACAAGAAAAGGCAAGCTACAATTTTTTTAAAAGCTGCAGTCCCTGAATGCAAGCCTCCCATTCAGCATTATCTTACCAAATTCGTGCGGAGGGGCAATAGCTTTCCTTTTAATGTTTTAATGCATGTATTCCTAGTGCACCCTCCTAATGCAAACCACCTCAGTATTGTGGAAAACGAACAAGTGCAGCAAACATAAGTGAAATAAACCTCAGAAGCGACTGCTAGAAAGTGCCAAGACAACATCTCATCCCACAATTAAGAAGGTAAGACCAACATTACCTTGACACCCTCATCAGCAGCCTTGCAAGCAACAACTGTTGCTTCAATATCTCCTGTATGCCCCACCATGTCACTGTTTGGCAGGTTGACTCGTACCTGTAGCAAACAAATCATTATGGAAAACGACCTTACAATGCCTGCTATCGATAAAACTTGTTATTCGCCTTCATAAATTACCTGGTGGAACTTGCGACTAAGGATTATATCTCTAGCCTTCTCAGCAATCTCCAAGGCCTTCATCTTAGGCTGGACATTGAAAGTGATACCGCTATCACTCGGAATTTCAACATATTCCTCCATCTCTGGGTTGAAATAGCCAGACCGATTTCCATTCCAGAAGAATGTGACATGACCAAATTTAACAGTCTCGCTGTCAACAATTGATAAAATATTAGCCAATTGGTTCAATCCAATGAAAGTAAATGAAAAAATAGATAAACCAAAGTAAAACAACATAGCCGATGCACATGGTTTCTTAATAGAAGAGGTTCAAATATTAATTATCCATTGGGATGCCCACTGGTGATTGGTATGCCTTTACATCAAAACTGTATCTACCAAACAGAACTACAAACAAAACGAGAAATAAGAACAGTACCATGTCAATATTATGCCAAAAACCAGAGCCCACAACTCACCTACAAGCAAAGGTGCGGACTCCATTATGCACAAGGTATTCACCCGATGTTCTTTCAATCTCCGGTGGCGAAACAAGGTATTTGCTTGGGAGCTTCAGTTCACCATCATACTGGAGCATTCCAGCATAACGGATCTTAGGGACTCGAACCCGATCAAATTTATCAAAATCCTCGTATTCAAGGGCCTTTGCCAACATAACCATGCGATCTGCTCGGAAGTTGATTGTTACAACAGCATCACCATCCACAATTGGTCCCACAGGCTTTCCACTCTCATCAACAATGACAAATGGAGGCAAGTATTGGTCATTAGCTTTGGGTTCCTCTCTAAGCTTCTTCACAGCTTCAAGACCACTCTTAAATTTGTGAGGAGCCTCGCCTAGAACTTGAGCATCCCAACCTCGCTTCACAACATCCCAATCATTCTGTCAACAGCAAAGTAAACGTTCAGTTGTAAGTTTAAAAAAGAAAAAAAAAAAAGAAAGCCTAACACTCACGTGTATAAAAACGCATAAACATAGAAACAAGCTTGACTTCAGTACACATACAAACAAAGAACAGCAAACTCATAAACTATAAATCAACAACAATATAACACTGAAGATTGATTGACATAAGGAGCATTAAAATGTCAAATATCTTGAAAGCATTTCCTATCTTACAACTAAAGCAAAGAAAACAAAACAGGCTGCAGCTGCATATTGGCATTCTCAAAGAAACACAAATCAAATTCTAGTTTGATTCAGTTAAAAAGGTAAAAGAAACAAATTATAAAGAAATGGGCAGACGCATCTCTCTCAAAATATTGGCTTTAGAATTATTGTATCGGTATCAGATAAAAATACGAATCCTGAACAAAACAAAAATTTAGGTGGCTTGCTGTGCACTAAAATATGTAAATAAGCAGAATCCAGAAAACTTACCTCATAACGGTCCATTGTAACATACATGCGGCCACCACCAGATGCAACCTGTGCATCAATACCTTTTGCGCGCAATTGGGCAAGGTCATTCTCAAGAGTTTCCATAAAGCCTACACTAGATCCATCCAAAACATCACGACCATCAGTAAGTGCATGAACACGAATCCTTTTGGCACCATGTTCACTAGCGCCCTTGAGCAACAACTGCACCAAAAACATGAGAATTAACCACCATTCACTTTTAATAAATAAAACATTGAACACAGTTACAAGGGTAGTCGGTTTGGGCAAACAAAATTTACATAAGGCTTCAAAAAAGGCCTCTAAGTTCACAAGGATCAAACCTGTAACTGATCAAGCCTCGAGTGGACACCTCCATCGCTCAACAAACCGATAAGATGCAATGTCCCAGTTTCAAAAGATTCCTTAATATACTTGAAACCTTCTCCATCATAAATTTTTCCAGATTCAAGAGCTAAATCAACAAGTTTTGCCCTGCACAAGGACAAACACAGATTACCTCTTTATTGTACTTGAAAGATAGAAAGCCACTTACACCAAAATAAAAATAAAAAAGGATATTAAGCCAAAGTTTTCCTTGCGATTCATTATAAAAAGAAAACAAAATAAAAGCACATAAATCGTCTTTGAAATAAGAAACAAGAACAAAAGTAAGCTCCATTTGACAGAAAATGTAAATATAATGCATAATGAAGCCAAATATTATCATCCAAGTCAAATTTATCTGACAAACGAATGATTTCAAAAAGCTCCCAGACTTGCATCAAATTAAGCTTGATACGAAAAACTTATACTATATTGTTAATAGTGTATTGGCGACAATGCAAAGTACAAACATCGGAGAAAGGAAACATAAACATGGAAACTTACTTTTCGTCTATTCATCTTCATTTAGAAACACGGATAAAGTAAAGCACATAGAAAATCTACATCTTCATGAACACGGATGGAAATATATAAACACCAATACATAAAAAATAAAAATAAAAAGCATTCCGAAAATCAGATCCAAAGAAAAAAGGAAGTCCGACAGACCCTTGAGCATAAATCCTTCCAGCACCAAGAGCGTTATGTCCAACCTCACTGTTCCCCATATCATCATCTGTAGGCAACCC
This sequence comes from Eustoma russellianum, assembly GCA_036186865.1. Lineage (NCBI taxonomy): Eukaryota > Viridiplantae > Streptophyta > Magnoliopsida > Gentianales > Gentianaceae > Eustoma > Eustoma russellianum. The sequence goes on along the minus strand of AP025047.1, from coordinate 3,343,264 downwards.
CACGGCCTTCCCATGCGCTTTCACCAATCTCCACCTATCAGGAGCACCCTGTTGCAACAAAATCACACAGAAAAAGCAAATCATGATTAGCCACTCTCCCTGAAATCTAAACAAAATTAAGGAAAATCTTATGTTAGTACTAAAAAGAAAATGGATCTTGCCTATTGAATACCTTTTTGAAGGAATCCATGGTAGGAGTCTCAGCAATATGGATACAATTATATTGATCGGGTTTGGCCTCACCCCACCCATCTAAAACCACAAGTGCAATTACTTTATCCTTTGGAAGCTTTGGGTGATCATTCAATTTCCATGAAAATCCTGAGCTGCCCATATCTTGCTTTACTCCAAAACTAAACAACAAAGAAATACTCAAGAACTTCAAAAGGGAAACAAAATCATGAAAAAATGACAGATCTGTAAAGATCTTTCAACTACAAATCATGCATGAAATTACATATTACAGATGTGAAAGAACAAGCAGGAGTCTGGATATGAGAATTTTGTGATGTAAGACAGGAAAAAACCAGAGATGAAAAACCAATAGGGAGGGTTTTATTTGAATCCGGAGCCGGCGAGAACGTTGGCCACGATGCCGTTTTATTTCTTTATGGCAACTTGGCTTTCTACTTTTCTTTTCTTTTCTTTCCTTTTTATTTTTGACTTGTTGAACAAGAAGGTGGCAAGTTTGACATCAATATTAACCATTATTTGAGAGACTTTCGTCTATGATAACACATGAATGGTTCAGATGTACGCTATCATACACATATGTTATAAACGCAAAGAGATTGTTGTTTGATGACACATAACGAAAATTGTGTCAAGCTATGTCGATCAACTGCTAATTCACAATATACAAAACACAACCAATATAATGAGTACTTTTGCTTTATTATATTATATTTTAAAAATGAAAGAAAAATGTGGCTTTTACGAAAATATAAATAAATGTGGCAAGCGGAAGAAATTCCTTGTTGTGACTGGACGGAATGTTCTAGAAGGGATGCTACTTTGTCTTGAAGAAACTATTTTTATTTTCTTTTTGTAATATGAAATTTTGTTAGACGTGGATGGTGAGCAATTTCAGTGGTTCTTTTCTTCTTCTTTTTTTAAATCAATTGAAAAGAAAAACTTAGAGCAATTTACACACAAGTCAAAAGTAACAATTCATTGATAAAATAAAAGAAATCCAAAAGTAACAATTTACTGAATATTTGATATACTTCTGAAGGTATAAAACTTTGATGTAATATAACTACTCTAATCTCTATATGTATAAGGACACTGGTAGAAATTCCTTAGGTGGCCAAAATAATATTACAATTGCACATGTAGTTTAGATTACAAATATGTTTATAAGTATGAGTATGTTGATATAAATGTGTATCATCAAGATAATAAGATTTATAAAAGAAGAATAATTTATATATGTAAAACATAGTACATAAAGTCATTATGCACTTATCTTATATTTTGTTTCTATCAAGTTTGGCTAATGATGATGTCTTCAAAAATTTACTAGTTTCGTGTTTTATTTTAAGAAGGCACGACATATAGGGCGAATAATACTATTAGGCTCACGGTTAAAAACTATATCCGCCATGTATGATGTCAACAAATCAAACACTTCCTTTTGTTTTTTGGATTATTTTTATTATATTAACTAATCATAGTCTTTTCTGTTGGACTAATCGTATAAAACATAGTAATTGTTATGCCCGTGGAAAAAAATAAAAAAAAATAAAAGTAAAACAAAAGAGAGTAAGGGATTATTCAAAATTATTAAATCTTATCTTAATTCATTAAATTAACCCCATCACTCCCTATAATCTCTCCCTCTCATTTCAATCCCATTTACCCTAATCCTCTTCTCTCTCTCTCTCTCATTTTCGGCAGCCTCCCTTCCATTCTTCCCCATCACAAATTTCGGCCATAAGAGACAAGGAAAAGAAGGATCTTTGATCCACGGTTCAGGAGGAGGAAACCACAACCCTAACGAGATCATCATCTCGTAGATATATCAATCAACTCTCGCTAGGAATCGAGGTAGGTGCATACTATTTATTCCCTCAAAACGGTATGAAGTCGTGCATAGTCAAAATGGTATTTTACGTGTTGTTGTTGTTTAATTATTGTACAATCGTGATCTTGATGATGTGCTCCAACGTGTATATTTTCCGTTATGTGTTTCTTGATGTCAACGTGATCTTGTTGATGTGTTCTTCTTTGTGGTGAGGGGATATTGATTTTGGGTGTAAGAGAAGGGGGAGAATGGTTGAATGTGATTGTTGAATGGATTGCAGGAAATTCAGAATGGGGAATTCTGAATTACGGGGACATCGCTGAGGGTTCGATGTGCCTCAGATGGACGTCGATAGATCGACGTCCAGAAGGCGAGGGTTCGATGTACCTCAGGAGTACATCGATCGATCGACGTCAACTGAGTGAGGGTTCGATGTGTCTCAGTTAGACGTCGATCGATCGACGTCAGGGGATGACATCCAACCGTTTTTTTCCCTTTCTCTTGCATTCATGGCACGTGCATTTGCATGAGGTATACTGCGTCTATATGGCGTGGGTACCGGGATGACTTACCGTGTCTATAGGGCACCAGGGTCATGAGACATATTGCGTCTACAGGGCGTGGGTGTCCAAACGGTAAGTGGTGGCTAGTGACCATGATGCCGGGGTTCGCATGAGGTATACTGCGTCTATAGGGCGTGGGTATCGGGATGACTTACCGTGTCTATAGGGCACCGGGGTCACGAGACATACTGCGTCTATAGGGCGTGGGTGTCGAAACAGCAAGTGGTGGCTAGAGACCAAGACGCTGGATTTAGGACCCGGGAGCATGCATTGCATATAGGTCTAAGGACATACTGTGTGACATGTTTCTCGTTGCGCGTGGCACGTTATTTGAGCATGCATCACGTACTTGCGCATGCATCTTCTGTGGTTTGTTTACTTTTCGTATAAGTGGTATCATGCTGTGTTATGTGCTACGTGCTGGTATCAGTTTGGGTATGTAAGTTTTGTATTGTTTTGAGAGGCACCTACTGGGTGATTACCATCACTCACCCTACTATTCCATATGTAGCCGAGACGGAGTATGATTATATCTACGTTGAGAACGGGTCCGACACCGTGGAATGGGCTGAGTGACTCGGAGGAGTGCGTGCAGCGAGGATGGAGACGGGATTCTTATGATGTTATTGGGATGACACAGACATTTTAATATTCAGTATTACTTTTTGAAAACAATTTCATGCTTTTAAACTTCCGATATTTGATCTTGACTTGTAAGGTCTGGTCAGCCTAGAAATAATGTCGTTATTTTCTTGAAGTTCGTTAAATTCAAACCTTTTGATGTGATTTATCGTTTCCGCGCAAAGTTAAGGAACACTTTTCTATGTCAGCACTGATGTATGACAGGTTGATGTGACGCCTTGTATTCTCCTGAGTGAGATACGGGGGGTGCACCGTTACCGAGGATGGAGCTCGGGAGCGGGGCGCTACAGTAATAGTATAAACGACACTTCTCTTCTAGTTTATGTTTTCTTTGCCAGAAAATCATTTTGACACCTTCTTTTATATAAAAAACAAAAAAAAAATCCGCTTTACACGTGTCTAGTTAGGACAATGGATGATGTAAAGATTGATTTAACTTTATTTTCTCTAGATGCACAGATCATATGTGATTTTTGGAGTCTTTATCGTTTCAGACTAAGGAGTTTCATAAAGTCAGTTTTCTAGGTAAAATGCTCACAAAAAATAACGTATATGTTGCTGACATGTGATTGCAGGTTGTCGTCTATGCAACGCAACCCCTCCATTCCCTCTTTCCCCGTCTCCTTTAACCCCACCTCTCTCTCTTCTTCCTCAGTATCCATCCTCTTCGCTCCCCTACAGCCTGACCCCTTCCCCTTTCCTCCTATCCTAAGCCCCACCTCTCTCTCTTGTTCCTTCTCATATTTCTCCTTATAGTTGTCTCGTTCTCATTCCATTGTATTGCCATCATAAGCCTTACATCTCTCCCTTTTTCTAATTGTACTTCTCCCTCTAGAATTTGCTCCATCCCCTCATCACATCATCCCCTCAAGAGAATCCACTAGAGTGCAGGCACAAGGGTACCACAACATAAAGACTGTCGACTTTTTTTTTTTACCGACGATCTAAACCACAACATCCTTCATTTGCCATGAACCTCTGAAGCTCATATGAAAGTTATAATGAAATTATGTTTAAAGTTTTTGTAAATAAAATTTGTAAAATGTTTAGTCATGAAATGTAATTTCTTCTTTATTTATCTGTTGCGACATCGTATATCAGAACATATGTCTTATTAAGTATAATTGTTGTTTTGCATGAAAACAATGTTCTTTTAAAAATGTATGTGTAACTATGTCTTTGTTTGTATAGAAACAGTTTGATTTATATTGTTGGTAAAAAAATATCTAATACGTGGATAAGAACGTCGCAATCAAACCGATAGGATAAAGCAATTAGTCACGACCTATGCTGAATAACGTATTATAACATTAACTCGTTTGATCCAAAAGTTCATATGCTTAAACAGATAATCTATTAGTTGACATCATTTGTGCATTTTTCGAAAGTCGAAAAGATTATGAATCACAAGTAGTACAATTTAATTTTATTTTAATGGTTAGTTAATTAATTAAAATAAATCGTTAAAGTATTTTAAACATAATTATTTTGAAATTGATCCTAAATATTTAAAAAAAAGATTTTGTCAAATTATTATATTATATACTTTAAAAAGTTGGCCTTAACAAAGTATATGTGAATAATATTTTATTTATTTATTATTAATATTTAAACAGCTTAACTCACTATTTCTTTTTTTTTTTTTTTTCTTCCTGAGAGTTAAAAAAACAAACAAAAAAAGAATAGAGGGTTAATAAGCCGGTTGAACCAATCATCGCATGACTCTATCCCCTGCCGGTCGAGTACCGACCTATCCCGTTCTTCTGCTTTCCTCTCACCGATATACGCGATTTGGGTTTGCAGCTACATTTCCTTTTAGGTCTTCTTGGAGCTGCTTGATTCTAGTTCTGCATCAACGCTGCGTCTTTAGATACCCAAAGACGATTCCTTCTATTGCCCCAAATTTTTGGGAAGATCATCGCGGCAACTGCTATTTGACCCTGCAGACGACGGAGGAAGAAGGAGCTGGAATACGAGTAATCCCGCACAGATCTTTTGTAATCTTGAAGGTAAGACTGTATTTCTTTATTCCTTTGCCTGATGATGATTTTGGCATATTCGTTACGGAAACGAGCTCCAATATGGTTCTTCCATCCAAGATCGGGAATTGGCAGCAGTCGAGCGAACTCCGGTGACGCTGTTATTTACCCCGGCCGGCCGCTGTGCCTTTGTTTGCTTTAGTAATTTTGGTGACTCGCATGTTTAGAAGTTATTTCCTACTTCAGCCAGGTATATATAATAGCGGCAGGGAATTTCTTTGGTGAATGTCGGCTCGATTGCTATTTTTAGTGGCACAGGTAGTGTAGAAGGGTTTATGGGGTTTAGCAGTGTGAATTCACAAGTTGTAAAAGGTGGATTTCCACGGAATATGGTTTTTAGGGCTTCATTGATATGAAATAATTAAATTGTGTTTGATGACTAGTTGAGATGTAACCTGGAGAAAAGTAAATATAGGGTAGTGTATTATCCTTGTTAAAATTTCAAAGCTTAAAACTTCTGCTTGTCGAGTATTTTAAGGTGGATGTTAAATGATTTAAATTTTAAATTATTTCGTTATTTTCTTTTGGGCTTGGGGGGTGAATATGTTTGTATTTCGATATCCGGGTACGTATATATCATTTCAATGGTAGCTTTGGTTCTGTGACATATGCTGTAATGTTTTTCATGATGTTTAGATATTGTTAGAACCAATAGCATTAGTATTTGTTTTCAAGATTCATTACGGGCATTTGAAAATCATAGTTTGAGTTAGACTGTCCATATTCCTGTCATTTTATGTCTCATCTTCCTTTTTTGTGGATCCACGTACATAGTATCTTGTGCTTTGATAACTTTGAGCTGAATGGCAGAGGAACTTATTGTTCCAGTTACCTATGTCAAGCTTGTGCCACTATGTATTTGTACCAGATAGGGAAAACGAGGACTAGTCTTCAACCACCACTTGATTCGCTTATCTCTTGAAACAGTCTTATCCAGACAGTGAACCTTTAGGGCATATGACTAGTAAGGTCAATAAACCTACCATATCGTTTCATACTAGTTGCAATAGAATCATTAATTATGATGTCTGGTGTGCATGTGTCTCTCTATACTGGTCAGCAAGGGGTGGGGGGATGGGGGTGGGGCAAGAATAACGTCAGTGGTAATTTTGCAATATTTGGGCTGCCCATGAATGGATAGAAGTTGGTATTTTGAGATCTTTAACTTTCTAATCTTGACTTATAGACCTGAACCTGGATTATGTTTTCTTGTTCGGTAAAGCTGGCTGTTTCTTCTAATATTCACAGGATGTTGTTACATGCTGATCGGGTGACATTATATGTTGATTAGAGAAATCATCGTCGCCGTTTCCTGTTGGTTTAGAGGGGTAGGATGTCTGGTTCCTTGCCTGGCAATTCTTTGCACCATGGATCGGTTGAGGCAGGAGCTCATAAAGTTTCTCATGATAAGTCAGAGGAAGGTGGTGGTGGCGGATGGTATTTCTCTAGGAAGGAGATTGAAGAAAATTCCCCATCCAGGCGAGATGGAGTGGATTTGAAGAAAGAGACTTACCTATGCAAATCATATTGTACTTTCTTACAGGATCTGGGAATGAGGCTCCAAGTGTAAGCTGTTGATTTTGATCTTAGCTATTCCAGTTTCTTTATGTTATCCCTCCACTGCAAGGCAGATCTTTACGATGCAGGGTTTTGAGTTTGTATTCTTTGAGATAAAGTTTTCCCCTACTGGTTCGTTGAATATTGTATTCTTTATTGAAGTCTGATGCACCTTTTTTGTTTGTTGTTCGTTGTTTTTGTTGGTTTGGTTATGTTCTGCTGCACTCGTAAGCTATCAGAGATACCATTGATGTAGGAGATGTTTATGGAGAGGAGGAGACGGTCAGATCAAAATTTCAAAACCTAAGCATAACAAAACAGGACTTGCTCTTTACCTAATAGTTCATATCTGAGCAAATATTTACAGCAATACCTCCAATTGTTCCCATTCTTCCTCCCTCCTCTCCAAATGCTAGGGACAAAGGGGATGTTATCTTCAGGTTTTTTTGGTTACTTCTTGATATATATGTTTTTTTTTTCCTTTTCTCATAAATAAATTCAGAAATAATTTAGTTTCTTTCTTTCTTTCTTTATTAATTTTTTTAAATCATCTTTGAGGATTTTCTGTTGGAGATAGCTTGTAGGGCAGTCGGGGGTAGCTATTGCTTAACAAAGACTTGCCTTTTAGTAATCAAATTCTTCTTATGTCATGGTTACAGCTTGTTGGGATTTTAATGAGCCAATGGATGCTAAAAGTGATAAAAAATTTTGTTTATTACTCTTCATCAGTGTAGATTGCATACAATAAGGTGTAAAGGTGTAAAAGGTTCATATAGCCTACTCATTTAAGGCAGTAGCGCTTGTAATTTGTTGTTCCTTATGCAGTTAGAGGTACTTGCGAATTTAGGTACTCTGCTATTTTTTCTCGACTGGGTTATGACATGGCTAATCTATTTTCCTGATGCGTTTGATTAGTTGTCAATACAAAATTGGGAGTGTAACCTTGTTTTCAAGTTTCCTTTTGTTTTTATTTTTCAGTTTTGTATGTTTTGATGCGGTTGGTAGGGTTCTTTTATGGGTAGCTTGCTTGTATTCTGTATTTAGTGTCAATTGACCACTATTACAAAAGTTATTGTTCTTAATTTGAACCTTTTTCATTTTTGGCTCACCTCCCCACTCCCTTGTATTCCATGTTGTTAATTACTTTGTCTATTACTTATGTTCTGAATCTTCTATTTCTGCTTTTGCAGCCCGCAAGTGACAATAGCTACCGCAATCATATTTTGTCATCGTTTTTTCCTCCGTCAATCACATGCAAAGAATGACCGGAGGGTAAGATGATTCTGCTACTCTTTAAATATCAAGACATCTCTGTATATGCATGTGGTCATTCCCCTGATACTGAAGAAAGATATCCTGCCCTGGTAGTAAGACCATAAGAAATTTAATATATCTGCGAGATACATTATTGCTTTATGAAGACTGCATTGTGCAAGGTGTGTTTTCTTTGGTGGTGATTCTTTTGGTTGCTTTTAGCTTATGGATGATTCAAAATGTTGAAATTCTAGTTTGCAGTTTATGTGATGTGATGCAAGAACATGCAGGATTTGGTATGTTATAAGCTGGAATGTGACAGCTTCATATGCTTTTAGAATGGGAGAAGATGTTTACATTTTTTCTGGTTTTGAGAAATAGAAAATGTTTTAGTGTATTCTTTGTTTCACTCCAATTTTGGCCTAGTAGTGGGTATATAGTATGGATCAATTACAAAAGAAAAAGAAAAGAATGAGGTTGTAGCCTGTTGCCCCCCCCCTTCTCTCTCTTCTCTCTTCCATCAATAAATGCGTACTTTTTTTCATCAATAAATTCTGGCTAACTTACAGAAAAGAAAACAAAGGCTTTCTGTCGGAGAATTAGGTACAACGCGTACATTCATCACATAAAGCAACCAACATTACCTTCCTCTAGTTCCATTTTCTCTTCTAATTTTTATCCTCTTTCTTGCGGGAAAAAAAAGTGTAATTCCAATCCCTTCTGTGAGCCTTTTACTGCATATTGTATCCTGTGGGTTTTCTCTGTATTTTTCAAGCTTTTCTTTAGCTAATTGTTCCTTTTTCGGGTTGAACATAATAGTAATGTATTATTATGCATGTGAGTTTGAACTTTAGTTTTGTTATCACGGACAGGGATTATGGTCGGATGTAATTTCTGTAATAAACTAGGAAAACACTAGTGTGAGGGCTTTTTGAGACAAATCTACTGCAATAGTTGGCCTTACTCGACTCAGCCTATTTTGTCTTAATTTTTTTTATTAAGCCCGACTTGATGTGGAAATTAGACTGCTTGTCACTCGGGTATATGTGTTTAGCTTTTTTAAGCTCAATTTGGGGCCTTAACACTTTAAGTCAATATCATCTTGTCAAGTAATATCTCATATGAAGAATTTTAGAGGTACACTAACCTCAGGTGAGCTGCAGGTTTTTCGATCTCATATTAATGACATTGTGCTTGGCTTGACAAGCTACTGAGTTTCTTGAGTTGGGTCTATAATAGTGAAATGGACCTTGATGGTTCACATCCTATTTGCGATATTCTTATTTGATTTTCAATGTTGTGATGGTGGTCTTTTTCTCCGTCTTTGTCTTCTCTTCTCCGTCTTGTTTTTCTCTTCTTTCATATCTGTAGTTTCTATTGCCAAAGATGTATAAATTGAGAATGATATATGTTGCTCTGCAACAAGTGAAGAAAGCTGTCGTTTTAGGGCACAATGGCCGTTCAAGTCACTTCACCTCCAGTATGCTAAGCTGTTTTGGAATATCTTTTTTTTTTCCTGCCCTCTCCATCTCTTCCTGTGATCCGTTATTTTTAGCTTTCACGTAGTCTTGCCTGTATGGTAGATTTAGTAGTTACTCTAGATCTTGACATTATTGTGAACCTGCTCTATAAGCTGAATGTTTGACATGAACCCTTCTCCCATTGTGCATACCATGGGAAAATTGTTGCTTTATCACTAAGCTACCGCTTGGTATCCTAATTATAGTTGTGGTTCGTCACTTTATATTATGATCATTTTTGGATTCTTTTGATTTGAATCATGTTATTTTCTAATATTGATAAAAAATAATTATCAATATACTACTACAACAACAAGCATACTCAGTATATCTCAACGACATCAATAGCTACCGCTAGGATCTGAGGAGGGTGAGAGGCATGCAAACGATACCTCCATCCCAAGGGATAGAGAGTTTGCTTCCAGTAAGTCCCTCAGCTCTATATGTACTCCTTTCAATCACCGTGATGCTTTTGTCTAATTGTGTCATTATTTATATTGAAGTTGTTTCTTTTGCATGGTGAAAAGTAGGAAAAGAAAAAAGTTGAATTATAACTTCATTGGGATGTGTAAAGTAAAGAATCATTATCATAACTGAAATTTTGATGCCAATCGATTGCTAAAGCAATAAGATCTGTTTAATGAGAATTTAGTCATCAAGTTTGTTGTATTCTCCAATTCACGGTTTCCATGTGACATCCTATTTTTCAGTTTCCACCCTTCTTTCTCTTTCATTCTCACTCTCCTTCCAGAATGATTTAATGGAGATGTAAGTTGTCTTGAGGTCCTTCTCATTGTTTGGATTGGGGTACACAACCTCTTTCATCATTTCCAACCATACTCGGAAAAGGCCATTGTTATTCCGTATGAAAGAGGATTTCAACGGCACACCGTTTTGCATTTATAAAGCCTTTCTTGAGTTGATAATTGGTCAGTCATACCCTCTTTGTCTCCAAGCTACCTGAGATATCTTCGAACGGCAAAAGTTAATTGGCAAGTGATCTATACCAATGGATCAATGTTGGCCATATCCCTAGCATTATTGTGGTCTGCATGGGGTAGTTGAACCTGAAACTGAGAACTATTCTGGGTTACTTAATCATCTCCAAGCAAAAACTGAGATTCAATCTCACTATACGGAGTGTGTATAGTGCTTCTCTGCAAGCAAAGCTTCTGACTAATTAAGTTGTATCGACAGTAGCTTTGCACTCGCATTTATGATACACTATTGATAAAATCTAGTAGCAACTGGCAATTACATTTTGTGACTATATATTACATGCTCTATTGCTTGGATGACCACAATGCTGGTAAAAGTCTTTAGTTGACAATTTCTTTTTCAAAGTTGAACTTTTTTAGTGAATATCCATCCTCGATATGTATGTTTTTAAAGATGCTTATATGCTCAATAATTATAGACTAAGACCTTTTTTTTTTTTAAATTATAGACTAAGACGCATGTGAAGGAAATGGATTCTCGATTTTTGCAGTTTTAGTTGAAAGTTATTCATCAAGGTAGAATTCAGAAGGATTTATCAGTTGTATTCAAATACCAACCTAACTTCTGGTTTTGATTATGTTGGGCTATGTTTAAATACATGATGCATCATGTTTGTGTTCGATAGCGGTTGTAAAGAAACTGAGCCTCTGTATTTTAAACATGGTGGCGTGATAAGAATCTGTCAGTCTGTGTACGTGAACATGGGCTTGGCAATGATTGCAACACTTGTATCTCTATAACTTTGAAGTTCATTATCTACAAGTTTCGTCAAGACTTGTACTAATTATTAACGAAAAATTTATAAAAAAGAAATCATGTTTAAAAAGAGGGCTAATGATATGCAGACTGTAATTTGGGGTATGATGTTTTTGATTTCTTTTAGTGTGTTTTTTGGGTGTGTCCTTGTAGTTAGACGTGTAGTTATACTCTATGTTATGCTAATAAATTTGCTGCATGGATCAGCACATGAGGGATGTGAGCCTGGGATCTTCACCGGTGGGAATTGTTGGTATCCAGATATTATGTTTCAATTGGCCAATGTTGAATCTTGAATACTTGACACAGTTTGCTCAGTAGTTGACTGGATATGATTGATGAAGTGTTCTCTGGTTGTACGAGTTTTGATGTCAATGTCTTGTGTACCTTGGTGAGATTAGCATGATGAGTGGTTCTAACTCTTCTCCACAAGTCTCAAAGTATTCTCAATGTTTTGTTGGTGAAGAGAAAGTTGGTTTGGGGGTACTTACAAAAAAAAAACACGTTGGTTTGGGGGTATATTTTCTCTAGGATACATGATCCCGCTCATTTACACTTCATTGTATTCTATGGTATCTTACTTCTACTGATTTCTGTTTTTGTAGACTATAGCTACGGTTTGCATGTTCTTGGCGGGAAAGGTTGAAGAAACTCCACGTCCTTTGAAAGATGTAATACTTGTGTCCTATGAAATAATTCATAAAAAGGATCCTGCTGCAGTGCAAAGGATCAAGCAGAAGGTACCTTTTTCTGCTGATATACTTGTACCCAGCAGGTTCTAAGTAGAGGAATGAAAATCCTCATGTCACCAGTTCAAATCTGGTTCCTGACACATGATTAAATTGGTCAAGTCTCTTTAATTGACATGAATCGACATCCATATTCAGTTATAGTGTAGTTTAGATTTTCTTGGAATTTTTTAAGCGTATCAACCTTATATATGATCTTATGCCAAAAATCTTGTCATGTAGGATGTATATGAACAGCAAAAGGAGTTGATTTTGATAGGGGAGAGAGTTGTGCTTGCTACTCTTGGTTTTGATCTGAACGTTCATCATCCTTACAAACCTCTGGTTGAAGCAATTAAAAAGTTCAAGGTTGCTCAAAATGCTCTGGCTCAGGTTGCATGGAACTTTGTGAATGATGGGTAATGATGTACTGCTTAATATAGTGTGCTATAATGCCAGTCCTGGCTATTCTTGCACATTTTTGACCAGAAAGAGCGGCATGCAGGCTTAGGACGTCTTTATGCTTGCAATTTAAGCCCCATCACATTGCAGCAGGTGCCATTTTCTTGGCTGCCAAGTTCCTCAAAGTGAAACTCCCCTCTGACGGGGAGAAGGTTTGGTGGCAAGAGTTTGACGTCACACCACGGCAATTGGAGGGTTGGTGTTTCACCTTCCTTTGATTTGCAATATTTTATGGGTAGATATATGGTAACCTATTATTGTCTTAAGAGAGCATGAGATGGTAAAGACAGTTGTTACCCCGCTCTGGTCGCCCTGCATGCAAACACCAAATCCTCCGCCCCCTTGAAAATAAATGAAGAAAGAAAGAAAGGGAAAACAAAATGTGGTGGGGGAAGGTTTTTTTTTGGTTGGTTGGTGGTGGTGGTGGTGGTGGTGGTGGTTAAAAAATGAGTCACATGCAGCAGAATGATATATTCCGTTATTATTTATTGGAATTTACTTTTATTGAGGGGCTGTAGTTTGAGTGGAATTGTTTACATATTTGAGATGTATATTTATCTTGTTACTTCATATATTTATGGAATTGTTTTTTTGTTTGTGCAGAGGTTAGCAATCAAATGCTGGAACTGTATGAGCAAAATAGAGTGCCTCCTTCTCAGGCTAGTGAAGCTGAAGGTAGTGCTGGAGGTAATCAGCGCTCTATGTCAAAGGTTCCTGGTGATGGTGAAGAGAATGTTGTGACAACGAATCATCCTCAGGGCAGTGCCCCTACTTCAAGAGGGGTATCCTCAAAACCAGCTCCACCTAAACCTGTTGCTGATGCTGATAATAACGTTGGATCTGCGAGGGCTTCTCAGAGTCGGAACAATGAAAATAGAAGCTTCGAAACTCGTGGAGATATTGAGATGAAAAATAATCAGCAGCTTGAACGTGGGCCACAGCGTCACCAGGGAAATACTCGGGGTTTTGAAAATATCACCAAGTCTGGTTATGAGGGACAACGGGAGGAAGAACGAGAAAACAACGTAGGAAAAACAGGACCTAGGGAGATGGGAGAATTTAAAGACAGTCGCAATCGAACTTCAGATCATAAAGACGGTGCAGTTTCTCAGTCTCCTCAAGAGGTTATAAATAAAATTGATAAGAACAAGGTAAAAGCTGCGCTGGAAAAAAGGAGGAAGACACGACCTGAGGTACGTAAAACCGATCCTATGGATGACGATGACCTGATAGAAAGTGCACTTGAAAATGGATTTCAATTAGATGAAAGCAAGTCGGAGAAAAAACAAAGTTGGTCGAAACATTCAAACAGGCTGGAGCATGATGGCGGTAATCATCTGAACCATCAATATGAACGGTCTTCGTCACATGGAGACATTGACAATGTCGAAGAAGGCGAAGTTGGGTCGCTCGATGGTGTTGAAAAGATGTATCGGTCGCCCAAGCATCGAAAGCGGATGTCTGGTAGTCCTGTTGGGGGTATGCCAGACGGGAGAAAACAGCGACATGATAATATGACTGGGCCTAGCAACCATATTCGCACTGATTTCCCAGAAGACAAGAGCAAGTTGGGAAAACTAGGGTATTCAGAAAGGGACCATGAAAGGCACGTCCAGGAGAACCATGTGTGAACATCAGTTCCTCTGGGGTGAGAGTTTGTAAAGCTGTTCAGGCATCATACGCTGTTCCGGCAGGGAAGAAACCAGTTTCAAGTTCACCTGAGGCGTGTCAGCTTCAATCCATCCTTGTTTTTATTGTCAGAAGGTTTTGACTACCCAAAACAAAGGCCAGCGGCTGTAAGGATTTATTTAAATCATGGAGTTTTGCAGATGGCTTCCAGGTGACTTATTTTGAAACATCTTTGTATCCTTCGTTTAGTCCACTGAATTTGACCCCAAAAAAACTGTACAAGAATGGTATATGGTGATTATTAACGTTGAACGTGGACTAATTATAGGTCCATAATTCCTTGGTGATTATTAACGTTGAACGTGGACTAATTATAGGTCCATAATTCCTTGGTGATTATTAACGTTGAACGTGGACTAATTATAGGTCCATAATTCCTTGGTGATTATTAACGTTGAACGTGGACTAATTATAGGTCCATAATTCCTTTGTTTCCGTTTTGCCTTGTGTCATTGATGATGGCTAATAGCTGAGTTCTTGTGGGTGGATGATTAAATCCTATGTTACCCTTGATTCTATGCCTCCGCCCAATTGGCGTGCGGTGCTCCTTAATTTTGTAAGCATGATGGATCTTAAGAATTGCTTTTGGAAGTAAGGTCTTGGAGCATGGGTTCGGATCTGAGGAGGCTAAAAATGAGACAAATTATGAGGCCTCAAATCACGCGTCGACACATGTACAAAAACACTATTTTTTTTAACTTTTAAAAAAGTGCAGCACTCACTCCTTCAAAAAACTACTTTTGTACACGTGGTGACGCGTGATTGGAGGTCTTATAATTTACCTCATTTTTAGCTTCTTCAGATCTGAACCGCTTGAGCATACTGATTCTGATTACCTACTAATGCTTTCAAAACGGTCATCCAGGTTGATAAGATGTGGTTCTCTGGGTGATGTTTCAAGAAGTCTGGATTGTGTTCTTAAGCACAACCTGCTTGCACTCCTGCACGCATGAATATATTAATTTTGTCTCCAGACTATAATTACTGTGAAGTATTCTCGGAAAACCGCTAATCAAATAGATCTTTCTTCAATTAAAAAAACTCTTGTAATAAGGCACTTCCATAAAAGGGAAAAGCCAGAGTAGAGGATGCTAATTGATGGCTAAAGAGGGTTCATGTACATTTTTTTAGGGTAAAAAGCAACCGGTAATATATAAGGTCTTTTGAAGTTTGTCATCGATAAGACTTTGCATCATCCTAAACATTTTGGATGAAATCTGGCTCTGGAATGATGAATCTGCGAGTAGGGAGAGGCACAATACATTGCACAGGGAGTAATTGTTGGTCTTCCATTTATAAGAAAAGAAATTGAGCACAGCAAAGAAAGAGAGTGTCATTCTTTCTCGAGAAGAGATGGAAAACATGTTCAATATCATTTGATTAAGTAGTAAAACATCATTATGAATGACGTTTAAGATGTTCTATGTCGTCATTCATCTTAGGCATCTTAGAGTAAAATCGTTTTTGGTCTAAGACGTCATTCTAAACAGCGTTTTAGATGTCTAATTCACCATTCAGAATGACGTCTTAGGCTATAAGCTGTTTGCATAAGTGGTTTTGCAATGACCATGTGCTATGTAATCCATTCATCATGTTATACTTAATCGCGATGATAACGTATGAAAAAATTATCTTCAATTTTGTTTTACAATTTTTACACATTAAATATTATCTTCAATATTAAACAAGTGATGATCGACAATGAGATATACAACAACAACAATATTACCCCATTGTCTTAGAGGCTTCCGCCTATAGCAGGTTACGACAATGAGATATACGTAGTATAGAAAAAAAAAGTATGAAAATCGTTAAAAGAATCTGAATCAACAAAACCACTTTTAGAATCGATTACATATAATATTCACAAAATACAAAAATAATTACAATGATTATGAATAATCTAATGTTGTTCGTTCCGACGTCCATCTGTATCGCACGGCAGAATACGTCTAATCTGGTATCTACGTCTAGGAGATCCGGTAGACCATTGTCGATGTACGAGAGCTCTAGTAGGTCTGAGTGGTAAGAGTGTTGGCATGGACAATGTTTGTGACGGCATATGAGATGGCTTTGCATCATCATATTGATGATATAGTGGTGTCGCACCAAGTGACTGAAGTGATATGAACATGACCGTCTCATCTGTGTGAGCAAACCTTAGACCGAATGCATATATGAAACCATCTACATTGCAATAGAAACAGCAATGTTATACTAATATTAGTATGTCAAAATGTATATGAGAAATTATTTAGATAACAATGTTATAAACCTTTCATCCGTGTCGGATGCAACATTCTTATCGAACTCATGTCTCTCCAATATAGCTAGTATGCTGAAACTGTCGTCACATGAAGACCCTACATGTGTATGTGTCATAGATTGAGTCTGAGTGAACTCATATTGTGGCACGTAACCCTTTAGATCGAAGACTATGAATACTGATATGAAGAATGGCAGGTCGCACTGCTTGCACCACACGCCCTAGATGAGACGTCTTAGCCAGTATAATTTAACATATCAAATAATACTATTTTTAAAGTTAAAATAACAACAAATATACCACAGAGAGATAGTGGGGCCTTAGGCACGAATGGCGCCTAAAGCAAGGTGTCATTCAGAATGACGCCTAAGTTGGGTTGTTTTGCTCTCTCAAAGTATTTTTTGTTCTAAGGCTCATTCAAAATGATATTTTAGGGTGTCTCTAAAGCGCTGTTCTGAATGACATCTTAGGGTATCTTAGACGTCATTTACTTTTTTTTTTTTATTTATTCTAAAACGTAACCTATATGTGAAATTTCTGATATAAGGAAGAAAGTTGCGCGATAAAATGTTGCAAGCGGTCAGGTGAACGAGCGTTTCCGTTGCATCACTTCGGGGAGCTTGGCAGCCACAAAAATGGCACCTGTTGTCATATGACGGGCCTCAGATTGAAAGAAGATTTAACAACCAAATTACCTTCCATTGGCGCTTCATGGATTGGAGAAATTAAGTGAACACCAAGCAGAAGTTGATCACGATTGATTAATTGAAAGGGTGATCAATCTTTGCTCTAAATTTGCAATTATATGGCAGTGTGATTCAAACATACGAACAACACTAAAGATATTTAAAGATAAAAAATACAAAAAGAGAATGAAAAAAAATAAACATAACAATTCTAAAGATATTTAAAGATGGAACCCAGAAACTCAAACAAACGAAGATATAAAGAAGTGCTTAGAGAAGAAAAAAAAAGTGTGACCATTATGTTTGCCAGTTTTATCAGATCATATTAACCATCTAACAAAAAGTAGTACTACTTGATTTTGGGAACAAACAGTCGGTCGGATGACAACATTCGATAAATACAACAACAACATAACCCCATTGATTTAGAGTCTTCCGTCTATAGCGGAGGTACAGAAGGTCAAGTATACACAACCATACTCATATGTTAGAAACAAACAGAAATCTCCCCAGGACATAGCCCAACTGGTTCCGGACAGGGGTTCTCGAAAGGAGGTCAGGGGTTCAATTCTTGACAAAGGCAAGAAAGCCCATTCCCAGCAAGTGCATAGTGTGGAGTTTGACTGCAGTGCTGGGAGGCTCCTTATGCAGACTACTGTGTAAATGACCAAGCTCCTGCTAGCAGGCCATTGGGTACCTGATTTACCCCCTTACACTATCTTTGCGACTGGGTGTGGCAAGGACAGCTCCTGCTAACGAGCCGTTGGGTACCTGATTTACCTCCCTACACTACCTTTACGACTGAGTGTGACAAGGACCCAACTGCAGTGCTGGGAGGCTCCTTATGAAGATTACTATGTAAATGACCAAACTACTGCTAGCGGGCCGTTGGGTACCTGATTTACCTCCCTATACTATCTTTGGGACTGAATGTGGCAAAAATCCTTACTGGTTAGAGTTCAAACAGTTGTTTCTCAATAACCCATAATGTGTTACAACATTAGATAAATGTAGTGGCACAAATGGCGCTAAAGTGAAAGAAAGAAACAAGCGTCACAGTCCGGCTTTGGAACCTTAAACCTTAAATTGAGGCGTCTCTAAGTCCAAAGCAGTCAAAATCTCTCTCTCTCTCTCTCTCTCACAGTTTCTTCTCTTTGCACCTGAGACGCAAACCAAGCCAAATGCTCCCCACTTTGTGCAATTCCTACTCCGACCACCATGATTCCCCCAAGAAATCCAAGCCCTTCATCCTTAAAACCACCACCTTCTTCAGTTACCGCATCACTTCTTGTTTTCTCATAGCTTTTCTCCTCCAAATCCTCCTAATCCTCTTCTTCTATCATCAAGATTCACTCCCATCACCCTCTTCTCAACAACCCTTGCAACCCTTTGTTTCTAATGAAAAATTATCCCACCAATGCAACTTCGGTAAGGTGTTTGTTTACGATCTTCCACCAATGTTCAATAAAGATGTGTTGGCAAACTGCCATGAGCTCAATCCATGGATTTCTAGATGTGTTGCCATGTCAAATGGAGGTTTAGGGCCCAAAGCCACTCGCCTAGAAGCTGTGGTGCCGAAAAATCTCAGCCCGGCGTGGTATTGGACTGATATGTTTAACGCAGAAATTATTTATCATTCAAGAATGTTGAGTTACAGATGCAGAACTCAGAATCCAGAGGAAGCCTCTGCATTTTATGTGCCCTTTTATGCAGGGATTGCGATTGAGCGATATTTGTGGTCTAATTACACAATTCGTGATAGAGATGCTGAATTGCTGTTAAATTGGCTTAAAGATCAACCCTTTTTCGAGAGAAGAAAAGGGTCGGATCATTTCATTATGTTAGGCAGATTGACGTGTGATTTTCGACGATTTTATGACAATGATGAGACTTGGGGTTCTAAGTTTCTTTATATGCCATTAATGAAGAATGTCTTGAGACTTTCAGTAGAAAAAAGTGCATTAGATCGAATGGAGATTAGTGTTCCTTATCCTACTGCTTTCCATCCTCGATCCGAATCCGATGTCTTGGAATGGCAAAGCTATGTTCTTGCACGAAAACGCACCAAATTGTTCTGTTTTGTGGGGGCAGAGCGCAAGAAGCTCAAGAATGATTTCAGAGGATTCCTGCTGAATTACTGCAAAGGAGACTCTTTTTTATGCAGAGCTGTGGATTGTTCTGTGACTTCTTGTTACGATGGCGCACCGGCGATTCTTGAAGCGTTTCTTGATTCGGATTTTTGTTTGCAACCTAGAGGAGAAGGGATGACTAGAAGATCATTTTTTGATTGCATGTTGGCTGGTTCAATTCCTGTTTATTTCTGGAAGGAAAGCTTCAAAGATCAGTATTTATGGCATTTACCTTTTGGTAATGGGAAGGTTGAACCAGTCTTTATAGATAATAATATAGTGAGAAATGATACCTCTGTGATCAGAAAGTTGTTGGAAGGGTACACCAGGGAAGAAGTGAAGAGGATGAGAGAGAATGTGATTACAATGATGCCAAGGTTTTTGTATGCTATGTCTAATGAGGGTTTGGAGAACAGAGAAGATGCATTTGATATAAGCATGGAAGGGGTTTTGAGGAAATTCCACCAAGAGCGAAACAACAATGTATAAATACTTTGAGCATGCAGGAGGTCCAGGACATATCCTAATGGTTTTAGGTAGAGGGTTTTGAAGGAAACGTCAGAGGTTCGAACCTTGTCGAAGTCAAGAATGTTTGGACCTATTCTAGGCTAGCTACATAGCGTGGGAGGATTATTGGCCCACAGAATGATTTGATAGGCTGACAGACCAGCCTGTCGGTTGTTCAGTCGGTGCCAATAGACTCCTTGTGATGTCTCTGTGCTATGATAAATTTCTACTAATGAGTCTTGCGAACCTGATTTACATCCTTACACCACATATGAGACTGGAGGTGTCAAGAAGCCTTACTGATTGGGGTTCAACCTTTTTTCTATGCAAGCAGGAGCAACTATTGGAACATTTATATAGTATTAGCTTGTCGTCTATTAGAGTACTTATAACGTGTTAGAAAGTCATCTACCATACATGTATCGTGTCAGGCTGTGCTCTTATGTAAAGATAAAGTCCAGGATCTACTTTGTCGTTGAATGTGGCGTTTATTAAATGTTTAGCAATTTAATTTTGTTTTAAGTATATTTGTATTAGAAGGTCTTAGAAACGGGTAAACCTAGAGTAGGGGATTAGACGGAGGAGCTAGAAGCTCTAAACATTTAGGTCTTTGTATGGTAGGTGTTCTGTATGATTACTCCCCCAAAAAAAAAAAAAAAAAA
>AP025047.1:3196350-3322769 GCA_036186865.1 Eustoma russellianum | reverse complement strand
AAAAAAAAAAAAAAAAAAAGTCTTCTATATGGGTAGATGAGCTCGTGCCATTTCACTTTTATTTAGTTATTTTATTTATCCATGATCATTGAGTCACTTCTCTTTCTCTATATATAACATAGACATACAAGTTTTGTCTTTGTCTTTGTTCAATATCTTTTAGGATAAAATGATGAGAAACTCGAAGATAATAACTTGTTGCCCCTGAATAGTGCATAGATGGGGAAAAGACTTGCAATTACAGTCAATCACTCTCAAGGTAAGGTTGGAACACCTACTCCTCCTCAGCCTCAGATGAAGACTCTCAGAATACTTATCCTCCTAAAGATCAAGATCCAAGACCAATAGAAAAATATCAACATACAAGTGGTGGCAGGAACAGACAATCCAAAGTCAAAGCTGGATTAGGAAAGCACCTCCCCATAGGAAAGAATGTATATATTCTCAGGAGGACTAGTGTTCTTCCACTTATTGAACAGGACACTCAAGGACAGACAAGGAGGATATTATTACATCCCCTGGCAAACATTATAGTAGAAGCAATGGTAGGGGGAGGCCAAGAGGGGCCAAGTCAAAAAGATGAATAGAATAGCATGTTAGAATATAAGGGGATTAAACTCCCATTTGAAATAAAAGGAAGTAAAAAAAAAAAATACATCGAGAAGGACATAGGTATTATAGGTCTTGTGGAAGTTAAGGTTAGACAACAAAACTTTAATGAATTTAGCAATAGGGCTTTCAGAGGACGGGAGACTACTCACAACATTCTCCCAAATTATGTAGATGGAACTTGTATTAGATGGAATCCAACCATGTTTAGAAGTCATGTTCTACACATTGAGAAACAATGTATCACTTGTAGGATGACAACAAATAACGCTAATTAGGATGTTTTCATCCTCGGCTTAAATAAAAGAAGTAAGAGGAGTGACATATGGCAGAATTTTTTTTTTTGAAGTTAAGCATACTTTCATTAATTCAAAGACAATCGGCCGCCGTAGCAGCGAGAACATTAGAAGGGACGTTGAAAGTCCATTCGATGTTTGTAGTGGCGTTTAAGCCATGTTGAGCTAGAAGGTGGGCTGAAACATTACAATGACGGTTAATGTGCACAAAGTGGATGACCAAAAAACAAGATGCAATATTCCTAATGTGCGATCCGAGGCAACCGTGGGTCGTGAGGTCTTCAACAGTTGAGGTAACTCGTTGAATAGCATGAAGACAATCACTTTCCAAAATGATATTTGCATAGCCGCGGTTGAAAGCAAGTCGAAGGCCTTCAAGGATGGCCTTCAATTCCAAAAGTTCGACATCCGTGATGTAGGGAGCAGGATGCGAAAAGGCGAACAAAATCTGGCTGCGACAGTCTCTAAAAACGCCACCAATGGCAGAATTTAAGGAATCAAAATACTTTATATGGCCAACAATCCTGGATAATTATAGGAGATTTTAATATCTTCTTGGACAGTAAGAGAAAGATTGAAAATAATAGAGTGGATAGAAATGTAATTAAAGAGTTCAAGGATTGTTAATAAAGTCTAAGCTCCTTTATCTGCATGGAGACATGCTATATTAGGCATTAATACTTATGAAATAAGGCCGACGTGTTATCATACTTATTCATCTATGCAATTAGTATTTGATTATGAGCCTAATATTTTTCATTTAAGAATTTTTAGGTGTGCGGTTTATGTTTTAATTGCACCGTACCACCGTACTAAATGGGCCCCAACAAAGATTGGAGATATTTGTCGGGTATGAATCACTGTCTGTAATTAAATCTATTGAACCACGTCCAAATTTATTTATTGCAAGATTTATAAACTGCCATTTTGATGAAACAAATTTCATGACATTAAGGGGAGGAAAAGACCAACCAAAAAAGAAAATCAATTGGAAAATAGCATTGAATTCTTTTGATCCTCGTACAAAAACATGTGAACTAGAAGTTCAGAGACTTATACATTTGTACAATGTTCCAAATCAATAACCGGGTGCATTTAATGATCCCAAAAAAGTTGCTAGATTGCGTCGCGTGATTGGAAACCTCATATTTTGCCTCATATTTTACCTCCTCAGATCTCATCCCTAAAATTGATGTATTTGAAAGACAAATAATCAATGCTAATAAATCTATAGTAGGCTTGAAGCGTGGCAGACCTCTTGGTTCCAAAAGAAGAAAATCCTAATAAAAGTGAGGAGTTAAAAAAAATCCAAATTATAGATGGTGATGAAATCCAACCTGTTGAAGAGGTTGTCTCCGAAGAGAGCACTCCTGAAGATTATGGAATTATAGAAACTTTAATAAAATTTGTCACTACTAGAAAAATTTGGGACCGAAGAGAAATAATTGTTGAAAATATTTTTGCATATAGAGCCGGTGGTCTCACTAGAAGTAGACTCTCTATCCCTTGGGACAGAGGTATTGTTTGCCTACCACTTACCCCTTTCCAGACCCTAACGATAGCTTTTGCTGTCGTTGGAATATACTGAGTACGGATGATGATGATGATTTTTGCATATAATGTAGCACTTAAAATTATGAAAGATAACAAGGATCATGAACCTAGATCGATTGATGAATGTCGGCGTAGAAATGATTGGCCAAAATGAACAGGTGCAATCCAATCTGAATTGGATTTACTGGCAAAATAAAAGTTTTTAGACCTGTAGTCCAAACACCAAAAGATGTAAAGCCAGTTAAATATAAACAGGTATCCGTAAATACAAAAATGAGAAAAATAAAATCATGAGATATAAAGTAATACTTGTAGCCCAAAGTTTCACAAAAATCTAGATTTGATTATGATGAGACATATATCCATGTAGTGGATGCGACCACATTCACATATATTGTAAGTTTTGCAGTGTATAAAAATTTTGAGATGCATCTAATAGACATTGCCACTGTTTATTTATATATGAATCTAGGTAAGGTATTTATATGAAAATTCCTAAAGAATTTTGCATTGAAGCATTCAAATAAAAACCATGAGAAATTTATTATATCAAATTGCAAAGGTCTTTGTATGGGCTCAAACAATCTGAATGTATGTGACATAACCGTCTAACTGAATGCATAATTAAAGAAGGTTATAATAATGACCCAATGTGTTCATGTGTTTTTATAAAGAAAAATGGATCCAATTTTGTGACTATTGCAGCGTATGTTGATATTCTAAATTTGATTGGAACTCTTTAAGAGCTCACATGCATTTGAATACTTAAATAAAGAATTTGAGATTAAAGATTTTATAAAGACAACATTTAGCTTTGGTTTACAAATTAAACATTAGAAAGATGAAATTTATGTCTATCAAAATGCTTATACTCAGAAAGTATTAGAGTGGTTCTATATATAAAAGGCACATCCTTCAAGTACCTCAATGGTCGTTGGATTGCTTGATCTTAATAAAGATCTTTTTTAGACCACCAGAGTAATACGAAGAGACATTTGGTTTTGTAGTACCATATCTAAGTTCAATTGATGCACTAATATATATTGCTAATTGTACATAACTATATACACATTTGCAGTAAATTTATTAACAAGATTCAGTTCCTCTCGACATGCCGGCACTAGAATGATATTAAAAGTACTTTTTGTTATCTCAAAGAAAATGTTGATCTTGACTTATTTTATTCAAATAACTCTTAAACTAAATTGCTTTGATATGTTTATGCTGGTACTTATTTGACCTATAAAGCAAGGTCATAAACATGATGTATATTTACATATGGTACATCCATTTCATCAGGATCTACAAAACAATCACTAGCTGCCACTTCTTCAAACATTATGAAATAACAACAATTCATAAGGCTGTTCGAGAATGTGCTTAGGTAAGAATAATCCACTACATCTGAAAGAATTATGGACTATATCATATGACAATGATGATTTGTTATGAAACAATGTATATGATTAGTGTCCATTTAATTCTATGAAAAGATGCATGAACTTATCCATGCATTCTATAAAGTGTAAAAAAAACATTTATTATCTAAAAGTTTGTAATTCATGTATACGTATTAAATTGATTCATGTATCATAGTATAGAGTTTTAGTATAAATAGGTGGTATGTCACATTCATTTGTATCCTTGAGACATACTTAAATACAAGAATAATTCACTGCAATTCTTGTCTATTTTTTTTCACTTTGTTATATTATTTATATTAGTTATACAAAGATCTATATTGAAGTGTATGTTTTAATTGTTTATTGATTGAGAAAATGTATTTGGAGAGAAAATGGATGAGCATTCATGTCGGGCCTATGGGGTTGTTTTATGTTACATTATACTAAAGGATTACTGTTCGAGGAAACTTCTATGGGTTTGTTTTAATGTAGACAGTATACTAAAGGATTACTCTTCGAGCAAACTTCTTGTAGAGACAATTTCTGCAATACTCGAACAGAATAATTAATTGTTACGTTTTATTTCTTTTGAAATGTGTTACAATTTCAAACAAAAATGGGATTTCAAAACACCTCCCCTCTCGCCACGGGATAGGATCCCCTCACCGCAAAGGAGGTGCGGTGACGCATGACCGCACGATACGTGGCAGCAAGGGGGTGGTGAGTCTAGATGCAGGTGATCCTCATCTAGTCTCACCACCCCCACTTACTGCCACGTGTCGCGTGGTCACAAAGGGGGTGAGAAAAGTGGGGGTGAAGAGATCCCAACACTCTCGCCACCCCCGCGCTTGTCACCTCCCTCTATTTTTTATTCTTAACAGTGTCTTTCTGGGTTAGGGGTAGTACAGTTGGTACTCAGTTTGAAATTTCTATCAAGAACACTAGGGTTTGAATCCGGAGACTTGTAGATGATCTATTTCTGTTATTTTGTAGAGAACAATTACTCCATTTCTGTTAGTTTATAAGGACACCTTGTGTGAGTCCTCGTGTAATTTCACCAATCTAGGAAAGGGGTAGTACAGTTGGTACTCAGTTTGAAATTTCTATCAAGAACACTAGGGTTTGAATCCGGAGACGTGTAGGCGATCTATTTCTGCTAGTTTGTAGAAAACAATTACTCCATTTCTGCTAGTTTATAAGGACATCTCGTGTGAGTCCTCGTGTGTAATTTCACCAACATAAGAAATTACTGAACATCTAATTTACATCATCTACAAAACTTTCTGGATCAGTCGAACCAGGGCTAGGAATTTCGATTTTTGATACTAATATCTTTCTTCGTTGCCGTTGAAGTCAAAGTAACTGTGGATGCAACGGACTCCCCCCGTATCCCAGTTGGGATGGATGAGTGAAGTCAACTAAAAGAAGAAACTTCCCTCCTTTCAGATGCTTCTTGCACAAACTGTTAAAGTCAAGTCACTGAAGAACCCTTTCACCTTTTCCTCCGTTTCGGAGCTCGAAGCAAGTTACTGTTTCTCATTCTAACGACACTGAAGCTAAACGTGTTGAAACCGTAAACGCCTTTTGAAGTTTGTTTTCTTTTGTTGCATGTCTGTGATGATTTTTGCTTGAGCAAAGATTGTGGAAGATCAAAGTTCTGTTTTTTGAAGATTTATTTATTTTTTTTGCTTCATTTCTTTGCTATACGGGTTATGGAAGTTTCTTGGTGTCATCTTGGTAGAAGAGTGGCAATTGAGTTGTACTACCAATTGCAATCTGAAGCTTTGACCTTTTTCTAGAACAACCGTAGGCTGCTCTCTTGTTGCCTGTTGATTTTATTTTGATTTGAGAAGGGGAAAATTTGAATAAGCAATGATTTATTTCTTTAGGTATTTCCAGTGTTCTGGTACTAGATTTGGATGCTTAAAGTGAAGCTAATGACCTAAGTAGACTTGTCTCAAATTTCTAGAGAAATATTGTGGGGCTGAGAGAGTCTTTGGATCTATTTTACTCATGCTCCATAAGAATTGCTGCTACGCTTTTGGTGGTTTTCTCTATCTTCTAGGGATTAGTACAATTCTTTTAGCTTAGTTGGTATCCAAACAGTAGATTCCATCGAAGTACAATTCCTTTATGTAATAATTCTGACCTTTTAAGAAGTTTTAATTTATTTCACCAAAGCATTCCAGACGCATGGTGCAGATGTTTGCCGTTTTAGCGCGGAATATGCTTTGGTGTTTTGAAAAATGATTCTTGTTACTCAGTTATCGACAGCTACAGGGATCAGACGATAGTTATGGAAAATGAGAATGAGTCCTTGTCCTCCTTGAGCTTTGTTTCATCATCTTTATCGCCAAATGCCGCTAGTAGCCATTGTATACCTACTGTTGGATATGTTTCTGGAGCCTGCCCAGAGTTGCTTAGTCTGTCTAAGTTAAGTGGTAGCCTCGAGAAACTTTTGGTAGATTCTGAATATGATTACAGCGATGCAGAGATGGTCGTTGAAGGAACTTCTATCGGTGTCAATCGCTGCGTCTTGGCTTCTAGAAGTCAATTTTTCCATGACTTGTTTAAGAAAAGTAATGCAGGATCTCCAACTGAAGGAAAACCAAAATATGTCCTGAAAGATTTCATGCCTCATGGAAAGATAGGTTGTGAAACCTTTATGGTTTTCTTAAATTATGTGTATACTGGAAAGCTTAGGCCTTCACCCCCAGAGGTTTCGACATGTGTTGATAAGTCTTGCGCGCACGGTGCCTGTGGCCCTGCTATTGATTTTGCCGTGGAGCTCATGTATGCATCAGCCACTTTTCAGATGAAAGAGCTGGAAATGCTTGTTCAGGTAAGCTCATGCACTAATTTCTCCCAACCCTGTGTCCTTTTAAATATTTGATTATATTCAGCTTAACACCTAGAGTGTGCAAGACACAAGTGCTCGCACTTTGACACAATTCTTCTTTTTTCTTGTTGAGAGATGTGAGTGGATATGGTTTCCTTAGATCAAGGAAAGTTGATATGGGAATCAAATCCTAACCATAATTAGGGATTTGCATTTATTCCGTCATTAAATATATAGATTGTATTTGTATTATAAGTAGGAAATGTATACTGTATGGAATCTCAATGAAAATACATTCTATCCAATTGAACATGGTATCAGAGACAGCTTTATGATCTGTGGGACTCTAAACACAAGTTCATCACCGTTCACAGGCCTTCCCCGGCCATTCAAGCAAGTCAAATCACCCAAAAAACAAATATCACAGCCACAAAACTATACTTTCCAGAACTCGGCAGCCCCTAAGCAACCAAACAAACCACGTAAACTCAACGTAAAGCCTTGGAACTCATAAATATATTCATCATAGTTCCTATACCTGTTTCTTGAGCAAATAACAAAGATCAAGAATAACACCTTAACCACAAAATTGGAACCCAAATTAATGCAAAACCGCCACCAAACAACCGCATAATTTGATCCCCTACAATCCAACAAAACCAAGACAATGTTAGGTACCCGAGAGAGTTCCGTAAACAAAACTAATAACAATGAATTGACTATACAGCTGGTCAATTTGTTGAGAAAAAACGCGGCATCGAACCAACAAACTCAAACTATGAGAACTTGTCATTTGGATTCAAACTCAACGACAATTACTCATTGTAGTAACACTCATACGAAAGAAAATTGGAGGTAGGGCGAGGAGCCAACATCTCACCGGCGTGCCCCTACCTCCGGTCGTCACATAATTCGATTTTCCGCAGTGGGAACATAATGATCACCTTGTGTTCACCCGGCTAATTCAAAATATTTAGCCAGGTTTTGGTGAACAATGTATCACAATATCCACCTGTAAAGGCACTTTGGGATGGGCTCGCAGTCACCTACGAGTATAGTGCCGATGCATTACAAGTCTTTGACCTTAATCAGAGGGCCAATTCAATCAGATAGAATGGAGGTACGCTTGAAGACGGTTGGAACAAGCTCCAAGGAGTGTGAATGACAATTGATTGTATTTTAGTTATAAGAAGGGATCAGCCATAATTATGGATTCATATTTATTCCGTCATTTAGTATATAGATTGTATTTATGTTATATGGAATGTATACTGTATAAATCTCAACGAAAATACATTATGTTTTCTTTTGGTGTACTTTACTGATGATGCTGATGTTACAGTATAAACAACTTTGAGCTAGTTATGACATCACCTTGCCCAGTCTGCGTGAGTTTCTGATATTGTTGTTAACATTTCATGGGCCTGCAGCGTCGCCTTCTCAACTTTGTTGATAAGGCTTTTGTGGAAGATGTTATTCCGATAATTCTGGTGGCATATCACTGTGAATTGAGTCAGCTACTTTCTCACTGCATCCAGAGACTGGCTCGTTCAGATTTAGATGATCTCGTTATGAATAAAGAGCTTCCTCATGAAGTATTGATTCAAATCAAAACTGTGAGGGAAAGTTCAATTCAAGACTTCGAACATGATGTATCCAATATGGACTTCATGTCTGACAAGAGAATCAGAAACATTCACAGGGCATTGGACTCTGATGATATTGAATTGCTCAAATTACTCCTTGATGAGTCTAACATTACTCTTGATGATGCATATGCTCTTCACTACGCTGTAGCGTATTGCAATCCTAAGGTTGTGAGAGAGTTGCTTAGCATGGATAATTGTGATCTCAACCTCAGAAATTGTCGAGGATATACCGTTGTCCATGTTGCAGCTAGGCGGAAGGATCCATCAATCATAGTAGGCCTTCTAAGTAAGGGAGCATCTGTATCAGAAACAACTTCTAACGGAATAACAGCCATCACAATCTGTCAGAGACTAACTCGGCCCAAGGATTATTTTGAAACAACAAAGCAGGGGGAGGAAACTAATAATGATCGGATGTGCATTGATGTGTTGCAGAGAGAGATGCTCAGAAACCCACTAGCTTGTGACATGTCTGTGTCGTCAGAAATGGTGGCAGATAATTTGTTGATGAGCTTGTCGCTCTTTGAAAACAGAGGTAACATCTAAAGATGTCTGCGTTTTTGGAAGACCAACTAAAACTTAACGCATCTTTTTTCTCTAGTCATTATATCCTTTATTCTTATGTGGCTTAGTTTGTTTGTCATTAAAAAAGGTGCTTAAATATGGTCAAATTATGTGTGCAAAGGCAAAAGAACCAGTAGTCATGTCTATGGTAAAATTGACTAAGTTATACAAATGAAACGTTGATCAAAGCAGGAGCAAAAGAATCTCTAAAATAATATCCGAACAGTCTTGAATACATCACCTTCCCCATTGCAAAGTAAAAAAAGTAGCAGCTGCAGTTTAGGAATAGCCATTGATGCCCTGAACCATGCTACAAATTTTCAACAGCTTTTCTTTTTCAATATCTCAAGCTTCCCTAAAAAACCAATTTAGCTCTTAAAGGCTCTCTCCAGAGGTTGTGCAATCTTTATATATACTCATAGCGTTGATGGACAGATGTTGTCAGAGAGAATGGAGATCAAGTTTGTCAGTTATTTCCACTGCTTCATTAGGTTGGAGAATGGAGATCAAGTTTCGCAAATGCTTCCACAACTTGATCTTTGTCGTTTTTATCCACCACAAAATGAAGACCCTGAGTCTTTTGGAAACAGTGTCTCCAAAATGGTTGAATCTTGTCTTGGCTACCAGCATCCCAGACAGTGAAGCTCATGTCCTTGTACTCCCATCTCAACATTAAAATAGTATTAGGAATTGTGATGAAAACTTCTCTGAGGTTGTGTTTTTATAGAATAACAGTATTCTTAGCAGCAGCCAGACTTATCATCTAAAATAGGATTCATGTAACCATCTCAGCTTTGAATCCACCACTGATTCACATGCCACTCTTGAACCCTTATGGGAAAGTGACAAACGTTTGCAAGTTCCGAGAGCGGGACAGTGGCTTGGTTTGTCTGCAAATCACTTCCTTTTCAGTTTAAGGTGACTTACTCATTTGATGGCAATAGCGGAAGATAAGCCTGCCAGGTCTCGTTAGATTGTGCTCAGTGAATTGCATAAATATAAGGATCTGTTTTCTCATTCACTCTCAAGATTGAGAATATAGTGCAAGTGAATTCTTGGCTTGTATACTTGGTCTTTGTTTTTTTTTTTTTTTTTAGAGTGTTGGTGCCAAATCGTAGATAAAATTTAATTAAAAAAAATTGCACTTTTGTTTATACATCTTATGGGGGTCTTTTTTGTTATACTTATTTCCCTTTTCTTTTTTGTGGGTTGGAGCGTTGATATCCTCCACTTTTGATAAAATTATTTACTTTAGCCTGTAGACATGGATTTACATTGAGCGAAACACATAAATTTAACCTCCTTGCCTCGAGTTATTTTGCTAGTTGTTTTCTTTTATTTAATGCCAAAGCATAGAAAGCATTTGGCAACTTTGGGTTTCATGTCTTAGCTGTAAATGATTGTGAGAAACCCTCCAACTTTTGTCCTCTTGTTTAGTTAGGATGCTAGCTGATATTATTTAGGAAAGAGATGTCCATTGGGATTACTTAATTTAATCTCTAGGCTTCATAATCACATACATTGAATGTATTTAAAGCAGTTTCACACACCATCATTCTTTTTCCCCTATTTAAAGCCAAGCAAGAATTGAACATGGAATGCATTTTGTTTTGTAGTCAATTGAGAAAACAAAGAATTTCTTTTCATTGTTTCAATCTCACTACATCTAGACCGTGCTTCGTAAGAGATGATCTGCTACTGGCTAGTAGATTTTAGTAGTTAAACTAATTGGTGGATCGCTCACACTTTAATATTATTTTAGGCATTTTACAGAATTCCTTGAAGGTAAATGAATATTGGAAACTTGTTCCCTCCAACCTGAGCCAGCCGAGGAATCTGTATTTTCGGACACTGATATTCTCTGTTTGCCTTTGGTACTTGTCATCTAGAGGATAATGGAAATTACTTTCAATGGTAAATACTTTTGAAGCTTTGATACCTCTTATCATGCCCAAGCAAATAGAAAATACCATCCAATGACCATTTTGTGTTTTTTTAAATGAAAATTTCTTTAGGATCAGCTAATTCTATGCACCTAACGTGGATGTGATGATACATAAAAGTTTATACTAAGAGGATCTTTTTCCAGAAAGCAGAAACTAGTCCAAATTTCTCTTTTTGGACGTTGTAATTTGAAGGAATGCCTTGAAGAGACATGCTTCATCCATAAATGATGTCCTTTTGTTACCTTTCATTGGATTAGTGGAAATTCATAATTGTTACGTTGTCAACGATGTTGTGCTCCTTAGTTGTCTAATTAATGTTTGAAAATCTCCAAAATGGCGTCAATTTTTCATGTTCTTTTGTCCCCTTTCCTTTTTCAATGCATGATGTTATTCAAGCCTTAAAAGAGTGAAAAAGTATGCTGAAGCTGGTATTCTTCTTCCCAGTGGCACTAGCGCGGGTTTTATTTCCACGTGAAGCTAAGCTGGCAATGCAAATAGCAAATGCGGATTCAACGTCAGAGTTCACTGGTCTTTCAGCATCCAAAACATCTTGTGGAAATCTGAGAGAGGTTGATCTGAATGAAATACCATCTGAACAAGTCAAACGACTTAAGTTGAGGCTTCAGGCCCTGCAGAAAACAGGTATACACTTAGTTTCCGTCCATTAGGTTGCATGTGAAGTTCTAAGCGTTCAGTATGGAGGTAGCTGAGAAGGATTAGTATGAAATTCACAAAAAGTTCACATGAAGAATATGCGTCTTCACCTCACCTGAATATCGGGATAGTTGCAAATGTTAGTGAGTTCTTTCTACAATGAAAGCAGAAAAGGGAGGTTTTGAAGCATGAACTTGCAAAAGAACAAACCACAAGGAGGTGAAGCATGGTTAATAATAAAGGCTTAGATATAATAAGGGAGCTTCGTAGTTTGGAATTGTATCTCTGAGATGAAACCTTGTAATGGTTATGAATTATTACTCTTCCATCATGATTCACATTTAGGTATGCTCATTTTCTCTGTTTACATTGATGGCAGTGAAGACTGGCCGGCGATTTTTCCCCCATTGTTCGGAAGTATTGGACAACTTGGAGGATGAACTACATGAAACAATGCTTCATGACGAGGATCCACCGGAAAAGAAGATGCGGTTCATGGAACTTAAGAATGAAGTTATGAAAGCGTTCAACAAGGATAAAGCTGAAAATATCTGGAGAGGTTTTCCAGCATCTTCAACGAGCTCTTCCTCTCCCAAAGGTAGTAATCAAAAGGTTAGAAAGAAACAAGTGTAAGTTTTGCTTCTTTTTAGAGATTGATTGTGAGTTTTGAGATATTGTATTCTAAATTTTGAGTTATGAGTACTTCTGTACGCTGTTGTATATAATATTTATATCTTCAATGAAGTTTTATATCTTTCTACTGTTAATTTTTTTGAACCCCATGAGGCCGAGGAGTGGATAGGCTGCTTTAACCTTCATGAACAGTTTAGTAAAGATGATGGCGTAATGTCCTTTTGCATGAGAAGGAGAGTTGCAACCCTTCAACTAACATCTTAGTAAATAGGGTTTTCGATAAAGGCAGATATATATAAAAATCAGATATGTTATAATAAGATCTCGTTGTTCCTACTGTTTCGAAGCTTAAACCGATTTCGTTTCAGTTAATTCGAAATAAAACTGAACTTGGTTTAAGCCTTTGAAGCAATGAGAGAAAAAGTTATAGGCGCTTTGAATATAGAAAAATGTTAGACAGCGTATTGGAGGATAGGCATACCTGTCTAGATTTTGTAATAGAAGATAGCTGCTTTGCATGGATATAGCAGATTACTATGTACATATTTTTGCTTTGTAAATCTTTGATTATGCGAATGAAAAGATCCATGTTGACACCAAAATGAGGTTGCCCAGTCAATCGCTGCTCGTACGTTCTCTCCACTTTCCTGAAGCACGCGAATGGGTCTCATGTAAGTGTCCGAATTTTCTAACCGTCCACTCTCTCACCCCTTTATGACCGTCCGTCACATGGCAGTCTGGAGGTGGTTAGGCTGGACTTGTGTAACAATCATCTCTTCACGAGTAAAAAAAAAAGCCTTAGTGTCTCTATTTTAAAAATATTGCTACAATAAATCAAACACGCATCTTAAAAGTAATAATTGAAGGATAAATTGTCAGCATACTATTTTATCGAAGTAATTATAACATATTTAAAATCAAATTCCAAACAAACTATACTAATTTTTTTTTGAGAATTTGGTTTAAATGATGTTTTTTAAAGTATACGTATGATGACATGTGACAATATTTTTGAGTCTGGAAAGTATTTTTAATCTTGGATCCGATTTGATTTATTTTCGTTTTCTAGAACAACGATTCACCTCCCCCGCCCTCCCCTTCCCCCTCTTTTGATCTATTTATTTTTTATTTATTTATCCTTGCTGTGGCAACGAGGTTTATTTCTAACACCTTTATTTTATTTGCTCAAAATTTATCTTTAACTTTTGCAAAACTGATATAAAATGTAACGCTATAGTTTTAAATTTCAAAATTTTAGTGCGTCCGTTTGACTTGGTGATTATTTGACTTGATTGAATCAAAAGTGTCAAACATCTTTAGGTATGATTCATTTAAGTCATCGTACTTAAATGATGCATATACCAAATTTATTGAACTAAAAAACTTATACGAACTATAGTCAAACATCATCTGATAATTCTTCTTTTTTAGTATCATTTGATACTTTTGAACAAACTAAGTTTGATTTGATACTGAACAACGATCTTTGAAATGATTTTAAAGAACAAATAAAATTTGGATTGAAACATCTCTCTCTAGAAAAGTTTTCTCTGCCTTCTCTCTAAAACCCAGCCAGACTGGGACGCTATGGCTCTGATGTCCTTCCCGCCTGCTCCGGCACCGAATCAAGAAGAGCAGGATCAACTGCAAAGGAGTGTAAAAAAGAATAAGAGAGACCCTAATGGTAATATCATACCGGAAAGAATGCAGCAGAGGTACTCCTTTGAAGCACCCAGCCAGAATCTTTGGAGTGGGAAAAGCTTTGCTAAAGTAGTGAGCAATGAAAAGGAAACTGGACCTATCTATATGGGAGATGGGGAAGATGATTATTTGGATACTGAACTTCTGGACCAGATGCATATTGAAGCTATGAAGGAGAATGGGAAGGAGGAAGGAGTATCTTCGGACTGGCCTGAGGTGGAAATCTCCAACACCAAATGCTTATACCTCTGGCAACCTTGGAAAAGGGCTTTGATTATCAAGCTAATGGGGAAAACGGTGGGATACCGAGTGTTGGTGGAACGTTTAAGGGATTTGTGGAACTTGAAGATGTCATTTGAACTCACGGACCTGGAAGGCAACTACTTCCTAGTCCGCTTCTATGATAGAGAGGATTACCTGCATGTTCTTGAGAAAGGACCGTGGACCATCATGGGTCACTATCTTGCAGTTATGAAATGGAGGCCGTACTTTGACCCTAACCAAGCCCTCATTGATACCACTCTAGTATGGATTCGCTTACCCAATCTTCCTGTGGAATACTTTGACCCGGACATACTAATGGAGATAGCTGACTCGGTGGGTAAAGCTATCCGGGTTGATGAAAGTACAATGAAGGCGTCACGAGAAAAATACGCCAGAATCTGTGTGGAACTGGATCTCTCGAGACCCTTAGTTCCACAAGTGATACTCAAGGGCCCAAAGTTGCGTTTCCAGAAGGTTGAATATGAAGGGCTTCATTCTATTTGTTTTCATTGTGGTAGGTATGGGCATAAGGATGATGAGTGCCCAGATATCATCAAAGAGGTTGAGAAGATAGCTTCCCCTGTTCCACACATACAACAACCATCGGTGGAGAAACCTTTTGGGCCCTGGATGATTCCGACAAACAACCGGCGTCGAAGGGGTACAACCACCAGTGCCCAGGATCAAAATACGGACGCTCAGCTCGAGGTAAACACTGGACAGACTGGAGCAAGACAGATTATGGGGATAACAGCAAAGTCTGCTGGGTGCAGCGGTGCAGCGTACGACCCAATCAGTGGAAAGCAAAAAGTAAGCAATGTCTCAAAGGCAAAAAACCAAAAGTCAACGCGTGGCCCTAGCGGGTCCAGGTTCCAGATATTGGAACAGGAGGATAATGACAAACACAACTCGGGGCTTGGGCTGGATGAGGTTATCCAAAAATTTGGCGTGTACAAACAGGATAGTGAAGGCCCTGTTATCACAATGACTAGCAAAGCAATGATGAGTCATAGTGGCCCAAAGCAACGGAAAGGTATCCAAGTGAAAGGCAAAGCAAAACCCAAGATAACCATTAACAACAACGTTTCACCAACCCAAGAAAACAAAAACCCAAACCATTCCCATGCACACTCTACTAAAAACCCTACTAGTTTCCTGACATCGGACCTGATACACCCTCAGCACTTCCATCCTGACCTCAACCAGCCAAGTCACTTTCCGAACTTACAGGAGGCATACTGTAAACAGTCAAACCCCACTTCATCCTGTATCTTCACCCAGAGCTCCCACAAACTGACCCACCAATCCATCAAAGATCAACCACCGGACACATCTCACACCCCCACTGGCCAACATAACTCTCACATGGAGTGTGAAGAAATCTACCCAGACCAAGAACCGATGGACTCATGCCTACCCCGAGTGCAGAATGACCATGATAAGAACATCCCAAATGACCTTGTAGAGGATTTGAATCCATCCTCTGCACCCCCCATCTTTATCGTCTTAATGAAGATTATTATGTGGAATTGCAGGGGAGCTTGCTCTCCCAAATTCTTTAGACATGCAAAGGACCTGATTGCTACACAGCAACCAATTATTCTATGTATTGTTGAAACTAGATCACAAAGTAGTAAAGCTGTACGCCTCCTATGGGCTGGACACCTTAACCAACTTGCTGCTGTTGAGGCACAAGGCTACACCGGAGGGATATGATGCTTTTGGGATGATACTAAGGTGGATCTGCGGGTGATTAACTTCAGCCATCAATTCTTAAATATGGCTGTTATGGATAGGAATCAAGTGGAGTGGGTTTTATCCTTCATTTATGCGTCTCCAAATCAGAATTTCAGAGGACAGTTGTGGAACTACTTTGAGTCCCTTACTGATATTGCTATGGTCCCGTGGTGTGTGATTGGAGACTGTAATGAAACTGTTAGCCAGGCTGACAAGGTTGGTGGTAATCCAGTCAAAACGCATCCCAATAAAGGTCTATGGAGGATGCTGAACATTTGCAAACTCATGGACTTGCGGTATTCCGGACCAGCCTTTACCTGGTCCAACATGAGGGATGATGGCAGATCAATCTATGAGAGGCTTGACAGGGCTTGGGTGAACAAAGCTTGGCAGATCAAGTTTACGAATGCCATTTTGGAACATCTACCACGTACACACTCAGATCATCATCCTATCTGCTTACATATGGACGTGGAACCTACTTATAGGCCTCCCCGCTATTTTGGGTTCCTTATGGCATGGTTTGAACACGTTGACTTTGAGAAATTTGTGGAAAGGGAGTGGAAATCTGGTGTCCCTATCGGGAAAGCATTGCTCGAAATGGAAAAAGTACTTACAGTGTGGAACAGTAAGACCTTCGGACATATCCCCAGCAGAAAAAAGCGATGCTTAGCAAGGCTTCAGGGGATCCAAAGATCCCTTAACAGCAGGAGCTCAAAATTCTTAATGAATTTGGAGGTTGACCTTCTGCAAGAGTATGACAATATCCTCAAGCAGGATGAGCTTTTTTGGTTCCAAAAGTCACGGCTACAGTGGATGGTCCACGGGGAACGGAATACGCGCTATTTTCATATTACAGCCGTGAGTCGTAGCAGAAGAAGAAAAGTGTATAGGCTTATGAATGATCAAGGGATTTGGACGGAGGACCAACTTGAGCTAAAACAGTGTGCCAATAGATACTATCAAAAGCTCTACACTAAGGAACCAACAAGACCGATGACTGAACTGAGTATGGACTTCCCCAAATTAACCAGAGGCGAAAAACAAAGTCTGACTAGGCCCATTTGTGATAAAGAGGTGGAGAGAGCTGTGTTTCAAATGGGGGCCTACAAAGCCCCTGGACCTGATGGTTTCCCTACTCTTTTCTACCAAAAATTTTGGCACGTTATTGGCCCTGATGTGACCCAATTTGTGAACCTGGCCTTTCAGAACATGCAGTTTGACAAGTCCCTGAACCACATCCTAATCTCCCTCATACCTAAGCTGGAACACCCGGAGAAAATGTCACAGTTCAGGCCAATCTCACTGTGTAATGTTCTCATCAAAGTGATCTCTAAAATAATTGCTCATAGACTCAAACCACTCCTACCAAAGTTGATGAAGGAAAATCAAAGTAGCTTTATTCCAGGTCGCCAAGGGGTGGATAATATTGTGTTGGCTCAAGAAATGCTGCACTCCCTCAGGCTGAAAAAAGGGAATAAGGGATTTATGGCTGTGAAAATAGACCTTGAGAAAGCCTACGACAGGATTGACTGGGAATTCTTGTCAAGAGTGTTGGGCTGCGTTGGACTGAACGAGAGCACTATTGAATTGATCATCTACTGCCTAAGATCGGCTTCTATTCAGGTTTTATGGAATGGTGAACACCTGGATGAGTTTACCCCTACCAGGGGACTTAGGCAAGGAGATCCACTTGCACCGTATCTCTTTGTTCTTTGTATGGAAGTTCTAAGCCACATGATCCACAAGAAAGTTGAGAAGCGTGCCTGGAAACCGATAAAGTTTTCTAGAAAAGGTCCTATTATCTCTCACCTCATGTTTGCTGATGACCTTGTCCTATTTGGAGAGGCCACCGAGGGCCAAGCCATTGTGATACAACAAACTTTGGAGGAGTTCTGTGCATATTCAGGGCAAAAAGTGAATATGGATAAATCCATTGTCTTCTTCTCCCCCAATACGCCTCAGAAGATGAAAGAGACTCTAAGCTCCACCTTTGGGATTCCTACCACTACAACATTTGGAAAATATTTAGGGATGCCTATGTTACATGGAAGGGTAACATCGGCCACCTTCCAACCCATCGTTGAGAAGGTGCAAGCCAAGCTTGGGGCCTGGAAAACCGAAGTTATGTCCAAGGCTGCCCGCCTAATCCTTATACAGTCTGTCATGAGCAGCATCCCCGCCTACTACATGCAGACTGCTAAGTTTCCTGCGTCTACGGTAAAGACCTTAGAACGCCTAAACATGGACTTCTTGTGGGGGAGTTACTATGGATCAAGAAAGCTTCACCCTGTGGCTTGGGATATTGTGTGTACCCCGAAGGAGGAGGGGGGCTTGGATTAGAAGGCTCAAACAGGTTAACCTTTCACTGCTTGCTAAACTATGTTGGAGAATGAACCAGGAGAAGAATAAGCTCTGGGTACAAGTACTCTGGGCTAAATATGGTGACCCCCTAGCTGCCACGTCTAGGAACACCAATGTTTCCTTCATATGGCGGAGCATTCGACAAGCGAAATCGCTCCTCAAGGCCTACTATGAATATAAGACTGTACATGATCTACATAGTCAAACGCAAAGAAGAAGACACAGGAAATTTGACATGCAAACTGCACATGACTTACAAACTCAACCCCCAGACACAACGGACAAAGCAAGTTGGAGGAACCTTTGGCGGATCAAAGGCCCTGCAGGGGGTAACATACTACTATGGCAGATTAAACATAAAAAACTCCTTACTGCATCAGTACTGTACAAACGGGGCATCCTTGACACACCTATCTGCAGTGTCTGCGGTAGGGAGGCGGATACAATTCTACATGCAACACGGGATTGCATCTGGATCTCTAATTTTCTGAAAAGATTAATCGATCTAAGCAGATGGCATACCTTTTTTTGGAGAAACTCAAGCTGATGCTAGGATTGACCGAAATATCGCAGTGGAAGCCAGGATCCATCAGAACCCTCTCCAATTCCTCTGCATGTTCCGGGAGACGATCAGGACTGCAATTTTTTGGCGGAATCAGATCAGAAACGGGCTCCATCATCATCTTCCGCCGGTTGATCTGATTGTTGGAAGAATCCATCGAGAAACCCAGAATTTACTCATTGCATTGAATGTGCGTTCAATGGGGGTTGAGGAGTTAGTTAGAGGAGACGGCATTAATTAACGGGATTTTCCTGATTTTGTAATGGGTGCTGAATTTGTCTGGTCCTTTGGACACTCTAGTGCACCCGCTTTTGGCTTTCCTTTTGATTATTTAGGCCTCTGTAAATATTTGGGCTTGGGCTTTTCCAGTTCCATGGTCCCTATTTGAATATATGATCCGTTCCTCCAAAAAAAACGATCTTTGAAATGAGATATTTTCAGGAGCAAAAATTTTCCCCATTTTAAAAAAAAGCCCTTTTCTAAAAAAAAAAAGTAAACAGCGGACCTTTTGTACACGTGGCGTCGCGTGATTAAAGACCTCATATTTTGACTCATATGAAGCCTCCTCTGATCTCATCCGAGTATCTACAGGTAAAATTCTGTACTTTTGCTAAGAAAATTTTAAGTACAAGGTGTCGTGTGTACAAGAGTTTTTTTTTTCTTTCTAAAAGCGTATGAGATAGAGGTAGAAAAGAGCCAAGGCATGTTGAACTAGTCGAGTTTTGCTTGATTAATTTATTTTGATAAAATTTAAGATCGAACTCAGCTCGACTTGGTATCTTAACAAGTTCATTTTGAAAATATTGGTGTTTGATTTGTTAACTTTTAACATGTTCGAACTTAATATATATATAAAAATTATGCGGTGTTTGATTTTATACCAATATCTTTGTTTTTTATAAACTACAAATTAAATATGGTAACTATTATTAATTAGAAGTGAACACTTGTATATACAAAGTTCATAATAAAAATATATTTTTAATTTTGCTCGAATTTTGTTTCACTATTACTCGAGTTCGGCTTATGTTAAAAAACGATAAAACTCAAACTTGAGATCGAAAGAATTACAAAAATTATGCTCAAATTCGAACTCAAAAATTTTATTGTATGCTCAAATTGATAACTTAGTGCTGGAATAAGATAAGATGGTTTACACATATGGGCGTTAATAAATCAAACCGAACCGAATGTTAAGTTTTCAAATTCGGATTCGTTTAGTTAAACGAGCTTTAAATTGGTTCGAGTTCGGTTCGATAATAATATAACTATATAAATGAGCCGAACAGTTCGCGAATAGTCCGACTCGTTTGAATAAACGAACTCAAACATATGTTCATATTCGGTTTGTTTAACCAAAATTAACGAACGAACTCGAATCAAATACAAATCAAACACAAACAGTTTGTAAATTGTTCGTTTCACTTAACACCTTTATTTACCGATTATAACGAGAAGAATTGGGAGTGGGAGACGTAGAGAAGATATTATCCGTTCCCCATTTTTTAAAGGAAAAGAAATAATTAATTAATTTTCCCTCGTCTGGGTTTCCCTGATTCTCAGTTCGAATTTCGAAATGGAAAGGAGCCATCAACGCAGTGACAGTCCAACCCCTCTGAGTCCTCTCCTCTCCTCGCTTTCTTAAATGAAAACCTTTCTCTCCCCGCTTCCGCACTCTCCATCCATCAATCTCTCCTCCTGCCACCACCTCACCTCGATCTCTGTACTTCTTCTGCGTAAATGAAATGCTCTTCGAGTTCTAGCTCCACTTCTCCTTCGTTTGGCTTTCTAGGATTCAAAAAAGCCGCGGCGCATGTTTTTGTTGCTGCGATGAGCTTCATTTGCAGCTGTTTCCGTGTCAAAGACGCTTCTTCTCCTTCAGACCTAAAGAATTCTACTCTCGAGGTTTCGTCCATATCATTTTTTTTCATTCTTTTTTCTGTTGATTATGAATGTGTGATGGATTATGCGAATTTCCGAATTAATTTATAATGTTCATAATTTGGAACAAATTACTAGAATTAGTGGTAACTCTGCTAATCTTATTTGCAGGAGCCTGTGGTGGATCGTAATCGTAGTCCTCTGTCATCGCTCTTTATCTCCGAAGGTAGCAATTTTTGGTCATAAATGGAGTGTCTACTCTCTCTCTCTCTCTCTCTCTCTCTCTCTCTCGATCGATCGACAGTAGTGATTCCTGTGGACAATGCTGATTTTGTAGTATGATGAATTTATTTGAATTGTGTAGAAAATGCTTCCAATTCAAAGGAGGAAAAAGGATCGGAGGAGCAGGATTTATATTTCGAAGAACTGAAGAAGCAGGCATGAATTTGATTTCTCTAATTCTGTAACATAAATTTGAAACGCATCAGTTTATTTACCGATTAGAGTATACTAGAAGGAAAATGGGGAAGACGCTTCACTTTGCAAACTCATTGCCAGTATAGGTCATAAAACCATTTGTTCTGTGTGGTTGCAGTGATACCATGTTTAAAGGTCATCATTATTTGAGTAGCTTCGTATTCTTCGTGCGGCAGAGGATTCGAAATAAATGATGAAAAATATGACATGTTTTCTTGTTTGTGTTTCATAAATGTTCTGAAAAATTACATCCCAATCTTACTGTCTATCAGTCAAATTATATCAAGAATCGAATTTTGAGAAGAGAAAAAATAGAAAGGGGGAAAGATGATCCTTCTGGCTCATGTAAGTCTATCTATCAACTACATTTACTCTATCCAATTCATACAGTCCGCTGCAGATAGACCTCGTTCATAGGATTGAACCTGTCAACTGAATTGAAGGTTTATTTGCTTTTGTTCCTTCACTCTCTTCCTTTATTGTTTTTGTATCTTAAAAAGGAACACCTTAAGGTACATGGCCTCGTCTCATGTGACTTAGCTTCTTGGATTGGAATTCATGGCAATATCACTCACCTCTTTTTGGAGCTTCACACTTACAGAGTTAAACTGGACTTGAGTGTTATATAATTCCATCTAACGATTGAGCGACATGCCCAAGTGTTTATATAGATGAAGTCAGTAGTCATTTTCCGAAGAAGTCTCTGCTTGATTTTGTTTGCTGACACTGAAATCACATTTTTTCTCTGTAGGCCAAATTCCTTAAGGCTTGTGGAACTATACCTGGAACTCCTGCAGAAATAAAAAGAGTTGAAGCAGAAAAGGATAGTTTTTCATCCCAGAGAGGAACAGTTGAAAGCCTGAAATTTAAGTCATGGCTTACTTACACATCTATTGAGAAGCTTGACTTAGAAAGCCAACCAGATCAGCTGCCAAAACTCAATAAAGATATAGAAGAATGGGTTAAAGCAGATGGTTCACAGGAGCATACACCTAGTAGGTAATATCTCCAACCTTTTCTAGATGTTTCAACTTTATCTTTGTCCATTTTTTTCATGCATCTTGTGCATTTATCCATATTTTAGATTTATTTTGACACAAAGAATATCAGGCGTATTAGTTTCTTGGCTATGTTATGTCTTGTGGTCATCAATAAGCATTTGCAAGCAGGTTATACACTTCTTTAAGAGGTGTAATTTTGATACACATAAGGAGACAAATACCACTACTAGGGAAGGTTTAGCGGGAAAAAAAATTCTCATGAATTTATCCTTCTTTTCTTGTTTCTGTACTAGCAAAATTATATTTGTTGCACTAAATGGCATTTTTACCCTGTAGTTGCATGACTATTGGTCGGAACAGTGAAAGACTTTCTCCAAATTCAAAGGAAGGCAGTGTGGCTCTGGATGCTGTATCTTCCGAGCTTTTATCAACTGTTGATCATAGCTCTGCGCACTCATCTGTTTCAACCAGTATAACTAGTCCAAACATACCATGCAAGAACAAGTCGGTCCGTTTTGATTGTGAGCTTGACATACATTCAGCTTCATCAAAAGTCTATTCATCCGAAACACCTATCCCAACTTTGACCGAGTCTAGAGCAGCTGACCACTATAGCAACGTGAAGCCTTCACCTTACCCAACTCCCCTTAAACTCAGTGATGAGATGCAAACACCTGGAACTGTTTTCCCAGCTTATATGGATGATATTGGTCAAGGGAAATATCCTAGAATAAGGACAGAGTATGCGACACATTATGGCGCAAATCCTGGAGAGCGTTTGTCACCTTTGAAAACGATGGATGGGGATTCTTGTTCTGATCAGCCGAACCATCACTACCAAGAGCCTTCTGAGAAATCTCATGAAGCTGGGGAAGCAAAGACAGGAGAAATTTCAAATTTTAAGGATTTGATTCCTGATGTGAGCAAGTCTCCCTTGCTGGCAACAAAGTCTCCCGAACAAGATGTCTCTAGTGCATCCAAAATTCATCGCGTCAAGAATCCTGGTGATCGGCCCATTATTGGGTTGGTTGCTGCTCATTGGACTGATAATGAACCTTCTCGTGTTTCATCCAAGTGGTGGGATGGAAACGGAATTCCCAACTCCACAAATAAGTACCAAGAGGTAACCAACTTTCCTGAAATCTTTATTTTCTTCCAATTTTGTGTTTTAGCGGGACCATATCTGTGTTTAAAATTCTGGAATCCATAGATTCTAAATCTAATGATGTTAAATCTGCTCTCAGGATCAGAAGGTCAGTTGGCATGCAACACCATTTGAGGAGAGACTGGAAAAAGCATTATCAGAGGAATCGTTGATCTCTCAGAGGTAAATTAATTTTCTTTTCCTTTTTCTTCTTTTGCATGAAATGTTAACTCCTGCGGCTATAATACAAGAACCAAATAGTCGGGTGAGAACTCGCTTTTGGTTGCTTCCTTTTGGCATTGAGAAAAAGATATGCTTGTGCATGGCGTACCTACATACTCTTAGCGGCACAAGATAAGCTTCAGCAGCTGCTACTTGGAGGATTTTTTTTCCCATGCTTAGTTTCAATTCTATCATTTACTATGTTTGTAGACATGTATTAGTCCAAGTCGACCTTTTTTTTCCCCCTCCCATAAGGCAATATCCAGCGATGTCCGTTCGCATATTCAATTATATATATTCATGTTAGCTTCAAGAACATTTGACCGAGTACATAACTTTAAACTGGCAACATTGCTTATATTTTACAGGAAGCATAGCTCAGGGTCGTCGCCACCTATTAACTTCGGGAAAACCGAGGAATCTGATACTG
Source organism: Eustoma russellianum (assembly GCA_036186865.1). Lineage (NCBI taxonomy): Eukaryota > Viridiplantae > Streptophyta > Magnoliopsida > Gentianales > Gentianaceae > Eustoma > Eustoma russellianum. The sequence continues at coordinate 3,298,839 of AP025047.1, read as the reverse complement.
CTATGTCCCAGTTGCAATCCTCTACCCATTTCAAGCCGGTTATTTCATTTTAACGAGGCAAAAAATATCCAACTCTTGAAAGATTATTCTTGCAGAATATCCATGTAAATTTCTCTAGGGAACTTTAGTTTTATGTGTATGCAATTGAGGTATAGGATTATTGGGAGCCTACATTGCAACCATTTGAGTTGGATACTGGCAGATTGCTTCATTGCAGATAATTTGTTATGTAGTTTGTGGTTGATTTATGTGAATATGTCTAGCCATTGATGAAGGTTCCAGACAATGAGAAAAGAAGAAAAAATAGAAGACTTCTTTGTTGTGTTTTCTATGGTTGGTAGCATACCATTTTTGACAAATACAAAGTAACCATTAAATGAATAGTAACACACATGTGTTTATTCATTTTGCTTGCCTATAAATAGGCATGTCTTAGTAGATGGAAGATACACCAAAATCAAAGGAAGAAGCAATTTGAGAGCTTCTTGAGAGAGGAGTGAGTGAAAGAAAATAGAGAGAGGAAAAGAGAGTTGTGAGATTATACCAATCCGGTATAAGAAAATATTGAGTGTTTCAATTCTCTTGTAATTCTCAAGTTTAAGTCTAAACTTGAGTTGTCTCTTGTATTCCCATTATTTCGAATAGTGGAAGTTGTTCTCACTGCCCGTGGTTTTTTCCCTCCACAGAGAGAGGGTTTCCACGTAAATCTTGGTGTCTCTATTTCACTTTTACTGGTATTTATCTCGCTGTCATACTCGAAGATTCTAGTGAGTAGTAAATAACTATTCACGGTTTTATTCCGCTTAGAACCGGGTCGTTATTCCCAACCAGTGGTATCAGAGATTGGTTATTCGGTTCTTGATTTTCTCGAATATGACAGAGATGAAATTCAATGTGGCAAAATTCAACGGAGATGATGGATTTTCCACATGGCAGAAAAGGATGAAGGATTACCTTATACAACAAGGTGTTCACAAAGTTCTTTATGGCAAAGAGAAAAAGCCAGAAGCCATGAAAGATGATGATTGGCAAGACATGGATGATAAAGCCGCAAGTGCAATCCGCTTGCACTTGTCCGACGAAGTCCTGAACAATGTAGACGGAAACGACTCAGCTATGGAGATTTGGACAAAGCTAGAAAGTTTGTATATGTCCAAAACAATGACAAATAAATTGTATCTTAAGAAGCAGCTCTACACACCCCAAATGAGCGAAGGTACAAATTTTTTGTCTCATCTGAATGATTTCAATGGTATTATATCCCAAATGGCTAGTCTTGGTATTACTATAGAGGACGAGGATAAGGCGATCATGCTCTTGAGTTCACTTCCACCCTCATTCAATGGTTTAACGACCACTTTACTTCATGGTAAAGAAACAATCACATTAAAAGAGGTCACATCATCTTTGTTGCTGCATATTAAGATGATGCAACCAGAGAAGCAAGGACAGGCTCTTCTTACACAAGAAAGAGGAAGGAACCGAAATAGAAACTTCAATAGTCATGATAAATCAAAAGATTATGACAAGTCCAGAGGTCGTTCTAAATCAAAAAGCGGAGTGAAGTGCTGGAATTGTGGTAAGAATGGTCACCTTAAAAGGAATTGTAGATCTTTGAAGCAAGACAAAGATCAAGGTCAAAAGCAGGTGAGAGATAACCACACAGCAGCAATAGCGTCAAGCAGTGATGAAGAGACAACATTGGTTTGTCACCAAAATGAATGTTGTCATATTTCAGACATAGACCTTGAATGGATCGTGGATACAGGTGCTTCATATCATTGTGCTGCTAGCAAGGAGTACTTCTCCACATACAAAGCTAGAGACTTTGGTGTGTTGAAGATGGGAAATAAAAGCATTTCACTGATCGAGGGAATGAGTGATATCACTGTGGAAACTTCACTTGGTTGCACATTTACATTACGAAATGTGCGACATGTTCCAGATATGAGATTCAATCTTTTATCTGCAAGTGCACTGGACAAGGAAGGTTATGAGCATTTCTTTGGTAATGCGACATGGAAACTTACCAAAGGTTCTCTGGTGGTAGCAAAAGGGAAGCTATGTTGTAATTTGTACAAGACACACTTTAAGGTGTGTGAAAGTCAAATAAATGCAGTAGAAGACGGCGATTCTCCAAACGTGTGGCACAGACGTTTGGGACACATTGGGCAGAAAGGGTTGCAATTACTGGCAAAGCAATCCTTGATATCGTTAGATAAAGGTAAGTCACTAGACCCATGTGATTACTGCTTATTTGGAAAACAACACCGTATCTCTTTTCAGAAAAACTCCAAGATAAAAGAAAATAAATTGGAGTTGGTTCACTCTGACGTGTGTGGTCCCATTGAGGTAGAATCTCTAGGTGGAAACAAATACTTTGTTACTTTCATTGATGATTCTTCTAGAAAAACATGGATCTACTTGATAAGAAATAAAAGTCAAGTATTCCAATGTTTTCAAAAGTTTCATGCAATGGTGGAAAGAGAGACTGGAGAAAAGTTGAAATGCATTCGCACTGACAATGGCGGCGAGTACATATCAATAGAATTTGAAGAGTACTGCACAAAACATGGTATAAGACGTGAGAAGACAGTTCCTGGTACTCCACAACATAACGGAGTTGCAGAACGGATGAATAGAACCATTGTAGAAAAAGTGCGATGCATGCTCAAAATGGCTAAACTGTCTAAGTCATTTTGGGGGGAGGCTGTCAACACAGCTGTCTACTTGATCAACCGGTCACCTTCGGTTCCACTAAACTTTGATGTTCCAGAAGTAGTATGGAGCGGAAGAGAGGTAAGCTACGCTCACCTAAAAGTATTTGGATGTAAAGCTTTCATGCATATTCCTAGAGACCAGAGATCAAAGTTGGATGACAAAACTATTCCTTGTATCTTTGTGGGATACGGAAATGAGGAATACGGCTTTAGGCTATGGGATCCAGAAAAGAAGAAAATTGTCAGAAGCAGAGATATCGTGTTCCAAGAACACGAAATGTTCAACGATGCAGAAAAGAAGTCTGTTGCAGAAAATGTTACAGAGGTAACATTTGTTCCTTCATTGAACAATGACACAAATGAAGGAAATACAGAAGAAACTGAAACATGTGATGATTCTGGTGGTGTTGAGCAGGGGGAGCAAACCCCTGATTCTCTTGAATTGGAAGATGTGGATCCTCAACCGAGAAGGTCTGTCAGAGAACGTGCACCTTCTACCAGGTATCCTAGTTCTCAATACATTCTTATAACAGATGATGGAGAACCAGAGAATTTTCAAGAAGTACAATCTCATAGAGATAAAGATTGTTGGACAAAAGCCATGCAAGAAGAGATGGACTCACTGAAAAAGAATCTCACTTATGATCTAGTTCAACTTCCAAAAGGAAAGAAAGCTCTGAAAAACAAATGGGTCTTCAAGTTAAAGAAAGACGGCGATAAGTTGCTAAAGTACAAAGCTCGATTGGTGGTGAAAGGTTTTGGTCAAAGGAAAGGTATCGACTTTGATGAAATCTTCTCACCGGTTGTTAAAATGAGTTCTATTCGACTTGTACTTGGTTTGGCAGCTAGCTTGAATTTAGAGCTAGAACAACTAGATGTAAAAACAGCTTTCTTACATGGTGATCTGGATGAGGAAATCTACATGGAACAACCAGAAGGCTTCTCAATCAAAGGCAAAGAAGACATGGTTTGCAAATTGAAAAAGAGTCTGTACGGATTGAAGCAAGCACCACGACAATGGTACAAGAAGTTTGACTCATTCATACTGAGTCAGAAATTCAAGAGAACAGTTGCTGATCCTTGTGTATATATTCAAAGGTACCCTGATGGTAAATTTATCATTCTTCTCTTGTATGTTGATGACATGCTGATTGTTGGAGAAGATGGAAACATGATCCAAATCTTAAAAAAGAAATTGTCAGAAACATTCGACATGAAAGATTTGGGTGTTGCAAAACGTATCTTGGGAATGGATATCATACGAGATCGAGCAACAAGAAAGCTTTGGTTATCACAGGAGGGATATATTGAACGAGTGCTTCAACGGTTCAATATGGACAAAGCTAAGCCAGTTACAACTCCACTTACTGATCATTTCAAGCTAAGCAAGAAAGATTGTCCTTCAACGGAGAAGGAAGAAGAAGAAATGTCATTGATTCCATATTCTTCTGCAGTAGGAAGCTTGATGTATGCTATGGTCTGCACCAGACCAGATATTGCTCATGCGGTAGGAGTAGTGAGCAGGTTTCTATCAAATCCAGGAAAGACACATTGGGAAGCAGTGAAATGGATCTTTCGATATCTTAGAGGAACTTCAAAATTATGCTTAACTTTTGGAGGTTCCGGATCAACTCTTGATGGATACACAGATTCAGATATGGCTGGAGATCTAGATGGTAGAAAATCTACTTCTGGTTATCTGTTTACATTAGCAGGGGGAGCTATATCATGGCAGTCGAAACTTCAAAAGTGTGTATCATTATCGACTACCGAAGCAGAATACATTGCAGCTACAAAAGCTGGTAAGGAGATGCTTTGGATAAAACGATTTTTACAGGAGTTGGGGTTCAAACAACAACAATACATAGTATACTGTGATAGTCAAAGTGCTATTGACTTGAGAAAAATACGATGTATCATGCGAGAACCAAACATATCGATGTGCGATATCATTGGATTCGGAATGCTACTGATGAGGAACAATTCCAAATCAAGAAGATTCACACAGACAATAATCCTGCTGATGTAATGACAAAAGTCATTACAAAGGAGAAGTTTAATTGGTGCATCAAGCAAGCTGGGATGGACTCTCAATGAGAGTGGAGTATGCCGCTGTCTGGAGGGGGAGATTTGAAGGTTCCAGACAATGAGAAAAGAAGAAAAAATAGAAGAATTCTTTGTTGTGTTTTCTATGGTTGGTAGCATACCATTTTTGACAAATACAAAGTAGCCATTAAATGAATAGTAACACACATGTGTTTATTCATTTTGCTTGCCTATAAATAGGCATGTCTTAGTAGATGGAAGATACACCAAAATCAAAGGAAGAAGCAATTTGAGAGCTTCTTGAGAGAGGAGTGAGTGAAAGAAAATAGAGAGAGGAAAAGAGAGTTGTGAGATTATACCAATCCGGTATAAGAAAATATTGAGTGTTTCAATTCTCTTGTAATTCTCAAGTTTAAGTCTAAACTTGAGTTGTCTCTTGTATTCCCATTATTTCGAATAGTGGAAGTTGTTCTCACTGCCCGTGGTTTTTTCCCTCCACAGAGAGAGGGTTTCCACGTAAATCTTGGTGTCTCTATTTCACTTTTACTGGTATTTATCTCGCTGTCATACTCGAAGATTCTAGTGAGTAGTAAATAACTATTCACGGTTTTATTCCGCTTAGAACCGGGTCGTTATTCCCAACCATTGAAACCAGTGATGCAAGTTTGGTATGCTGTTTTAAACATTCTTCACTGTTTTCTATATTATGTTACATTAGTTCCTTTCTTCGTAGTCAAATTCGGCTTTTGTCATTAATAGATTGATTTGCATCTTCCGTTTTATAGATTTAGGTTTTTTTCCACACCATAATTTGATCTTCCTTTTTTCGATCTCGAATCCCAATCTAACCCTTAAATCAATATAGTCATACAGAGGGATGTTATACTTGACGAATTTTTCACTTCTAACTCATCTTGAATCGATGGAAATAATTTGTACGCGAGTGGGTGTATGGTCTTGCAGTCCATTGGTCTCTCGAGGTGCTAAAAACTAAATACAGATGAAACTACACTTGTAAATGAAAAGGAAGAATGACATTTAGTGTCCATAACTATAGTAATTATTTATAGATTGTATCATCAGTTTGTAATTTAGAGTTTTTTTTTACACTTTTACCTCTTAAGTTTGTGATTTTTAGTATGCACCCGTAACTATTAGATTTTTTTACTCTTTTGTACCATTTGTTTTTTTTTAAGTTAGGAAATGACACTTTGTGTTTGTGCTCATAACTATGACAATTGTGCCTAGATTTTACCACAACTTTGCAATTATCAACTTGCACCATAACCATTAAATTTTTTATGTTTTTGTGTCATAAGTTTGTAATTTCCAGCGTGCATCCATAATTATTAGTTTTTTAATGTTTTACACCATTTAGACATTTTTAATGTATTTTAGACCTTAAAAACAGGCGAAAAACGTAGAAAAATCAATATTTATGGATGCACACTAAGAATTGCAAATTTATAATGTAAAAGTGTAAAAAGATAATAGTTATAGGTACACGCTGAAAATTGCAAACTTTTGGTGCAATATAAACACAATGATCATAGTTATAGAAACAAAATGTTATTTTTCCTTTTTAATGACATGTAAAACAAACGCATAAAAAATATTAGGAATATGACGCAAAAGTGCTAGAGAAAATTAATAGTCATAGGAGCACGATACAAATTGCAAATTTGTATTACAATCTAAACACAATAACAATAGTTATGGACAAAAAGTGTCATTTTTCAGTTTTACAAAAGTAAACCTTTGGTCATAAATTTCTGTGCACTGAATTTTAGCTCACAATGAAATGTATTTTTTTAAGTAATGTTTTAGAACATTTTATTTAGAACACTAATTTAAAACACATTTTAAGTGGACTGTTTTAAGTGGACGGTTAAGAAGAATAGCGTGTATGTTTTCGTACATTTTCTTATGTTTTTATTGGTCTATCTAAAATTTATTTTAAATTAATGTTGTAAATAGTTGTTACCGACAATCAATTTCTTTTGGATACTGTAACAGAATTTGTTTTTCTGAAACATACTGTAACAGAGTTTGATGATCAATTTCTTTACCGACAATCAATTTCTTTTAGTACTCTAAAACCTTGGACTCTGGAAAACACTGTTCTCTCTCTCTGTATGTTCAAAACCCCAGCAGAACTCGCCGTCTTCCTCCCCTGAGCTGACCCGAACGAGCTAGGTCTCCGTCCAGCGGAGAAGATGCTCCGGAAGAGAGCTATTTCGTCTATCAACTCTTTCAAAATCCTATCAAAGGTATGCAGATCACCCCATAGTTCTTTAAATTGTGTAATTACCTTTACCTTCTCTCAAAATCTCGGTACTGCCGCAGACAGATTATATTTTGACAACTCCAATGGGTATAGAACTCAAAACCCTCATGGGTTTGATAGTCAAGAGGGTGATAGTCGGGGTCAAGATTTTCATTTTGACTCTGGGCATAATGATACAGAGAGGCAAAATGAGTTTGAGAACAGTACTTTCGTGCAAAATGCGGGTAATCATGTCAATGCAAGGCGACATACTTTTGATTCGTTTAATTCTTCGAGTTCGAGGCAGCAGTTGCAGACGAACGGGAATACCCCACTTGGGCTTGCTTCTCAGAATGCAGTTGATATTCATTCAGTGGCAAATAGGAGCTATGTACAGAGTCCACTAGGGTTGAGAAGTAATTTTGTAGCTCATGGAGGCAGATATGGTGTGGAGAATGTGGCGAGGAATTTTGATAAATATGATCCTCATACTGCAGGAAATGTTCAGCACATGCAAGGTAACTATAACGAGCCAAACTCTGGAGTTCATCAGCAATCTTTTAGCAGGGGATCCACTTTGAATGATGGGTCAAGTGAAGATAATGAAGAGATCAAATTGAATGGCACTTTTGAGGAACTTGATCATTTCTTGAAAGAGGAAAATTTGGAGGTTGTGGTTCAGGTATTGGATTTGCTCGAGAAGAACAGTATTCCAGTTGATTTGTCTCGCTATTTGTGTCTGTTGAATGCTTGTGGTAAAAATAATTCTTTAGAACAAGCTAGGTATATCCATGGGCACCTTATGAGATCAATTCCTAATCTTGAACTCAGTACGCACAACAGAATTCTTGAGATGTACTTGAATTGTGGCTCCATGGAGGATGCGTTTAGTGTATTTGATCAAATGCCTCGTAACTTTACTTCTTGGGACACCATGATTACTGGGCTTGTCAAGAATGGTTATCCGGAGTCAGCGATCGATTTGTTTACGGAATTCAAAGGGTTGGGGTTAGTGCCTGATGGTGAAATGTATTTTGGTGTCTTCTCTGCATGTAGTGCCATATATGATGTCATCCAGGGAAAGTTGCATTTTGAATTGATGAGCAAGGATTACGGCATTGTTCCATCTATGGAGCACTATGTGAGAATGGTTGACATGCTCGGAAGTAGCGGGCACACAGATGAAGCTTTAGAATTCATTGAAAAGATGCCAATTGAACCAAGTGTAGCGGTTTGGGAAACTTTGATGAATGTTTCTAGAATGCAAGGTAATTTGGATCTTGGGGATCGATGCGCTGAGCTGGTTGAGCTTCTGGATCCTTCTCGATTGGATGAACAAGCGAGAGCTGGGTACATACTTGTAAAAGCTTCAGATCTTGCCAAGGAAAAGGAGAAAAAGAAATCTTCTGGTCAAAGTCCTCTTGAAATCAGGAGTCGAACCCATGAATTTAGAGCAGGAGATCGATCTCACCCTGATCATGAAAAGTTGTATGAATTGCTTAGAGGGATGAGGCATCAGATGCGAGAGGCTGGTTACGTGGCAGAAACTAAATTTGTGCTCCATGATATTGATCAAGAAGCTAAGGAGGACGCCCTTCTGTCACATAGTGAAAGACTTGCAGTTGCCAAGGGTCTTCTAAGCACCCCAGCTCGGTCCACTCTGCGGATAATTAAAAATCTTCGTGTGTGTGGCGATTGCCATAATGCTATGAAGATTATCTCAAATCTCATCGGCAGGGAGCTCATAATGCGAGATGCCAAACGATTTCACCATTTCAAAGATGGAGTGTGTTCATGCCGGGATTATTGGTAAGGATTGATTTTCAGGTAGGATATAGTGATTCAAGCGCTGGTGGCAGGTGGGAGCATTGTAACCGAAAACGTCATATTGGAAACACTATATTTTACACTTTGAGCATTTTGCAGCTCACCTGAGAGGGAAAGTGTCCTGTCTCTGGCAGTTCGGTTGTTTTGTGGTCCCTCTGCAAGAATCAAGAAAACCAAAACAAAGTCTTCCAGTTAGAAATTTGGACAGCCCGTTTGGATGAGGAAAATTTAGTAACACTTGTATCCTGTCTCTGGCAGTTTGGTTGTTTTGTGGTCCATCTGCTAGAATCAAGTAAACAAAACATAGTCTTTCATTAGATATTTGGACAGCTCATTTTTTAGCATTTCGAGGAGGGAAGTTTAATAACGTACACCAGCAATCCCAACAGTCTGTATGGCCTAGGATCTCACTTTCTCTGACAGAAGAGTTCTCAAAAGGTTGTCATTTTGTGGTTTGTTAAGTGCTGTTTTGAGTCTTTTCTTTTTGCAAACTTTTACACATTTTTGGGTTTCATAAGTCTTTATTGTTTTAATTTATCTCCGAGAAAATGAGATGTTTGCCTGACCTGACTTGTCAATTTTGTTGGAGGCTGTTGTAACTTTGTTGTATTCTGCTGTGTGTAATGTTCTGTAATATGCTCCATGTCTGTCATTTCTGGGCCTGTAACAAATATCTCTCAAAAATATATATCCATTATCTATCATCTTTACTGATCTTATGATCTTTTATATGATTTCTCCCAGTTTTATGATCCGGAAGAACCAGGTTTGAATTTGAAAGACTTAGTTGTTAGATTCGAATGGAGGACACCTGTATTACTGTTTCCTCCTCCTTACTTTGCTTGAGACTTGGAAAAGGCTGGAGCCACATTGCTCAGTACCATTTTCATTGCCAATGGAGCACGATAACTTCCTACTTTTCTTTACAACCAACAACCTCTGGCACTCTCCCACTTCCCCGCCCCTCCCCACCCTCCTTTTTTTGGTACAAAAAGTTGAGAAGAAAAAGGTCAGCGTCTTGTTCATTTGGACTTCTTGTCGTTTTCCCCATTCTCGTCTTTCTGTCTTGCTGTATCTTCATTTTGAGTGTCAGATGCGGTGCGTATCTGTGTCAGGAGGACTAACAAATGGCAAAGTTTAGAATGTGAAAGAGATGTTTATGTATTATGATGTTTATACGTTGCCCTAACGATAATTTTTGCTGTCGTTGGGATATACTGGGTATGATGATGATGATGATGTTTACACGTTGCCACATGAACTGATTCGAGTTGTCTTGTTTTAAACATGCTTTATTACTCTCTTAAACCTACGTATCTTGATGTTGTTGAAGTAGATTCAGGGTTTCAAGATTTCGGGATTAGACTAAACAATTAAACCATTTGCTCCTTTCTCATCTAGCTCATCTACTGTAGGGGCTAAATTAAAGACTTAATTCTAACTTCGTTATAATCTTGTGAGCCCAAGATAGAAGTGGTAAATAGTGATGCAGTTTTGTATGCATGCCGAACTGGCATTCTTAGACATTCAAGAGTTGCTGCTTGTCACCGACACTTTGAACAAGTTATTCTGTGATCAACATAATCTTTGTAACAATTATAAACAGTAGAAGTGGTTGAGGAATTAGAGAATTCTATGAAGGCAGGATTATATGAGACAAACTTTAAGGATTTTTCTTCATTATATGTTGGACTATCCTAAATGATTGGACGCATTATGTTTTTCCGACTGCTAAGCCTGTTGCCAGTGCCCCCATATATGAAGAACATGCTAAATAAGGCATGCAACATAACAATCCTTGTATCCTGTCGACATTTTTGGTTTTCTATGCAACATGTGGAATGTCTTGTGTTGAAAAAAAATAGGACAGCCTGGTGTAGAAGATTTTATGATTCAATGTTACAATTGTAGAAATTTTTTTGGTAGTAATAGAGGATAGTTTTTACAACTATTCGGCTTTTGATGTGTAAACAAATCGCGGAAGCTAACACATGAAGGTGTCATTTTTTTTTTTTTTTTCATTTTGGTTGTATTGCTACTTTGTGATAATCACATGTTCGAATCGTAGACACAGCCTTTTGTACATTTTTTTTGTAAGATAAAATTACATATATCAGCTCGCTTCGGCCTCTCCTCGAACCCTGTACAAACACAGGAGCCTAATGCACCGGCAAGACTCTTTCTGCAATCGCGGAAGTAAGGGTTTCCTTTGCCTTGATAACTTCGACCACCAGAATAATTATCCAGGAAATACGCATTCCCAGTAAGGTGAAAAGCCTGGAGACATTTGCAGTAGGATTTGAGCAACACAAAATATGATTAGAAACTAGATGCAATACAAAGTTACCAACCCATGCAACTAACACATAAATTTCAACCAAAATGAGAGAATGCAAAAGCAGGGGTATCAACCCACATAAGTAGGGTAGTTCACGAAATTTAAGTTCCTATACACATCATGTTGTTGACTTAAAACACGTTATAAAATACAATAAGGCATGATGTAACACGATCTAATGATTCTGAAGCTGACGAACCAGTGCCTAAACGGCGTTATGAGACTTCTCTGTAGCTCAATAGAATTATTCAATCTCTTACAATCCCAGCAAGGTAGAAAAATACACTGTCAGAATCTGAAGACCAAAGTATAGCTCCTGTTTCAAAACCACTACCAGAAATAGTCTCTGAAGCTCTCACATGTCCCGTCTGATTTGAAAGTAAAAAAGAAAAATCTCACTGAGTATCCACAAACATCAATCTTCTCCTCATGGGCAAAACACTCATCTGATCTCCTATAACTTCACACGCTTCAGAAGAATTAGGTCCTTTGCAGATGTTTTTATGGCTGATGAGGTGAGCTTAAACCGGGCTGATGTTCGCTATTCACAGGCAAGGTTACCACTGATATATCTACGCTGCTCCTTTCTATTTCTGGCGCGACTTCTCTTACATCAGCTATTCTTGCTTCAGTAGTCTGTATATCATTCCATTCGCCATCTCCCACAGGCTGAAGATTACCTTGGTCTACAGGGATTGGCCTTGAAACGCTCAAACATGCTTTGTCAACATTTTCCTCCGATGGGTCCACATGCTTGGTCAGTGGGACACTGCTACTCGTATCTGAGCAAGATTCTGACTTCTCTTCAAAGACCTGCTTTTTATCGATTTGTTGCCTGTACATAATATATAAATGTCTTAAAACTCCGCATCTTAAGCCAAAATAAGATAAAATGGAGTAAAAGAAAAGGCCCATCACTGCATCAACGAACTAAACCTCATATCTACATTAAAAAGACAGTAACATGTGCAAAAGGGATGGAGAACCTAAAAAACCTCGAGAAAAATTCAGTTGAACACCTGAATTTAGACTTGTGTTTAATCAGCCAGTATCCAACACATCAAGATCCTGTGCCACTATAACAACTGTGAGGACCAAACTATAGAAATGACTTAATCTTTGAAGTATAAACGATGAGTCTTTAAATGAGCTAAAGGGGCTTAAGCCGCTGACAGCTAAATGCCCAACGGCTATAATGCAAGTGCCCAACAACAGCTACTTTGTTTCCTACCCTATACAATTGTCTAAACCAATATTCTAATATATTAAATAACATTTATATATTACCAGTATGTGTATACTGTATTTGTGCAAGTATATGTGCTTACTTTGTGTATTTATACTATATTTACATTGTACACTCCTCCTCAAGCTTAGTTATATATATATTAATACAACCAAACTTGAACAATAGATTCTGGAAAATCTTGGTAAAGACAAATTTTATCAGGATGTCTGCCAGTTGATTATTTGGAGCAATATGCTCAGGACTAATCATCTTGTCTTCAATCTTCTCTCTAATTAAATGTTCATGAATCTCAATATCTTTGGAATTATCATATTGCACAGGGTTTTTTTGCCATACTCATAGCTGAGATGTTGCCACAAAACATTCTGACTGGCGGTGAGCTTTTTACTCCAATGTCTTTTAATAACTTCCTGAGACATAACCCTTCATAGTTCTAGAGAAATACTCTCAATTCTGTCTCTGCACTACTAGAAACAACAGATTGTTTCTTGTTCCTCCAAGTAACTAAATTTCCCCACAAGTATGTTCCATAGCCACTGGTTGACCTCATATCAGCCTTAGATCCAACCCAATCTGCATCAGTGAAACTTTCAATAGTACTGTCCATGTTCTTCCTGAAATATAATCTCTGTCCTGGTGTATGCTTCAAGTACCTAAGAATTCTCAAGGCAGCTTATAGATATTTATTAGTAGGATCATGCATAAATTGACTAACAAAGCTCACATCATAACATATATTGGTCCAATATGAGATAAATAAATTAACTTACCAACTAACTTCTGATACCTTAATTTGTCAGAAGATGTAGTATCCCATAACTCCCTAGGTTTATGCTCAGGTTCAATTGGGGTACGTGCTGACCTATAACCCAGCATTCCATTTTCAGCTAGTAAATCTGGAACATATTTCTTATGAGAAATACACATTCCATCTTTGTTTCTAACTATCTCCATACCTTGAAAATAACCTAGTTTTCCCAAATCTTTCATTTTAAACTGTTTGGATTACTGAAATTTATTAGATTGAATGCCATTAAGATCATTCCTTGTCATAACAATATCATCTACATATACTCTAGTATGATCGCTATGACTTTGAATAAACTGGTGCTCTTTTATAGTTTTTGAAATTTTTTAAATTAACCTCTTGGTGACTGTTTTAACTCATACAAAGATTTCTTTAGCTTACAAATTCGATTACTACTTGTTTAATCATTAAAGCCCGGTGGCATATTCATATATACTTCCTCTCGTGAATCTCAATTTAAGAAGACATTCTTAACATCTAGTTGGTATCACTTCTAGTCTAGATTAACAGCAACAGAAAAAATTACTCTAATTGCATTTAGTTTTGCTACAGGGACAAATGTTTCCAGATAATCAATTCCATAAGTCTATGTAAATTAGGCTACTAACCTAGCTTTATATCTGCTTATAGTCCATCAATATTTTATTTGATAGTAAATATCCGTCTACACCCTATTAATTTAATACCTTTTATAGTAGGAATAATTTCCCATGTCTCTTTTTGAATTAAAGCTCTCATTTTTTTCATAGACCGCATCTCTCCATTATGGTATACTCATTGCTTCTTGTATATCTATCGGGATAATTTTAGAGTCTAACACACAGGTGAAAACTTTAAGATGTGAATTCGATCTTACATATGATAGAAATTTATACAAAGAATGTTTAGTACATTCTCTTGTTCCTTTTCTAACACACTGGTGAAAAACTTTAATGCATGTTGTTCATCAGTAACATACATCTTTCTTGTATTAAGATAATAACATTTGTAACCTTTCTGTGATCCTGAATATCCAAGAAATATACATTTAACAGATCTAGGATCTAACTTACCCTTTAAATGAGGCTGTAAATGGACATAAGCAGTGCAACCAAATAACTTAAAAGGTAATTCAGATAATCGATTAGTGTAGGAAAAAGATTCTAGAAAGATTTCTGTGGGAGTTCTAAATGATAAGATCTTATAAGACATTCTGTTTATCAAATAAGTGACGTTAACACAGCTTCTCTCCAATAATACTTAGATACTTCCATTGAAAACATCTAAGTTCTGGTTACTTCCAGCAAATGCCTATTTTTTTCATTCAGCTACTCATTCTGTTGAGGGGTGTAAACACAAGATGTTTGATGATCAATCCCATTTTTATGCATAAACTATTCTATAAAATCATCTAAATACTATGCACCATTATCAGATCTCAAGCTTTTAATATTAGAGCTAAACTGATTATTTATAAAATTAAAGTAATTCTTAAAGATATGACTTCTGATTTATTTTTCATCAAATATATCCAAGTAACTATAGTGTGATCATCAACAAAGATCACAAACCATCTTGTTCTATTGATATTTGTCGTCCTTGAAAGGTCCCAAATATCAAAGCGGACAAGATTTAATGACTTTGTCGACTGGTAAATTTTATCAGGATAATTATGCCTGGTACGTTTGGCTAATTGACATGACTCGCACAAAATATTCTTGGGGTTCACTTTTTCAAACAATTCTGGCATTACACGTTTCAAGTACAAAAAAATTAGGATGGCCTAATATTCTATGCCTTAGAAGAATTTCTTATGTTGTGTCTAGTTATGCCACAGAAGAATTTCATTAATAACCAATCTTAGCTTTACTATTTCCTTCTCTTTGACTCTTGCTTTGCCATTTATGAATTATAGCATGTAATCACTTCATTTTCTGTTTCAAGTAGAAAGAGAACATTTATGTTTTAGTATTGTCAATCGTTTCCTTCATTCTTTACTTCTAAAAACAACATTCAGAAGATGAAAAACAGGCTATACAATCATTATCTCTAGTAATTTTTCATACAGATAAGTTAAGATCGCAAACATGTAATACATTATGCAAAGTCATTTTATCATTTATTTCAACATTTCGTATTCCAGTAACAAGTAATGAAGATCCATTTGCAATCTTAACTTGTTTAGGAACAAAAGAAAACTTATAGGATAAAAGAAGGTTACTCTCACTTGTCATATGGTTTGAGGCTCCTCAACCAACAATCCAATTGCTTTGTTGTTCAAGGTTACAAACATTACCTCTGTGGTATTGTTCTGTGTTTGCCATAGTTACTTGTATTGGATTTTGACTGTCTGCTATTTGCTGTTTGTTCAATAGCCGGAGTAGAGCCTCAATTTGATCTTCTGCAGGAAGAGCAAAGACTTTTGAATGCTGGACAGAGCATTGAACTGAGTTTTGGGTTATGCTACCAGCCCTAGTTCCAAAGGGTGTTGACTTTGATGAAGATTTCCAGGAGGTATTGGGTCTTAGTGGCTTTCCTTCTACTGGTTTGCTATGTAGTTTCCATCAATCATCAATGAGATGTCCATTCTTCTTGCAATATATGCAGAAAAGTCTACCTCCTTCAGTTGGATTCTGTCTCATGGCAGCCAAAGCTATTGTATCAGGAGTTTGTTTTTTTGAGAGTAAGGCAGATTTCTCTGTTGATACAGCAGGATTGGTCCCCATCATGACCTTATTTCTGCTTTCTTCATGTTTAATTTCAGAGAACTGTCTTTAAACTAGGCAGTGGCTTAGTGTTTATTATTCTGCTTATGGCACTATCAAAATCTGGATGTTCTCTAGTGAGAAATCTAAATATTCCTTTTGTTTCAGTAATAGATTTATATAGCTTAGAATTTGAAGCACAAGACCACTGATGTACTTCAAAGAGATCAATTGTCAAGCACATCAACTATGTGTAGTATCTATTAACACTCATATTGCCTTGCTTGATTTCATGAAGCCGAGCTTCAATCTCATATAGTTCAGATGTGTTATCTTGTTCGAAACACATTTCTTTAACTGCAAACCATATTTCAGTTGCAGTTTCATACATCATGAAATCATCACTTATATCAGGACCATTGATCTTTTTAGTCATGATATAATCATGCTATTTTCATATTTCTATAATTTGAATTTAAGATCCATTTCATTTAGAACAATTATAGTACCAAAGAGGTAATCTTCCTTGTCTTTACCAGTTACATACATTTCAACTCCTCTAGACCAAGAGAGATAATTGTCACTATTCAGTTTATAACTGGTAATGACGATAGAAAAGTCATTAAAGAAAGAAGAGCCATGAAACCATGTTCTTGATACTTGATCAGGAGTGGAGATGGCTTTTGCACAGAGGCATAGGAAGAAGATGAAGGCGTAGCCATATTTGAATTAAATCAGAATTAAGGCTCTGATACCATATAAAAATGAAGAAAGTGAATGTGTTATTCAACTTAATCTTTGAAGTAAAAAGGATGAGCCTTTAAATAGGCTAAAGAGGCTTAAGTCTCTAATGGCTAAATGCCTAGCGGCTACATTCCAAGTGGCCAACAACGACTTGTCTGAACTGATATCCTAAGTTACATTTATGTATTACTAGTATGTGTATTTGTACAAGTATGTGTGCATTTACTGTGTGTATTTATACTATATTTCTCCACAAACATCTAGGTTGTTTCTCATCACTACATTGTTGAATACAATTTCACCAAATTCTTATGCCATACAATGTGACAAAGTGCAGTAGCGCTTTTGACATGTAGCCTATCAACTTAAAGAGCATTTCCGGAGCACTTGGCTACCGCGTTTGCGCAAGGTCCGAAGAGGGGCCGGATCGCTTCGCGATCTGATGTGTCCTGTTCTACTCATTCCTCTAGATAATCAATTGATCAATAACCCTCTTCTCCACCAAGCAAAGGGGGCGAGGGAATACTGCAAGGACTTCACTAATAACCATGCACCAGGTCTAGTTCCCATACACACTCTCCAACTGAAACAGAACAAGTTTGCTTAAAGTTTGACTCCATTACATGCATAAAGCATTTAATTTACCCAAGTTGAACCATTGAAACAAAAACATATTCCAAAGTTGAGGTGGTTCAAATACTAAAAATGCCAAGAATGAACCTCTTCAGCTGCTCCTGCAACATATTGACATATGCCAGTAGTTCTTGTTTCTCTTTGAAACTAGTTGCGTCTTTTTCTGTTGCTGCTTTTATTCGAGCTTCAGCATCCGCCTCTGCAACTCTTGCCTTCTCCTCAGCCCTAACAGCCGCTCCTTCCAATATTACAGCATGCTCCCTGGCTTTTGCAAGCTCAGTGCGCCAAAGATGTGCTTCCTGAATGGCCGAGTCCCTCTGCTTTAATAGTTGATCTCTCTCTTTACATAAAGAGCCAATCTTATCTTCAGCATCCCTCAGCTATTGAGTTGAAAAGCATGTTAATTTCAATGGACCAGACTTCACAGCTTGAACTGAATAACATAACAGAACACTAATAAATGCTCAAGAAACACCTTTGAAGTGTATGACTCCAGCTGTTTTGCCGTGTCTTTTGACAAGCGATCAACCTCTGCACAAACAATTCTTCTTTGTTCATCAATGGTGTGAGCTGCAGATGCTGCAGCTTCAGCAGCCCCAGCAGTTTCAGATAGTTTTTCCGCTAACTCTTTTATTGTGGAATCTCGAGCACGGACATAACGGGCCAAATTTTGTAGCTCTTCATCTTTTACCCGTAATGTCTCCTAAAACATAGATACATATTTTACTACCACAAAGGAATACATTTCAAGAGCATCGCAATTCAAACGTTTGAACCAAAATGCATGAGAAAATCAAGCAAATGAGACCTCCAGAAAACGAAGGATTACTTCAGAAAAGAGCAGTTAGAGAATGATGGCATAACAAGTCGAGCAACTTTGCAACTAAGATCGAAGAATTACGGGGTAGATTATATGCACTATTCACATGACAATACAGAAGTCAGATTTCTGACGAGCTCATCTAGACATGGGTAACCAATCAATCTATGTGCAGAAAAATTTGAGAAAGTTTATATCCTCTCATCTAAATTTGAAAAAATACAACAGGGTTAAGCAATAAAGTAACGCACGCATAAAAAAGAAGGATATGATACTTTCGTCAAGTTTCCTAATCACTGGCACCGCTAAAAGCATGATTGCATTAGCATTCCCCGTGCACACAATACTGCCGTTATAAGAAGATTCTTTTCTATGCATTCTCAGCCAGCTTACACTTGTACATCTCAAATACTCTGAGAAGGGGGAAAAAAAACCCCACACTCACCTTCATTATCGACAAATCATCCATGGGTGCGTCTGGCACCTTACTTAACATTGCTCCTAAAGCATTTCTCATAGCAATCTGCATTGCTGCTTCAATTTCTTTAGACGCCTCCAGAGCTGTTGAATTAGCAGCAGCAACAACAGTGGCAACTGTTCCAAGTTTTGTTGAGCCATTTCCACTCAGAGAATTGACTGCATCTTTATGAGCCTTTAAGACAAGTTGAGTCGCTCTGATTTTTACCATGCAAAGGACCAAAAGGAATAATCAGAAGTGGTAAATATTCACAAGAAGAAAAAATTGTACCAACAAACTGAGCAGACTGGACCATATAGTGAAAGAGAACAAATAAATGAACTGCAAATCACATAAACTGTGAAGAATTAAACTAACTAATTTCAGAGATTGCACCCAGAACTGAAAGGGACAAAGTCCAATGACAAATACATCAGTCAGTCTTAAGAACCTAATATTAGCCAAATGCAGCGTTCCAAGATTGTGATGTATAGGAGACTGGTAACACAACTGAACTAAAATACCTGACACCAGAAGACATTAAAAAATGTTTCTCTACCATGTACAAAATATAAGACTATCATTTCTTTAGAGCCCAAAGGTATACATATTCTCTATCTTCTCAGAATCTCCAAAGTGACCTAAAATGACACTACAATATATAACGAAGATAACTCTTCAGATGATAACAAGAACAAAATCACGGCAGGCACCATGACCAAAAATACTAAAATACGGCAGGCAGGCATTCACCTCCACAATGACATGCAGGGGGAATATGGTGAATGGAAACTGCACAACATATACTGCTTCAGACACACAAGCAGACTTTAGATCTTTTCCCCTAGAATCCATTTAAGCTACTCCCTCAGTCCCACATTGATACTCACTTTAAGGTTATACAACTTATTAAGGGAACAACATTTAATGTGTTAGCTGATCCTTAAAATTAAAATAGGCTATCATCTTTCACCTTTTGTTGTATAGTTGTTTAGCATATGATATATTCTGCTTCTACTATTAATAAAGATAACATTGGAAGATCACGTAATAAAATATAAAATGAAAGAGTCATCTTGTTTTTGGGATGTCTCGAAAAGGAGTAAGTGTTTTTTCTCTCCTTTTTTGTTAAGTTAAAATTTTATAGATAAGCCTAATTAAGCGGAATTACAAGAGTAGTTGCTTGGGGTTGCACCGAAATTTCAATTAAAATGAGTAAGTGACTATCAACATGGGACAGAGTATACAATAACACACTTATTTCCAAATGAGCATGTCATCTCCACCTTCAAAATAATTCGCAGTTATAACTAATGCTTAAAATAAAATAAGATATAAAGCACTCACTGTAGAGTAGATACCCAAGCTTTAGCAGCAGCTGGAGTTTCTGCACATAGGAAATAATCCTTTTTCTGTGGTGTGCCAATATCTAAGAAGCATAGTTAAGAAACACATACATGCTAGTTCTCTAGAATGGTATAGTATTCCAAAGAGAATTATGAAATCAAAAGAAATGAAAGATGGCTACTATCCACTCAATGCTGAATGCCCTAAAGGAAGGTTAAAAGAACCATATCTTTTATCCTTTGTAACTAGGGAAATTGTATAGATGGATACAGAAGCAGCAGCCGTCATACTTCGGTAGACCGCTAATCATAGAAAGAGAAGGAAAAACACAAAAAAAAAAGGAATAAGCACAATTAGGAAGTAGACAATTAAAATAAAGTTAAAAGAATTTCACATTTTGAAGATAATGACTTCAAATTTACTTACTGAAAGTTGACAGGAGATATTGCTATAGTACTATTTGCATCAAATATCATGGTGCCCTTAACAGTTGGCTCATTTCGCCTGATCCTAAATAATTCAAAAATGATGATTAAAATTGCAACCGGCAACAATTGATAAAGAATGACTACGTGGGGCAAATCATACTTGTACTCCATTTTGCCAGTTGTTGGGTCCAGGATCACCCATCTCTCATTCCATTTCCTTAGCTAGTTTGGAGAAAGGATTCCAATATAAGACATCAGGTAAAGCTCAAGATTGAAGTCAACAAGCTAAATGTTCCTTTCCTTTTCCTTTGGGGGGGGGGGGGGAGGGAGGTGTTTTGGCAGCTTTGAGAGGAAAGTAGCATGATAGATTCTGAATCCATCACCAAAACCCTTCCCATTTCTTTTCCAGGTATTTCTATAAAAGCTTTTCTGGAAAAAGCTCCCATTTCATAGGAGAACATTCTATAGCACAGGAGTTGCAGAAAAATATGATTCAGTACTGCCATGATACATGAATTTTACAGAATGGAGGGAGAAAAATGATCCATTTTGAAAGGACCAAGTATAACTGGCTCAAACAACATGCTCCAAAACATTATAGCATAAAAGAACATAAGTGATGGCAAAGATCTCCTCATTGGTCAATATTGACATGATTAAACAAACATCCTTCCAACATGTTTAGGTAACATAAGAATAATCATGATCAGAAACTTCCTCCTTGATATTTAATAAGCAAAATTTCACAAGGTTGCACGAACCAATTTGCCTATAAACCCAAAAATCTCTTGGCCTAGTTTGACTTTCACCTTCATGGCATTTATCATAATTGCATTAACGAAAAGACCAACCCCAATTGGTATGTGCTCCTAGCTAATTGAATGCAGTTCCTACAGACTACAACATACGCCAGATGCTGAGCAACTTGAGATGTTTACAGAAGCTAAGTTGCAGGTAGTTGTATATCAAGAAACCAATTCCTCACGTGAACAAGATCTGAATGCCTAGCAAACAACATTCCTTTCCAATTTAAAAAATATAAACCATAATGAAAGCAGATTCGAATAAATCAATTTTGTGGTTCCACTCTAACCTCAGTGATTAGTAACTTACAGGAGAATTCACAAACTGAAACTAAAGCAATGAAATTTAACAATGGTACACACCAAAACCTGAAATACGGATCCCAAATAGAGAAATAAATTATCTCATCCTACGGACCTCCCATCACCAATAGTTTAAATCAATTTGCAAAACCCAATCGATGTTAAATTTCTAAAACCATTCGCTAAAATTATATACTTCAGTATTATAGAATAATTCATGTCCATGAGCAAAACCCAGCTGAGGCTTAAGCTAAAAGTATCTGAATAAACAGTTGATGCAAATGGAGAACTAGAGAAGCTACAGAAAATTTTTAGTGAAATACTTTCTACCGTTTCGGATCGTTTCAGCAGAGGGCCTTGGAGCAAATTTCGACCAGAACCAGAAGCCAACTGCCGTTTGATTCTTTCCAAGCTATTCCTTGTATCTCCATCTCCCTGCTAGAAAATTTTGAGCAAAACCTAAAATTCTTGAGAAAGGGCGGACATGAAACGATTACTCTACTTTGCAGTTCAATTACAAGCTTGATCCAATTCGTATAAAGAGGGAGGAATGAGTACTTACAACAGGAGCACCATTTGTAGCCATGTTTAAGGAAAAAGAAAGAATCAATTTGGGATTTCGAGGAAAAATGAAGAGACTTTAGATCATCCGACGACTGTCGTATGGCTGTTAACGTTAGGTCTCCGATTGGACGACTTTCGGATGATGAGTGATGACCTTCGCTGGGAAAAAAAAAAGTAATTAGTTTATTTTTCTCCCTAATTTCGTGAATTAATTTGGAATTTGGGGTAATTATCTCTAAAAAACAACCACAAAAAAGGAAAGAAAGACTTTAAGTAAATGAATTTGAGATAGGGAAAATGAAGAAAAATAAATGGACATATTCCGTCTTTTTTTTTTAATTATTTTGTTTCTATCGTAGTCTTTGTATCATAGCCTGATCTGCCTGTTTTGTTTGGTTAAAGCTTTTAGAGATTATAAATTTGTTATAGTTTTGGGGGATGATATTGTGTTTCTAAGTTTGGTACAAAAAGTTATCAATTTATAATATATAAAATTTCACTATGATATTTGTTTTAATCTTTGTAACGATTTCTTTAATATGACATAATCAGTTATTACAAATAGTGTAATTATTCAATAATAAAAAATTATTTATTTTATATTGTGAAATGTATGATAAAAAAATAACAAGTGAAAAGTAATATTATAAGTTATGAGAAAAGTTTTGAAGCTCAAACCAAGTTGAGCCTATAATTACATGTAGTCCTTGCCTTAGTTAACATATGGTAAATAATTGCTACAATGGTAAAGACTTGTGATTGTGTTGAAGAGTTCCTCGATTAAAGTTTGCTAAGTGGCGAGACCAATTTACGAGGATCTACTCATTTTTCTGATTAGACTTGATTGACTGTTGAGTCAAGAGATGAACTAATTAAACCGGAAATTATGTTAAGTATATGACATGTTAAACATATATATGGTATGACTTCGGCAAAATAACCAAAGGTTAGAGGTTTTCGGAACATGAGAGACTAGGTAGTCAAGTTTGTAAATAAGGTTTGAAGAAATGACTATAGGAGGGTGAACGGATGTCTCAAAAGTGGACGGCTGATAATTCATGTGTGGTTGGAGCAAGGGGATAGAATCATCTTACCGCAAGGGGGATGCGGTGACGCGTGACCGTACGACACGTGGCAGCAAGGGGGTGGTGAGGCTAGATGAGAGTCACCCTCATCTAGCCTCACCACCCTCTTGCTGCCACGTATCGCGTAATCACAAAGGAGGTGAGGAGATCCCAACCGGAAGTCGTGCCAACAGTGAAGAATCATATTCATATTTGGCAAAAGAGGTCATTTCTGTGCGTATCTTCCATCCAATTTTTCTTATTTTCAAAGAAAATTGACAATTATATAGAAAATTGCATACTCTACAGGAGTTATTTCTGTAGATGTGAATGGAGTGGTTGTACTGTCAATGTTTACTTGGAATTGGAAGAGTAAAGAATTAACAGAAAGTCATTTTTTTTTCAACAGAAAAGATCCATTTATATTATCAAGCTCAAAAAGGCGGTTACACAAAAAAAAATCCAGGCCCCTCTCAAAGGAAAGGGAACCCGGCCCAAAACAACTGCTGACATCAACAAAACAACTAACAAAGCACATTGGGAAGCAGACAAATGCCTAGAACCATCTACCAACTATCAAACTTTAGTGCCCCTACCAAAGTTCCCTCCTGCAAACGACTGTACAGCTGCCCACAATGCTAGCCCACTCCTGTGAGTTCTTTAGCGGTGGAATGTAGTATTACCTCCACCGATGCACGTATTCTCCGGCTGAGCACGTCTGGCAGTGGTGGATGCTCCACCGTTCCATGGAGGACTCGATTCCTCCAAAACCACGCTGACGAAAGGCCTTCTCTGAACGTATAGATCCAACGGTTGTCTCTGCAACGAAACCCACTCGTGCTAGATTCGTTGAAGTTCCAATCAATCCACTGCGCCTCATCAGAATGGCTAAAGAACTCACCCCACTTCTGTGCGGGCAGCAACCTCTTCCAGGTTCTCTCCATCCATTTACAATCTCGAAGTAGATGCATGGTTGTTTCTGAGTTGTTTTTGCAAATACTACAACTAGAAGACCCAATGACCCCCCTATTAGATAAGAGTGTTGTAGTACATAGCCTTTTGTGCTTGATCTGCCAGATTAGAAGGGATCCTCTCTGAGGCCCTTTCAGTTTCCATAAATGCTTCCAAACATGATCTGTATCTGCATGTGTATTTTGTGTTTGCAAGTCATATGCTTCATTCACCTTAAATTTAGCTTTGTTTTGAGTACAAGGTGTGTCCATCTGTTCATTCCCCAGATCCGTGGGAGTTCCAATGGAACCCTGTTGGTAGATCCGTTTTAGGATTTCAGTTGTAAGCCTCAGGCTGCGCCATACGTGTGACACATTCCGTTGTGTCTGGGAGGCATTCAATGGGTCGCCATATTTGGCCCAGAGGACTTTTGTCCACAGGGCACCTCTCTCCTTATGCATCCTCCATCCAAGCTTAGTGAGTAGAGCTAAGTTCATCACTCGAAGATTCTTGATCCCCAGCCCTCCATCCTTCTTGTTAGTGCAAACCCTCCCCCAAGGGATTGCATGTAGCTTCTTTTTCTCCTAGAGGTCACCCCAAAAGAAACCTCTGTTAATTCTCTCCAACTCCTTAAGGGTCCCCTCAGGGAGTTTCGCCAATTGCATATGGTACAGGGGGATCGTGGATGTGACTGATTGAATTAGGATCATCCTGGCTGCTCTAGACAATGTCCTGATTTTCCATGTGCTGAGTTTCTTCCTAACTCTATCCACAATGGGTTGGAATGTACTCTTTGTGACACGCTGATGCAGAAGGGGCATGCCTAGATATTTTCCCAGGCTGTCACATGTCGGAATCCCAAATTGCTGACTGAGCTCTTTCCTCAGTTTGGCCTGGGTGTTATGTGAAAAATAAACCAAAGACTTCCCCATGTTCACCCTCTGACCAGACCAAGCACAAAAATTCTGTAGGGTACTATGCATTAAGGTAGCTTGAGTGGCTGATGCCTCACCAAATAAAAGGAGATCATCCGCAAACATAAGGTGAGAAATACCAGGCCCATGCCGTGAGACCTTTAGCAGCTTCCATTCCTTTCCCTCCACTAATCTCCTTATTTGTTGGCACAAGACTTCAATGCTCAGAACAAACATGTAAGGTGCTAGAGGGTCCCATGTCTGAGTCCTCTAGATGGATAGATAGAGTCCAGCTGCTCACCATTCCATAAGATCTTCAAGTTGGCTGTCTTTAGGCAGCACATGATCAACCGTATCATGCTGTCGTTCAGGCCTACTGTTGGCAAAATACTCTCCAAGAAACCCCATTCAAGCCTGTCATAGGCCTTTTCCAAATCGATCTTAACTGTCATCCAACCCATTCTTCCTGTCTTTAGTTTTATTGAATGAATGATTTCTTGAGCAATGACAATATTATTGACGCCCTGCCTTCCAGGTATAAAACTGTTCTGGTTTTCTTCCACCAATTTTGGTAATACCAATTTGATCATGTTGGCAATCACCTTAGAGATGACCTTAATAATTGTGTTACATAAAGAGATAGGCCGAAAGTGGGACATAGTTTCGGGTCTCTCTTGTTTGGGGATGAGTGTTATCAGGACCCTGTTCAGCCGGGGATCCACAGAGCTCCCCCGAAAACACTCAGCCACAAACCTAATTACATCCTCTCCCACCCATTCCCAATTCATCTGAAAAAAGCTGGGAGGTAGCCCGTCGGGCCCTGGTGCCTTGTGAGGGTTCATCTGAAACAAAGCCTTTTTGATTTCCCTATCAATAGGCTCCCGGTTCAAACACGCTTTCTCCCTACTGCTTAGTTGAGGAAACCTGATAGCCTCCGAAGGAACAGCAATCGTGGGCTCAGAGGTATAAAACTTACTATAGAACTTAACCGCGATTTCTCTTAACTCCCCCTGGTCCTCAATCCTGTTTCCTTCATGATTCTGTAGGCTGAGAATATTCCGTCTTGATCTTCTGATTATAGCCTTCAGATGGAAATATCTAGTGTTTCTTTCGCCGTTAGTAAGCCACTGGGTTCTAGCCTCCTGAAACCAGTAGGCTTCCTCTTGCTCCAGAATGCGATTATACTCCATCAACAAGTCCTCTTCCAGATTACAGAGGAATCTTGAGCCGTGTCTTGCCTGGGCCATTTGTATTCCCCGAATGCGCGCCAAGCACTTCGCTTTCTTGCTAAAAATATTCCCAAACACCTTCCAGTTCCAAGTCTTAGCTCTTTCCATGAAATTAGGAATATTGTAAACCAGTTGGCCTCCTTTCTGCCAAGTCTCCTGCACGAATTTGATGAAATCCGGATGCTTGGACCATGCAAATTGGTATCTCGCAGTGGGGTGGCCCCTGAAAGTGGTCTCCCTGCTCAGAACCAGATTCAGCAGGCAATGGTCTGAATGCGTTCTTGTCAAGTGCTGCACCTCGGCATCCGCAAACCTAATCCTCCATTCACGATTAGCCCATACCCTATCCAGCCGTTCTGATATGTTCTCCTCTTCCTCCCTTAGATTCGTCCAGGTGTATTGAGGCCCTGAGAACCCGAGATCAATCAACTCACATCTGTTCAGGAAATTTCTCAGCTCGTGCGTCTATTTCACTCTAACTTGCCTCCCACCTTTTTTCTCATCCTGAGTCAAGACTTCATTACAATCTCCAATGATTACCCAAGGTAGCTCTATGACTAGTCCCAGGCTTCCTAGGGACTCCCATAGTTTTTCTCTTATTTGCCTTTCTGGGGATGCATAAATAATTGACATCACCTAGCTAACCTTACTTCCTTCCAAGACCCCCATATTGATGTACTGAGTGTCAAAGTTAATCACATCCATGCTTAAATGAGTATCATCCCAAAAGCACCACACTCCCCCTTTAAATCCTGCAGCTTCCACTGCCGCCATTTTTGTGAAATGGAAGCAATTGAGTATTCTGTGAGCTTTGACAGTCGAGGTTCTTGTTTCCAGTAGGCAGAGAACAGTTGGTTTGTACATTCTCACCATTTCCTTTAGGTTCCTAAAGAACTTGGGGGAGCATGCTCCCCTACAATTCCAGGAGATAATCCTCATGAAGAACACTCATTACTATTCAAACTCGCACCCTGCACCACATGGGCATCACTTGTTTCCATCTGTATCTCCTCACTATGAGTGATCATTGGATATGAGGGGGGTTCTGGGGGAACCTGTGTTCCCTCTTCCACCTCCATCCCACCATCTGGGGTTTGTTCTTGAACTCAAAGGAATCGGTATGGAGGGGAGGTTGTAAAGATTGTGAGTCTTGGTTGCCCTCCTTCATGGAGTCTTTCTTGTTTTTGATTATGTTGTTAGGGGTATAATGAGTGTGTGTGGGTTTTCTGGTTGTGGACAGCGTAGGCCAATCTACTTCATTCACAAGCAGTGAAGGGCTGGGGTTATTATAAGGCGTGGTATTCAGATGCCTATTCTCCTGCATGTGTCTTTGTGTATTGGTGTTGGGTATTTTAGCTTTTGGTTTAGTTCTGATCTGGAAGCCTTTTTTTTGGACTGGGCCCAGTGGGGCGGTTCTCATTTTTTTTGGCCCAACGTGAGGGTGGCTTGGGGTGGGCTTTGGAGGGCTTTCTTAAACCGATCTTGCAGCTCCGAAATATCAAAAAGATTACCTGTCTGGGCTCCTTCCTCCTCAAGCACCGAAAAACGTGATCCCTCTACTAGGTGGCCCCTTTTTGCCTTCAGTAGCTGTTTTTGTCTAATAGTTGGGCCACTCCTGACCTCTTCGTGTCCTTTGATGACACTCTTCTGCTGACTCTTGCTCATGCTCCCATCTTGTACAATATGTTGTACTACATGTCCTGTTTGTCCCCCCTCCACCATCCAATTGCTCGCCATTCTCCTCCGTCTGTTTGATGCCGGAATAAGCCATGGATCGAAGGGCTTATCTGGGGATGGCGCAGCCACCCTATCTCCGGGCAAGTCCTCTGAATCCGGGATGCCCTTCTCCACCCTTATCTCCTCAATATTACAGTCCTCTTCTTTATGGCCATATTTGCCACAACTGAAACACATCGAGTGTAAGCCCTCATATTCGATCGGCTACAAAACCACTTCAGGGCCCTTGACCCTGACCTGCGGGACAAGGGTCTTGCTCAAATTCAACTCAACGCATACCCTAGCATACTTGCCCTGCTGGGCTGCTATGGTGGTATCATCAACCTTAATAGCCTTGCCCACCATATTACCAATATCCATCAGAAGTGAGTGGGAGAACAGTTCCACTGGTAATTTGGGTAAACGTATCCAGGCCAAAGTTTTGTTAATGTTGGCCTTAGACGGATTAAAATAAGGTCTCCATTTTGTAACTGTGAGATAGTGTCCCATGATGATCCATGGACCTTTCTCCAATGCCGTTATGTAATCCTCTTTACAATAAAAGCAGACAATGAAGAAGTTCTCGTCAAGGTCTGTAAGTTCGCAGCCCTGTTTTAGCTTCCAGAGCTCCGGTAGTCTTTCAGACAGGATTTTGTAGCTGATATTCTTCCCAAGAAGCTTGATAACCAACGCTCTTCGCCAAGGGCTCCACAGATCGATACATTGGCTAGTCGTAAGCTCTATTTCCGGTGATTCTGAATAATCTTCCGCAGCCTGCCGCTTGGAACAATGGAGTTTCTCAAGCAGCTCAGTTTCCCAACCTTCCATCTCTTCATTCTCACCGGTGTATAAACTACCTCTCCGGTTTTCCTGGTATAGAGCATCGAGGAAAGATTTCCCTTCTCATCCACTCGGTTTTTGAAGCACCGTCTCTTCGCCCCTTGCGAAGATTTCCCCAGTTATGCTACGTTTGTTCTTTTTGGTACTACGTTGGAGCAGGTCCGTCTCCTCCGGAGACTGCCCCGGCGGAGAAGACGACATCACGACAAGCCCTTCCTAGTGAGAGGCCAGAGAAAAATTCTTTAGAGAGAGAAAAATTTTTTACAACAGAAAGTCATTTACTGTTCATAATTCTTCCTTCTATGTTTTTTTTTATTCTTACAAAAAAAAATACATCATCTGTTTCTTTCTACTCTTTTCCGTGCCTTCACGTACTCTTGGATACTTACATGAGAATATCAAAATCATTTCTTCACAGTTGGACATGATTTTTCTTAAAAAAGAAGTTTCAATTCAATGGTAGAAACCTGGAAAATATACAAAATCAGAAATGACACACCAACTTGAATAAACATGTTAACCCAACATGATCTGAAGAGGACCTATAATATTTGTACATGCTAAGTTTACAAGTAAATATGAAACACGATGTACGATCTGACAAGTTGAAGTTTAGATAACTGTTCCAAAACACGTGAAGAATTGACATTTTAAAAGTTTTCCCAAAACTGTTCAAATGAGCAGTGAAATTGTTTTTCTTCATTTATTTGTATACAGTACATTGTTCCTATTTATAACCTGTGCTATGTGATATACAAGGAATGAAATAATTAGCAATTAATTTCCTAACTATGGTAAGGATATGATTATGCTACGTATGGTAAGTTCTAATTTTGCACATGGTCAAAATCTAATCTTTCCTTTTCAACACTCCCCCTCAAGTTGAATCGTGGGGTCTTTGACGTTCAACTTGTCCAAGATACTTGTGAAGCTTCGTCCGTTGATGGCTTTAGTCAGTATATCTGCAAGCTGGTCCTCTGATCGTACAAACGGTAGTGCGACAATTCCATGGTCTAGTTTTTCTTTGATGAAGTGGCGATCAATCTCAATATGTTTGGTTCTGTCATGTTGAACCGGATTTTCTGATATGCTGATGGAAGCCTTGTTATCGCACTTTAGACTTGTTGGTCCCTTTGCTGGAAAACCTAGTTCTGCCATGAGTTTCCGTAACCATAAGATTTCAGTGATTCCCTTGGCAATGCCTCGAAACTCTGCCTCTGCGCTTGATAAAGCCACTACTGACTGCTTCTTACTCCGCCAAGTTACGAGATTTCCTCCAACCAATGTAAGGTAACCTGAAGTCGACCGTCTATCCACTACATTTCCGGCCCAGTCAGCGTCTGTATATGCTTCGATGTCCAGATGTCCATGATTTTGAAATAGAATCCCGCGTCCAGGAGTTCCTTTAAGATACCGCAATATCCGATATACTGCTTCGAGATGAGGCTTTTGTGGACTGTGCATGAACTGACTCACTACTCCTACAGCATACGCGATATCTGGACGAGTGTGAGACAAGTAGATTAATTTTCCAACCAATCTTTGATATGATTCTCGTTCTACCAGTGAGCCTCCCTGAATAATCTCCAGTTTCTGATTTGGAACCATCGGTGTGTCTACAGGTTTTCCATCTAGCAGTCCAACTTCTGTTAGCAAGTCCAAGATATACTTGCGCTGAGAGATGTATATGCCTGTTGACGATCTCAGCACTTCAATCCCCAAGAAATACTTCAAGCCTCCAAGATCCTTCATCTCGAACTGGGTAAACAAGTGATTCCTGAGATGAGAGATTTCATTAGTGTCATTTCCCGTAATTATCATATCATCAACATAAATAATAAGACACGTAATACTACTTCCCTGTTTTTTGAAGAAGAGGGTGTGATCGGCATTGCTTTGTCTGTACCCGTCCTTTTTCATGACATCCGTGAACCGTCCAAACCAAGCCCGCGGTGACTGTTTGAGGCCATAGAGTGCTTTCTTCAGTCGGCACACCTGGTCTGGTTCAAACTCAGTAGTAAACCCCGGTGGAGGTTCCATATACACTTCCTCTTTCAGTTCTCCATGTAGAAAAGCATTTTTTACGTCAAATTGTAGTAAAGGCCAATCTTTATTAGCAGCAATAGAAAAGAGTACCCGGATTGTGTCAATTCGTGCTACAGGTGAGAAGGTCTCAGAGTAGTCGATGCCGTATGTCTGGGTGTATCCTTTGGCAACTAGTCTGGCTTTGTATCTTTCAATGCTTCCATCTGCTTTATACTTAATAGTAAATACCCATCTGCAGCCAACGGTTTTTTTTCCTTGAGGCAGCATGCATTTCTCCCATGTCTGATTCATTTTAAGCGCTTCTATTTCTACATCCATGGCCTTTCTCCATTGAGGCTTGCTAAATGCTTCCTCCGCTGTGTGTGGGATCTTTTCAGTACACAAGGATGTAAAGAAACTGTGGGCTGATTTAGATACACCTTTCCATGGCTCCATGATAGGGTACTTGGACGCTTGAGCAAACTTAGTAGGGGAATACCGTTCTGGTGGTCTCCCTCTATTTTTCCTTAGTGGAAGTACTCGTCCCTGATTCTCTGGAAAGAGGTTAGTACAGTCCATAAGGGGGTCTTGGGTAGTAGGAGAGACAGAAGAGTCAGGTGATTCAACAATAGTAGGAGATATAGAGGAGTCAGGTAATTCATCAACAAACTCAGAGAAACTAAGATCAGAATTGTCAACATGTACCCTGTCGTTTACCTGGTGCACGTCATTCATATGAGGAAGATCATTGGTTGGTCTGAAAATGATGTTATCATTATTGTGGTCTGCTGTTGAGCAGTCGGCGTCATCTACTTGCCGTGTTGGCCCAGTCACTGTCAAGTGTGGTGTGGCCAGCCAATCGAGGGTATCACCACTAGTTACCTCCCCCTGAGACTGAGATTGGGTGGAGAAGAAAGGCTCAGTTTCAAGAAAGACGCAGTTCATGGTGATATGAATACGGCGAGTGCGAGGGTTATAACAGCGGTATCCCTTCTGGGTAGCCGCATAACCGACAAAGGCACATTTCTCAGCACAGGGGTCAAATTTGGTTCTTTGGGATGTAGGAATATGTATAAAGACGGTACATCCAAAGACTTTGGGAGGGAGAGTCATAATGGAGGGGATCATGGCTTGAGTGGCTAATACTTGTAGTGGAGTGAGATGGTGAAGTGCTGAGGTAGGGAGTCTGTTGCTAAGATAGGTAGCAGTAGACACTGCCTCCGGCCAAAAACCCCGAGGAACATGAGCATCAATCATCATGGCTCGTGTCATTTCTAAGAGTGTGCGATTTTTTCGTTCGGCAACCCCATTTTGTTCTGGAGTGCTAGGACAAGATGTTTGATGTATCATTCCATGATCAGAAAAGAATTGTTTGAGTGCCCCGTCAAAGTATTCCCCACCATTGTCTGAGCGTAGAATTTTTATAGAGGTATTGAACTGTGTTGTGATCATTTTGTGAAATTCCACAAATTTTGTAGTAACCTCAGATTTGTGTTTCAAGATGTATAACCATGTCATTCTAGAAAAATCGTCAACAAAAATAACAAAGTATCGAAAACCAAGTGGGGTAGGATGGGGGGCAGGACCCCACACATCGGAATGCACAAGAGAAAATATTTTATCAACACGAGTATTATTTGCCCGATATGTAGCTCGAGGTTGTTTTGCCCGGAGGCAAGTGTTACAATGTAAGTCACGCAAATTTTTTATCTGAGAAGAAAAAAGGTCTGGAAAAAGAAGTTTAAGGTAACTAAATGATGAATGACCTAACCGGCGGTGCCAAAGCCACAACTGTCTAGTAACCGATCCGGTGGCAAGATTAGACCGACCCTGTTGCTCTACGGCATCCACATAATAAAGCCCACCATGCTCAGTACCACGTCCAATGATGGTCCCCGTATGAATGTCCTGCAAAATGCAAAACGAGGGATATATGAGAACAACACAGTCTAGTTTCTTGGTAAGTTGACTAACAGATAACAATTTAGTTGACAAAGAAGGAACGAATAAGCAGTGAGACAAGGTAATATTGGGAGTGATAGCAACAGTCCCTCCTCCTTTAACTGGTACGGTTTCTCCACTTGCAGTTTCGACGTGAGACTTTGATGGAGGTGAGTGATTAATAAAATCATGGGGATCAAACGTCATTGTATCAGTAGCTCCACAGTCAATAATCCAGTTAGATGTAGTGTAGTGTGAATTGTGGGTTGAGGCGACATTAAGGGAAATAGGTGGACTTATTTTAGGCCTTTGTGAAGTGTGGGGGTTTGAATTGGACACGTTTGGGATTGGAGGGACTTCGGGTGATATTTTTGATAGTGAGTGGACTGGAACTGTCTTTTTAGAATCATGAGGACTGAGTTGGTTATTCTGAGGGTGGACTGCAGTAACATTTCCAGAAAATGCAGGGGGGGGAGCAGTAATATCTGGGTATAAAAAGAAGAGGGGGCTAGGGTTTTCCCTCAGCCCCCTTTTACCTGCCGCCATATTAGCTCCTGCTGCATTTTCCTCCGGTGAGGCAGGTGCTGGTTGCCCACCGCTGCTGTTGGTGGAGAGACCGCCCCCTCCTGGACTGTTGCCGTCATCCCTTTGGGGCTTAGTGGTGGCTGCTCCAGTACCACCAAAACCAACGGTGGTTATCCGCTTCCCTTCCCACCAATCTGGGTATCCCAGCAATTGGAAGCATTGCTCTTTTATATGTCCACGTTTTTTGCAGTGACTGCACAAAAGATGACTCTTGTCCTCCTTCCCAACCCGCGATGATGGATTTGAGCGGGTTGGGTTGTGTCCCTTCTCTGTTTGTGACTGTTTGCTTCGTCCCTTTGCAGTCTTCCCGAGTAGTCCCTGTCCAATTCCTGCTCCTAATGATGATTCTGTTTCTGAAGGAGTGCGTCCCCTCAGAACGCTGTTTCTTGTCTCTGCCCGCCGGATTTCTGAAAAAGCAGCCTCTACCGATGGTAGAGGATCTCGTTTGACTATGTCTTTCTTTTCCTGTTCAAACTGATCACTAATTGCCATGAGAAATTGATAGAGACGAAAATGTTGGGTTTTCTGATTGTACAACCCAATGTCCTCTGGACAGCGCATAGGGTTGGGATCCTTGGTGTCAATTGATACCCAGACGTCTTGGAGTCGATTCCAGCACTCTTCCACTGTCCCATCCCCTTGCCGGATGGCGCTGGCTCGTTTGTATAAGTCGAATATCTGGAGTCCATCTCCGCCCAACCCGTAGGTAAGTGCCAGACCATCCCATAATGCCTTTGCTGTGGGATATCTGGTAATGTTGCTGATCATTGTGGGATCTACATTCTGTAAGATCCAGGTAAAAACTTTATTGTCTTCTTGTTCCCATCTGGGATAGTTCTGATCATTCGGAAGCGGTGGTGGTGGATTTCCGGTTAAGTGGCCAATCTTGCCTTGACCAAGAATGGCCCTGTATATGACGGTTGCCTATAAGGAATAATTATTACTGTTGAGCTTCACTGAGATGTGTAGGGTTTCTGGTGCAGGGGTAGATATCTGTGGTGGGGATGAAGATGGACGGAGACTGTCCCTGAGAATTTGGGCAACTTGAAGTGCCAAATCCCCAGGAACGTTGCTGGGAGTGGAGGATGACTCGGTTGAATGGGTAAAGGCTTCGGTTTTTCCAGAATCTGTCATGGTACTGGATATGCAGGTATGTATTGGTAAGGATGGCACTGATCAAGCAACACAGTATTCCACTGTGAGGGCTTGGTATAATAGCCGTATGGCTGAGAGGGGTATGAAGGCAATGATGAACAAACTTTTCTGAGCCTGATTCTCAGAAAAGAACCAACGAAAATTTTTCAAGATAGAAGATTTCCTGCTCTGATACCATGTTCAAATGAGCAGTGAAATTGTTTTTCTTCATTTATTTGTATACAGTACATTGTTCCTATTTATAACCTGTGCTATGTGATATACAAGGAATGAAATAATTAGCAATTAATTTCCTAACTATGGTAAGGATATGATTATGCTACGTATGGTAAGTTCTAATTTTGCACATGGTCAAAATCTAATCTTTCCTTTTCAACAAAAACTTGCACAAAGTATGATCCTTCTAGAACATGTTAGGAGTTCATGAGCTGGATCTGACATTAATTTTTATGAGGGAATAATTATGCAGTTTAACCAACCTGTCAACAATGTATTATGTCCAAGTTTAACCAGAAATTAGTTTACTCATTCCATAATAGAAATATATGGTTGGAAGGCATATTAAAATCTGATTACAGAAGCATTGCAACATTTTCATATACATACATGACTTTTTCTTCAGAATCTATCTCAGAAAATATTCCTATTTAATCAACCAGCAAACAAGTTAGAAGAATCGTCGTCTATATGAGCCAATGGTAAACGTATATAAAATATTTACAGTTGTAACAATTCGTTGAATCATTCCAAGAAGATTTATATGGTTGGAATGGAATTTTTAGACTGCGTATAACATGACTTTCTATGTATGCAAGCATTTTCTTATTCCAATCCATATAACTAACAAACAAAGCAAAGAATCCGTCTCATCAAATATGATGCTCCTTGACACAATGTGATATTATTTCATTTCTTTCTTGTTCTTAGTTATTTATTTATTTTTTTTGTTTAGAAAAATGTGAAGCGATCTCTTTTTAGGCACAAAATTTTCGTTCATCAATTTTAGCTCCTGAATTGGGTGGGGGTGCGACCGACAATGTTATATGAGACACAATGCTAGGCCATTAAAAGGATATAGTCATAGAAGATGAAAGTAGCGGAGATGAGGATGCCGAGTTGGATGTGTGTGCATACAATGTTAGACCGGCTCATATATGAGGTATTTAAAGAAAGACTAGGGGTGACTAGTATAGTGTATAAGATAAGGGAGAGGAGACTGTAACGGTTTGGGTATGCCAAGCGGAGACAGACAACGACATCCGTCAGAACAGTTGAAAGTCTCACTGTAGAGAGGAAAAGAAGTAAAGGCAGACCAAACTGACTTGCGAGGAACGGATTAGACATGACTTACTTCCCCTCACGCACTTTAACACCGCACGACACGTGGCAGCAGGGGGAGGATGGTGAGGCTAGATGCAGGTGACCCCATCTAGCTTCACCACCTTCCTACTGTTGCCACGTGTGGTGCGGTGGAGAAGTGGGGAAAAGAAGTAAAGGAAGACCAAACTGACTTGCGGAGACAGACAACGACATCATTCATGTGCCATTCTTTTGAGTTTGGATCCTCTCATCCACAATTCCTTCACCCACTTCTCCACCGCACCACACGTGGCAACAGTAGGAAGGTGATGAAGCTAGATGAGGGTCACCTGCATCTAGCTTCACCATCCTCCCCTGCTGCCACGTGTCGTGCGGTGGTAAAGTGCGTGAGGGGATTGTAGTGAGAGGATCCCGTCCCCTTTCTTTTATCATTTTTGGTATCATTGTGCACCTGATTTCTATTTCTAATAGAGTCAATAACACAATATTCCTTGACTTTGGAATATGATGGAATAAAACAAAATGACTCACTAAATTGGCTGTGCTTTTTATATTGTGAAATAGCAGTTGATCGACATAACTTGACGCAGTTTTGATTATGGGTCACCAGGAAACAACATCTGTGTGTTTCTAACACATTGGTATGGTTGCATACATCCGACCTTCCATCTTACCCTGCGATAGGCGTGAGCCTCTAAAACGATAGGATAATGTTGTTGTTGTTCACCTAAAACTTTTGTATCTGGGTGGAAGGAGCAGCATTCTATCAAAGTGCCAAGTATACTTGGATGACAATTGCATATACTAAGACTCCATTTGGAGGCGATCTATAATTGACGTTATAAACAATGTTGATCCAAGATCTGTCTTGATTCGAGGCGACGACAGAAAAAGTAGCTGTCTAAACCTTATCATTAATTGACTTGGAGAAACAAAAAGAGAAAGCAAATATTCTTTCTTAAAATTTCATTTAGATTTTTTTCTACAGAATATGGTTGATTTAATTGTACTTTTCTGCCCTTTATTCCTATAAATCCTTTGCTCTTACATCAACTGAAATCATAAAAGGCTTTTGAGAAGACCAAGTAGTCCTTCCATAAATAAGGCAACATGGCTAAGCTTGCTTGCATGATTCTCTTCGTCTTCCTCGTTGTTTCAGGTCAGCTTTCTCCTTTCTTTCCATCACCATTCCACAGCATAAAGAACGCTTTGATAGAAGTATTGTTTACCTGCCACTTACCTTTCCCGACTCTAGCGATAGTTTTTGCTGTCGTTGGGAAATACTGGGTTCGATTGATTGATTTATTTACTGGGATATATAGTATTGTTTCTAGGTAGTCTCTAACATATATAATCCATTTTATTACTTTTAAAAGTTTTCACCACCGTTCGATTCATCAATTGATGTTCTTCTTATTTGAATCTCATTGTTTTTGCACGACTGTTCGATTTCGTCTTGGATACGCTTCGTTTTGATGGTTTTATTGAGTTCGTAAAGCATGTTCTATCTTCTCGTGTATATATATGGAAAAAGAAGTTCTAACGGTTGCGTGACATTTCTCCTACTTTACTTATTAAAGTTTGAATCTTTTTTCTAATTTTTTTCAAAAAACACTTATGATTGTTATATATATATATATATATATTAAATTTTCAATGGAGTCACTCTCCTTTGACTTTGGAATATGATGGAATAAAACAAAATGACTCACTAAATTGGCTATGCTTATTATATTATGAAGTAGCAGTTGATCGACATAGCTTGACGCATCATTATGGGTCATCGGAAGCAACATCTGTGTGTTTTACACAAGTGTATGGTTGCGTACATCCGATCATTATACCTATC
The DNA here is from genome assembly GCA_036186865.1 of Eustoma russellianum. NCBI lineage: Eukaryota > Viridiplantae > Streptophyta > Magnoliopsida > Gentianales > Gentianaceae > Eustoma > Eustoma russellianum. Next base: position 3,261,213 of record AP025047.1, on the reverse strand, counting down.
ATAGTCGGGAGCTACTAAGGCAATAGGTAATGTTGTTGTTGTTATACTAGTGATGTTATCTCTTGCAGTGGGAGCATTAGTGAGCGAAAGTGGAAGAGAGACACTAATCACAAGGCCAAATATGAGAAAGCTTCTACAGTCTTTTCCTACAGATGAGTGCGCTAGCATTGAGTGCAGTAAACCGAAAGACCCAGTTTGCGGAAAGGACTGCAATTGTCACCCTAGTGTTGGGTTTTGCCTCTCTGAGTAGGGAGTTAACCCAACGTTTCCATTGTTTCTCACTTCCCCCAACACAAGTTTCAAGGATCAAATCTTCTGTGTGCATTCTTCTGCATGCTGATGCATGCATGGAGATATATATTGTGCTACTTTTGATAATAGGAGGATTCTTACTTCCTACCGTTAAAAGATAACGATTGTTTACTCTTTTCGTTTCAGTAAGAAAACCATGTGTGTGTTTTTTCTTTCCTAGTGCTTGCGTCCATTTCTGTAATGTAATAAAATTGGGGAAGTGATTCTCTCATTTCTAAAGCTTATCCTCAAGTTCGATGATTACCTAATATATATATATATATATATATATATATATATATATATATATATATATATATATATATATAGAGAGAGAGAGAGAGAGAGAGAGTGCTCTTTCTTGTATGAGTTCAACCTTTATCATCATATCTACTTTGAAGAAACTTGGGCTTAAATGAGGTGAGTCTCGTATCCACTCAAAACCTTAAGGCAATGGGTGGTGGAACCTTATCCTCATATAAGCCATGCATTTTTTCTCAAATTAGCAATGTGGGATTCTCAACAACTTGTTAACTAGATTTCTATCGTTATTTCGGATCAAGACAGATCTTAAATCACAAGAATCTTTATAATAACAATTATAGAATGCTTCCAAATGGAGTCTTAATCTATGTCAACTATCATCAAAAACTGCCTTGGCACTTTAATAGGACTTAGTTCGTTCAAAGCGGTAAAAAAATCGAGGGGAATCTCACATAGTAGCTAAACATTTGGCTTATTACTCAACTAACAGCCAAACATTGATGAAACTTACTTAACAACCATTGTTTTTGGATAATGGCTCATTTACAGTCATTCAACTGACACCACCAGGTCATCAAAATATACATTAAAAAATTTGCAAAGAAACAGGCACCAGCCGGTCATCAACCGGTTGAATGGCTGTAAATAAACCATTATCCAAAAAGAATGGCTGTTAAGTGAGTTTCATCAACGTTTGACTTTTAATTAAGTAACGGTTGAATGGTCAAAGGTTTGACTACTAAGAGAATTCCCTCAAAAAATCTATTAGGCAGAGGATTTATTTTAGTCTAAGTGAGATATATAAAGGATAACATATTTTTCATCTCCAAAGAATAATATTAAATCTTTATCCAATCAATTTCAACGTTTTCTTTAAATTTTGGGCAAACACTACAATAACACATAAAAGTTTTAGGTGTACAAACAAATAAAAAAGATAAAAGAACGGCACGTAAATGATGCACGTCATTAGTGCACCATAAATAATTCACTACCTGTGGTTATATATATGGGTGCTCTTTTCATGTGAGTTTGACCCCTACCATCATATCTACTTGCTAGTAAATTTTCTATCGTCGTCTCGGATCAAGACAGATCTTTGATTACAAGATCGTTTATAATAGCAATTATAGATATAAAAAGTCTCGTTCCAACGTGGTACAAAAAGTCCTTTTGGCAGGAGCTTCATTTTATTCTAAGTAAGATATAAATGATAACATTTGTTCATCTCCTAAGAATAATTTTTATATTTTATCCAATCAATTTAATGTTTTCTTGAAATTTTGGCCAAACACTATAATAACATACAAAATTTATAGGTGCACAATAAAAAAAATTTTTGAAAGAATGGCACGTAAGTGAGACGCACCATTAGTGTACCATAAACGATTCACTACCTAGTCTGCTTATATATATGAGGGCTCTTTTTTTTGGGGTTTGATGAGACCAGAATTGCTTACCGGGTGGATCAGAGATGACCCGAGTTGCATGTCGTGAATCTCCCGTCTAAATCCGTCAATGGAACCTGAGAAGGAAGAGAAACGTTAGGGGTCCCAGGGCGCTGCCCCGGGATAACTCTCCGACGCTTGAGTCAGTTATGGGTGTTTGGAAGGCAATTTATGCTAGAATAAGGTTCAGATGAAACCTGTAATAAAATCTCGTTGAGTATTTTGGTTGTTTAGGGTGTTGGTCGAGATGGAGTTCAGAGAAGAAAGCTCCAGAGGTTGTTCCAGAAAATTGGATCCCCTTCCTCGTCTGGAGAGAGGGATATTTTACCCAATATTGAGGAGGTCTGAACCCCTGCCCGATTGATGGGATGGTGATGTGTCTGAGATGGCAGTCTAGTCCATTGCAGAGCCGCAGTATGATGGGACAAGTGTCTGAGACCATAGCTGTGTCAGTGACTGACTCAATGAAGCGTAGGCCGGCCATCAATGATGATTCTGTACTTAGCCAAACGCTGCTTGACACCTGGAAAGCACTTGCAATATTGTCTTGGTGAATCCCAAACGGCAGTTGAGAAACATCTTGTCTGAACTTAACAGAGTTAATGAGGCCGAGGCCGAGGCTGGAGCTCGGCCATCAATAATATAAGACCGTGAATAATCATATGCCGAGCAGACTCTGCGTCTTAGGCACTGCTGATAGGACCTTGACGTACGCAGATAGTAAAGTCTGAGGTGTTTCCCTTTTTATACTGCACCTTTGCCAGATAATTCCTCAATTAGTTGCGCTTGACTCCTTAGCCGAAGTGCAAAGTTGAGTATGGCCGAAGTGATCTGGAGCTCCTCCTTCTAACTGAGACCGAGGCTGAAGCTTGATGCCGAGGTGAAAGCCTTAGAACATATTCTCTTGATAAAAAGCGGGTGCTTTAGGAGAGCAGTTCCTTGCTGAGCTGAAGCGCAATAGGGCTGAGCAGAAGTGCATTCTGGCCGGACTGCAGAAGTTAATCCTTTAAACATTATTCTGCCGTTGACTGTTGTTGACTAACAGATAATTATTTTTGGTTTATCAAAGTTCGAATTCTACCATCGTATCTACTTATTAGCTAGATTTCTATCTTCATCGCAGATCAAGACAGATCCTGACTCAATAACGTTTATAATAACAATCATAGTTCGCCTTCAAATGGAGTCTTAATTCATGTCAATTGTCGTCAATATCTACCTTGGCATTTTATAAAACGCAACTCGTTCCAAGGCCGTACAAAAAGTCCATTAAACAGAAGCTTTATATTATTCTAAGTGAGATATAAAGGATAACATATTCTTCATCTTCAAAGAATAAATTTCAAATTTTATTCAATCAATTTAAAGTCTTCTTAATGAAACCAAAAAAAAGAGAGATTAAAAAATGGAACATAAGTTAGTGCACCGTAAATAATTCACTACCTCTGCTTATATATATGAGTGCTTTGAAAAGTAGGTTCGACATCTACTATCATATCTAATAAGCTAGATTTTTGTCGTCACCTTAAATCAAGACAGATCTTGGATCATAAGATAGTTTATCAGGGTAATTTCAGATTGTCTCCAAATGGAGTTTTAATCTATGTCAATTTTTATCAAAATTTACCTTGGCACTTTCATAGAAAGCAGATCGTTGTTACAAAAGGTCCATTCGACAGCAGATTTACTTTATTTTTAATTTTTTATCCAATCAATTTAACACTTTCTTTAAATTTTGGTGAAACATATAATAACACAAAAGGTTTTGTTGCACAATAAAATAAAAAATAAAATAAAATAATGGAACATAAGTGATACATATCATTAGTGCACCAAAAATATTTGAATACCGTAAATACCACAATAATAATACCATGAATAATTCACTACACAAAAATTAAAGTGGTTGAAGAAAAAGAAATTCAAGTATTGATAGTGACGAAATAATTCCTCTATATTAGGGTCGGCATAAGCGCGACACAAAAACACGACATGAACTTGACACGCTTTTCTTGGATTTTGTTTTGTCTTTGGCGGATTTCAGGTTGAAATTAGATTAGATCTGAAACTTATTCCCTAAGAGTGGATCATATCCGAGTCGACCTACAGGTAACTCACACATACCTCCCATGGGGGTGAAGAGAGCGGCAATTGGTAGAAAAAATCCACAACCCGTTGAGTTTATCCTATTCCTGGAAGAAGAAAGAGAAAAAAGAATAAATATAGTGACAATTTGATTCTTCGTCGCGTAGTAAGTAGGAGTTTTTATGAGGGAATCATTATGTAGTCTAACTAACCTGTCAACCAATGTATCATGTCCAACTTTAATTAGTCATACGAAAATTGTTTACTCATTGTTTACTCATTCCATAAAAGATTTATATGGTTGGAAGGCATATTAAAATCTGCTTACAGAAGTATTGGAACATTTTCATATACATAACTTTTTCTTCAGAATTGTCTTCAAAAAATATTCCTACCTAATTAACCATCAAACAAGTTAGGAGAATCTTCGTCTATATGAGCCATGGTAAACGTATATAAAAAATTTACAGTTATGACAAATTTGTTGAATCGTTCCAAGAAGATTTATATGGTTGGAATGGAATTTTTAGACTGCCTTGAACATGACTTTCTATGTAAGCAAGCATTTTCCCATCCCAATCCATTTAACAAACAAAGGAAAGAATCGATGTCATTGACCTTACCTTTGAGTCTCTCACCTATAGCAAGTATGGGAGGTCAGATATACGCAACCATACCTATATATTAGAAACACACACAAGTCGTTTCTCAATGATCCACAGTGAAAATTGCGTCAAGTTGTGTTGATCAACTGCTAGTCATTAAAATTACAACTTTAGTCATGTGTTGTAAACTTTAGACATGCTAACTCCATCTTCATTCAGCTAATATCCATCGAGATGTACATGATGATGAGGGTTTCCAGATGAGGTTCCCTTCTCAGTTCTCTCTTCATTTTTTTTTCTGTCACCACAAAAATTTGACTAGGCTGAAGAAATGAACCATAGCTGTCTACACAATGGTAAAGTGATGATCCAATGGTACACTATTAAGGGCCCGTTTATTCATGCTTGATCTTTCCTCTTCAATTCTCTAGTTACAAAAGGCTCATACTAACTCCGACAGCTCCATCGTCCCAGCCCTAGAAAACTTCAAAGAAGATGGTGTAAACTAGAAACTCAGCGGAACTGGGTACCCACTGTAAACTGACTTACCAACCTTCTAACCTCATTGTTAACTGAGCCAGCAACCCTCTAACTCAATCGAATCGGATATCATAGCTTAAGCCATTAATGACCTTCCTCTTCACTTCTCTCTTTATGATTTTGTAAATAAATGAGCACTCACAATATTATCAGGGCGGAGACATGGACCTATTAATCAGCGGCACATATAATTGATTAGATCGGAGATATGAACCAATAGCCCTCTACAAAAGGGGGAATTGATTCAACAATCATAGAGCTCATCAAGCTCTCATTTGTTTTTCAACCATCCTGCAAGATATGTACGTTTAATTCTCCAAGTATGTAACAAAAATCATTTCATTAAGTGTACCATTCACTTGATTCTGGATAGCAAAATTGGGGTCAACACTACAACAAAATGTTACAAAACTCATTGTACCAAAACATCTCAAGAGTGACTTATGCATGGGTAGAAAGTTGACTCGGGATGGCGCGCAAGCCCAATGGGATCAGCCCTTTCACCAGAAAGGAAGCATCAATAGGGAAGTCACTTGCCAAATCCATCAAAACATGCTCAGAAGCCTAAACTTGCCAGCTGCATAGAGTAATGCATCCTTTTCCCATCCGTCTTCTATGTTGCTATACTGGGTATGATTGATGATTGATGATGGTCTATAGTCAGGCTCTCCAAATTTCATGGATGGATATGAAACACATATAACACTTCCGCAACAAGTGAAACCTTGAAATCTAAGCATAATACAGAATCCATCACGACCATTTCTTTGACAGCATGTTTACCAAAAAGAAACATAGAAATCCTTATTTCGTGTAGATCTTGCAGCATGTCCAACGTCTTGCACATCTTTTCAAAACTGATACGGGAGACGGCAAGAGGGTGTCTAATTTATGCTTCACATCCATTTGAGAACTCAGAAGGGATAAGTCTCGATGTTTTTTAATTTCATCAATTCTTTCCTCCTTTTCCGAGCTTCTGTTGCAGCATCGGCTTCAGCAGGTTTCTGGCTTGGCTTTTCTTTCCTTTCTGACGTAATATCAATGCCGTGGCAAGCAATAGAAACAACAGCCTCACTGGCAGAGCGGTCACCCTGATGGAGAGAAGTAAAAGGTCGGATACTGGGGGTTGGTTTAACACAAGTCGGTGGAGCAGCCGCAACAACCATCCGCTTGAACCCCAAGTTGTCATCCTCACCTCCCAAGACTCCTGAGAGGCTAGATCCACCTTCTTCACCAGCAATTGCACTTCTTCCTGAACTTGCAGCTTCCAACATGGGCTTCAAAGGAAAAGATGATTCACTATTTCTTTCTTGCATGGTGGTCTTTGATGAGCAGCTGGCATGAGGTTGGTGAATCAAATTATGACTCTGTTTGTCATTCAGCTGCGAGGTTTGAAGATGATGTGTGCTAGTGGGAGCATTAAATGGGCATGAAAAAGAGAATGGCAACATATAAAAGAAATTTCCCGGATTAGAAACCATAATAGGATTCCCTTGCCCAAAACTGGGCATCCACATATGTGCCATGGGTACTAGCGTAGCAACACCGCTTTCTGGCTGAAGTATTGCAGCAGAAGCTTCTGAAGCTTGAGGGAAGGATGGCCAACTGGGGGCCACTGGAGACTGGTTAAAAATGATACACGGGGCAGTTAGAGATGCTGAAGTGAAACTCTCAGTATTGGGTGGCAACTTCTCTTCCGTCTCCACAACTTCAACTCGCATCATTTCATTAATCTATGATGATTGATGAAATTGGTTTATGTTCAAATATGACAGATTACCAAATCATCAATATGCTTTACCTGATCCTTCAGGCAATCATTTGTGCTTTTCAACGAACTGTACTCATGTGCTGCCAGCTCCCTCTCCTTCTCATCAACGAATGAGATTTGCAAGAGTTTATCAAAGTAAATATCAAATTCAACTACAATTCACACTTGGACAAAAGAAGTAAATGTAAATTCACAGAAAGTACCTGCAAGCAAAATCAGCAGCATGATGTCAATCCAGGGAGTTGTACTTTTCAAATGCAAAAATGGAAACTTTATGTAGGGATGTACCACTTACCCTCTTCAAATTCTCATTCTCCAGCTCTAGATCAGCAGACCTTTGAGTTAATTCTGCAAGCTTAGCCTGGAAGGCAGAGACAAGTTTGACCCATTCATATTTCATCTCACAATTTTCAATGTATTAACCAAGCAGAACAAGAACACGAGAACTCTTTGTAACACACCAATGATGCCAGAAAGTTTTATAACACACCCATGACGCCAGAAACTTCATAACACACCAATGATGCCAGAATGTGGAGTAGCTGAAACAATAAACACTTTGAGGTTCTTTCCTCCATGCAAAAATCATGCTCCATATACAAGTAAGGTCCAAACAGAGACTAACAGTAATACTTGGTCTAGGGCCTCTTAAATTGCATGCTTTTTTTTTTTTTTTTTTTTTTTGTAATTCTCTTAAATTGCATGCTAGATCAATTGCAACAAGTTCTTTCATTCAGGCTGAGTATTCAACAGAGTTAGTCACCCACTCGTTTGTCTAAATCAGAACAGGAACAGGAATAACATGATACAGTTGGAATCATGTAACAAACAGATTCATAACATTCCCACAGTAGTTCCTAATTGTTACTGCCTCCATCAACCTCAACCTGTCAGTAAGCCCCCAACAAAGCCTTTTCTTTGACCTTCGTCCACCACCCCAACCTACCTCATCCATTTTCACTGCCACCTCTGTCTCTAATGTTGTTACTGTCACCAAACTCCACATCATCTCCACCCCCACCAATCCCTCCCATCAACGCCATCACCAATCCTCATTCCCATTCAATGTCTACCAAGCTCCCCTATTCCTGCATCCTCACACCAGCCCTCTCAATTAGTTTGCCACCAATAGCACCGCCCCTAACCAAAAAGGTAAAAACCCATCTCAACATTTTTATGTCTATTTATGCACATCTATATTAATTCAAAGTCAGTTCATCTGTGCATTTTTTATTCATAAAACATAAACGAGTGCTTTATAACTATTTCTCTTGACTTTTACTTTATCTTGAACTTCTCCTTTCCACCACCAGTATTCCTTATTTGCAGGTCTCAGCTTTTTGACTTGCCAAAGAAATTTCTCGCTATTTTATTTATCTTTACCACTGTATCCTCCCACATTTCATTTGCATCGCCACTTGAATTTCTTAAGGCTTCTTTCTCCAATACTATTTTTCTCATCTCTGCAGAAACAGAATGTTAGCCTTCCCTGTATCTGAAAGGATGCTTGGTCATAGAAAATAAAAGATGTCCTGCCTCCTTGACATTCACAAATTACTGTTTGCTAAACTTATTCAAAGGCTTCCTGAATAATAATGGTTAACATTATAAGAAGATGCCACTCCAGATGGTACCACAATCAAGGAGACTGATTTGAGCATATCTACATATTCTTTGGTCGTTAGTCATAGCATTTAAAAAGAAGTACCTGATGCACCGTGACTCGGAAAACAAAAGGCTTCAGAAACCCCGTTATGCCAAGTCTAGAGCTAATAACATTATGGTTCTGTTAACTCCTGCTTTCATTGGGGGTGGGGAATCACAATGGAAGTACCGGACTTCTTACAAAAGGGATTCATTAATTTCCAAGATAAATAACAGGCATCCAGGACCTAGAAAATCAGGGTAACCCTCTGCCCACGGTAAAATAGGTTTCATAAAGAAGTCTTATTGTCCTGACAGTCATAAAGAATGATAAGCAGACACTGTTCTCACAGAGATTGTGTGATGCAATCTATTAGGCAACTTATACGCCACACGGTAGATTACTAAATAGCTGTAAGTCACGAATAGTGATTTTACTACTCACTGTAAGACCCGCTACGATTGTCAAGTATGGCACAAATAGAGCCGAAATGAGCAAGCAATAAAAAATGAACACCAACGTTTAGGTAGACCACTCTCTCCACTGCCATGGGCATCGAGAACAACCTTCACTCATCTGAAATAACAGGGAAATACAGGACACTTCTTGAGAAGTACAAGAGAATCATAACACTCAAATAATTCTTCTACTTACTTGACACAGCCTCACAACTCATATTTTTTCTCACTATTTCTCTTTTTCACTTCTTATGGCTCATAACAAGAAGCTCTGGAATTTTTTCTAGTTTCTGCTGGGATTCTGCCCATGCACAATAGGCTCCGAAGGAGAGAAAAACCTGCCCAAATCAGTTGGTCAAAAATTGTTCTGGAGTTCAATTCACACGTAGTCTGCACACGTTTAATTTCTTTCGCCAACGAATGCAGACTTTAACAACACTACTTGCCAGAAGCAACTTTAGTTTCTTCTTTTCACTAGAAATGGAAGCGTCCAGACCCATCAGAGTAACATCCGGGGCCTAAAGATCGGACAGGCCCTTCCAAGGGCGGTCCTCTTGTAAACTTTATTAGAATTTTCTCTACAAAAAATACGACTCAATATTTTAGCAAGAGAAGGCAGGCAAATGGTTCAGTTTTTAAGTCCTTTATTACAGTGTAACCTCTAGCAAGTGATCCCAAACAACATTAAGAATTGGTTCTTGCGAGAGAAATTTCCAAAGGCACTTCTGGTTATGCTTCCATCATTTGACACAAACCAGACCTGAAATCTCCAAATATATTTCTTTCAAGCAGCACTAAAGTTGGAAATTAGACATCTCTCTCATCATACAAACATTTTTATCCCATGTAAAAGGGAAAAAACTCAAAAAGGCGCTAAGAGTGAATGCACAACTCAAGCTGTATGAGCCTTGATCCCCTACATGAATCCGACACCAATCCAGAATTAAATCAGAAAAGCCTTTTCCCTAATACTACATTTGAACTGGACACATTTCCTTGCCAGGTTAACTACTGCCAACTGAAGCCGCAGCAACAGGCAGCTGCAAGCCTAAAACCACAACACAACTACCAGAAAATAGTTGATGTTTGATTTATCTTTCCCATTGTCAGCACAAAAAAATTGTTGGTGCTTTGCCCTATTTTATGTACTTACTCAGATTTACATTCTACCTCAGCAGTTGCAAGAAAACAGAAGATAAATTTTAATCTCCACCTATTCAAACAAAAAGCTCCAGGACCCAAGAAATTTTCCTACATTTGCTAAAGCTACTGTCTGGGATAACAATGTGTTGCTCTTATTTCATAGTCGGCATAAAAAGTGATCATTCTCCCTGATGTTGGCAGGTTATCTAACAAGAATGAGAACAATAACTCTTTTGGTAAGTCCCTCAAAAACAATAGAAGTCCTTACAACGCTAACAAACCAGTAAAATCCACAACCACTTCCAGAATAGGAAGAAGCAGGAAGAATCTAGGTACATAACCATGGAAAGAAGAAGATATTCAGAGATTTACATGCATACTTTATCACTCAGATATTATCAGTTTGAAATTGAACTACAAAAGATATCATATTTCCACATTCCAAGGTAATGCTAAGATCCCTGAAAGCTAGGAGAAGGAACAGCTTGATTTAAGCTACAAAAAGATCAGACTTCCACATTTTAATGTGTTGCCAAGATATTCTAAGCAAGTACTGGTGAAGGAAAGCAGTGACTTGGTTATTAAAATTTTCTAAACTCGAGAAATAATGAGATAGAATTCAACCAGAAGACAACCTTTGACCACTTCGTTGGATGCTTAATTGGGTCAGCTGTCCAAAATAACTAAACCAGACAAAGGCAACTCTGCAGATGACAAGACAAAGCAGCTCCAGTTCAAAAGAGGCCATGGGGGTCCCCTGGGTTGATGTGGTGAGTTTCTTTCAGGTGGGGGTGACTAGTAGACACGCATTATCATTAGATCTTAGTAGAACTACAAGAAATATGTTTCCTACAAACACCCAGTTTTCACAGCGTAACTAGTCTTTCTACTTCAAAATCTATAAAATGTCACATGTAGAAACCTTGCCATAATATTATTGAAACTAAAGGTTTACATCTTACGTTGTCATCACCTAAACTAGTTTATTTTGGGCATCGAACTATAAAATTACCTGCCTACGCCGAATTGTTTGCCTTGCTGACTCTCTATTTGCTAAGACTCGGCTTACCCGACGTGCTTCTTTTTCATCCTAAATGAGAAATAGCACAAAAAGTAACTCGATGATAATTTTTTGGTCTCATTGTAATTTCTTATGGAAGCAGGAGGGGAAAATGAAAGGGAATGCTACCTCTGTTAAATGTTTCCTTGACCTGCCACTCACAGTGGAGTGACCTGCAGATGACAAGAGACATGAATTTAAATCAATATCTTCCTCTGTTTTAACAGCTTTGCCTGTTCCCTCGGGTGTTTGCTTGGACTGCATATGATCCTTAACTGCATCCTGTTACGAACCAAAAGAGATTGCTCAAAATAGGCATAGCAGCTCCGGTGCCAGATTCATAAATTTCATAGAGCTAATATAGTTCATTCATGACACAGCTCTAATATTTGCAGTTAATCTACAATATTTGCGATTTCTAGCACAATTAAATCACAGAACAGGATTAAAAAAAATTGTCTCAGTGCTGCAGAGAAGTAAAAAAAATGTTGCGGTAAAAATGATCCACCCAAGGTATGGCAAATTCTCCATTCACGAGCAAAAAAAGTGGCAACAAAAAAAGTTGTCCCTTCCACAAAATATGAAGCAGATTCTTGAACCCATCTCTGAAATTTACAGCTTGAAGGACCTGAATGATTTGCTTCAAACTTTTAGTGTTCTAAATAGCGTCAATTTCCATACTAAACAAACAATAGCATCCAAACAACACGAAAAAACATCCAGATGGATTACCTGCTAAATCCCATCTATAGCTAGCAATATTTGAACGCTTACGAAAATGATTTGTCAGCTAAAAGTTAAAGACTTATACTGTTAATTTACAAACCTTCGAGGTATGTGAAAAACACATCAGAGAACGCAGAAGAGCAAAACAACAAGTTCCAGCATTCTTTTACATTGCAACCGGTACGCACCAGATATTTGGGCCTAGACTTCAAAATAATTGTGTATCATTTTCATACAAACAACAATAACAACAGAATCCCAACTTCATTGCATACGGTAAGCAATTTACCCGCTGAAGATATCAGGGGGAAAAAACTGGGAACTTACAATTCCTTCCATTTGTTCTTCAATGTCAATCTTTACACCTTCAGCCTTCAATACTGGGAGAAAGTTATCCAACCAATAATAAACATATAGTCTTCAAAAGAAAGATCTCTATACAAACGTCAAAGACTATATCTATACAATCCGCAACTTTTCACATTCTTTCTCCAGTATATTTATTCCACTTATCCAATAACTAAAAAACCTTTAACCTTCCTTACAAAATAAGAATAACGCTTTACCCTTCCTGCCAACAAAAGAACCCTATACCGTTAAACAGGCATAGCAGAGGCGAGCCAGCAAAAGAATAACGCCTCAAAGGAAATACTTTTTCCCACACCCTTTTTCATGCAGAATATAAAAAATCAAAATCAAAACTTGAACAAATTTTTTCCCCAGCCATAAGAATCTATACATGGAACAACTCGTATACTACAAAACCTGCAACATAGTTTACAGGACTTACTCAAAAGCGATTAGTTAAAGCAGCAAAGCCTTTGAAAAGCAGAAAACACAAGTTACAATAGAAAAGAATGCTTCTTTTGCAGTTGAAGAAGCTAAAATATTTCTCCAAACACGCTTGAACCACCAGCCCTCTTAGTGAACAATGGCGACCGACCAAAAAGAACGCACAGGAGATTTGGGTTTTGAAGAAACACCCCTACGGTGGATATACGAGAGGCTGGAATTTTCTCTTTCTTTTGAGAATTATGGGGAATTTCAGAAGGAATAAATCCATTGGTTGGTTTGTTTGTGTTTGTGGAGGTGGCGGGAAGGAGCTCTCTGTTCTCGCCACCTCCTGCTCCTATTTATACTCGATTTGAAATTGTGATTTCCTGCATGTTAAGTACTCTCAGGATAATCACCTAAAAGGGAAGAAGATTATTAAATGTATAATAAATAAAAAAGGTTAATAACAGTATTAAGTGAAAAATAAATAAAAAAGTGATGCAGTTACACGGTTAATGACTATTTTAATGTCGGAAGCATTTTTATTTGTGTTTACAAAATTTCTTCACTAGCACACCATATTCCTATTATTGTGTCATCATGCAGGTACATATAGAGCCGGGGGTCTTACTGGAAGCAAACTATCTATCCCTTGGGATAAAAGTATTGTTTGTCTATTTCTCATCCTCCCTAGACCCTAGCGATATCTTGTGATTTCATTGAGATGTTACTGGGCATGGTCATTGGTCGTTGGTTGGTTGTAAACTACTTCCTCCGTCGCAAAAATATTGTCATAGTTGATCACACTTTAAAATCAAATCGTTAATATATTTCATACATTGTTTATTAAAACTTGGTTATAAACGGTGAAAAGACTATTTTGACAAACTATTTTATTAATGTTATAAACTCAAACAAAAATATAACAGAACAACAAGAAGATTGTATGATATATCTCTTCAAAATGTGTGTCAATTCATACAAGAAGTTGTCCTATTTATAGGGTATAACAAGTGTAACGTCTTCCTAAGGTTAATGCCCACTACTCCACTACCTTTAGTGGGTATAAATATTTGGACATCCACTATCCTTAGTGGGTGTAAATATATGGCATCCATTATCCCACTAACACCCATAATAATACACAATACTCCCCCTTGGATGTCCAAATTTTATAGAATATGCCTCGTTAAAACCTTGCCAAGAAAAACCCATTGGGATAAAAACTTGGTCGAAGGAAAAAGAGTACACATTCCTAAAATTGGTAAGTGTGATATACTGCCTCGTTAAAACCTTGCCAAGAAAAACCCTGTGGGATAAAAACTTGGACGAAGGAAAAAGAGTACAGTATGTATAGTAATCACACTCCCCCTAATGCTGACAAAAGGTCTTTGAGTTGACGCATTCCAATGTTGTAGACCATCTTTCTAAATGTAGTTGTTGGTAGTGCTTTGGTGAATAAATCAGCAAAATTCTTGTTTGATTGTATCTGCTGGATATCAATGTCGCCATTCTTCTCAAGATCATGAGTGTAGAAAAATTTTGGCGATATATGCTTCGTTCTGTCTCCTTTGATGTAGCCATTCTTAATTTGAGCAATACATGCAGCATTATCTTCAAACAATATCGTCGGAGTCTTTCTTAGTGAAGATAATCCACATGATTCTTGAATATGTTGAATCATCGACCTTAACCATATACATTCACGACTCGCTTCATGTAATGCTAAAATCTCAGAATGGTTGGAAGATGTGGCTGTTAATGTCTGCTTCACTGATCTCCATGATATAGCAGTACCTCCACAAGTAAAAACATATCCACTCTGTGATCTTCCCTTATGAGGGTCAGATAGATATCCAGCATCAGCATATCCCAACAACTGTGACTCAGAATTCTTTGAATAGAATAGACCCATATCTATTGTTCCCCAAAGATAGCGTAAAATATGCTTGACACCATTCCAATGTCTTCGTGTTGGTGTAGAGCTATATCTCGCCAATAAATTCACTGAGAATGCTATATCTGGTCTCGAACAATTTGCAAGATACATTAAAGCACCAATAGCACTAAGATAAGGTACTTCTGGACCTAATAATTCCTCATTATCTTCTGGTGGTCGGAATGTAGCTTTCTTTATATCTAATGATCGTACCACCATAGGGCTACACAATGGGTGAGCTTTATCCATATAAAATCTCTTCAAGATCTTCTCCGTGTACGTAGATTGATGAAGAAAGATTCCATTAGGCAAATGCTCAATCTGCAGGCCGAGACAAAATTTGGTTTTTCCGAGATCTTTCATCTCAAACTCTTTCATGAGATAATTAGCAGTTTTAGTGAGCTCTTCAGGAGTTCCAACAAGATTCAAATCATCAACGTATACAGCAATTATAGAGAACCCATTTTCAGATCTCTTGATAAATACACATGGACAAATTGGATTATTTACATATCCTTCTTTAATGAGGTACTCACTGAGATACCACATCCTGCCAGATTGTTTTAGTCCATACAAGGATCTCTGTAATTTGATTGAGTATAATTCATGTGTCTTTTGATCACATGTTTTAGGCAATTTTAATCCTTCAGGAATCTTCATATAAATATCATTATCTAAAAATCCATATAAGTATGCGGTAACCACATCCATTAACCGCATATCAAGGTTTTTAGCAACTGCGAGGCTGATCAGATATCTTAATGTTATAACATCAATTACTGGGGAATATGTTTCATCATAATCAAGCCCAGGTCTTTGTGAAAAACCTTGTGCAACAAGACGTGCCTTGTATCGCACAATCTCATTTTTCTCATTGTGTTTTCGTACAAAAACCCATTTGTATCCAATAGGTTTTATCCCTTCAGGGGTCTGGACTACAGGTCCAAATACTTTGCGACTTTCTAATGATTTCAGTTCTGCTTGGATTGCATCTTTCCACTTTGGCCAATCATTTCTTTGTCGACATTGTTCAATGGATCTCGGTTCAGGATCCTCATTCACAATTTCACATGCAATACCATAAGCAAAAACATGATCAATAATAACCTTTTGTCTATCCCAGTTTTCTCCTGAACTTACATAATTCAAAGAGATTTCTTCAAAATTTTGTTCACTTGCTTCTTCAGGAGCAACTTGTTTATCAATTTTAGACTGATCAGTTTCAATTTCTATAGCGCTTTCAAGTTGTGAACTTCTTTGCTCTTCTGGAGTATTCTCTTCGGGAGCATTAACTTGCACCCTTCTCTTTCGAGGGTTTTTATCTTTTGCACCGACAGGGCGTC
Organism: Eustoma russellianum; assembly: GCA_036186865.1. Taxonomy (NCBI): domain Eukaryota; kingdom Viridiplantae; phylum Streptophyta; class Magnoliopsida; order Gentianales; family Gentianaceae; genus Eustoma; species Eustoma russellianum. The sequence continues at coordinate 3,245,121 of AP025047.1, read as the reverse complement.
CACGTTTTAGACTTGCTCTTGGTATACCATTATCATGTCTTTCAGAGACATCAAGCCGAATCGGCGTATTCATCGCCGGAACGTGGGATTTTGTTATCTTTTGACTATCAGTAAATGCGTCAGGCAACTGATTTGCAACATTTTGTAAATGAATTTGTTATGCCCCGCACCCTCCGTAGGGTAACTTAAAAGACAAAGAAGAATTTTACGAGAATTAATGACGGTCAACGGTAACTAATGACGAAATAAATATAGGATGAATGAGAATTAAATGAAGGATTAAATATTAGGAATTAAATTGTATTTAATTTTCAAAATTAAATAATTTAGATTTATCCTTTAAGATAAATAAGAAATAAAAGGTAATTTAGAAACACCAAACTTTTTCCCCTAACCATATATAAACTGAGAAAGCGTCAGTTTTCTACAGAAAACAACGACGCTCTCTCTCCCCTAACCCTAGCCGTTTCCCAAGAGAAGGAGAAAGCCCCAGGAATCAATCCAGTCTTCATCCGTTCTTCGTTTCTCCTCCGAGTAATCAAAGGCAAGTAATCTGTTTATAAGTTCCTACGTTTTGCGAAAGAAAAACGGCCTATCTTAATTATCAACTTGGATCACCATGCAGTAGATTTGCTCTTTGACTATTTGTTTATGATCTATGTGCTTTCGTTTCCGGATTTGGCCAATATATATGAAAGTACGATTGTTGTTGTTGTTGAATCTGTGAAAATCATGCAAATCCCTACCCTAATTCCCTCTTGATGTGGTTTCGTAGTTGAAAGGGGTTGGGAAGAGGAAAGGTGGGATTTTTGAATTCATGGTCGTTGATGAGAGCGTGTTTTAGGTATGGATCAGGAGTTGATACGTTGTAGCGTTGGATTTGTAGTTAGGACTGTGATTGTAGTCAGGGTTTGGTGTGAAAGATTGGGTATGCATTGGGGAGGATGATGGTTGATGGTTCTGCAGAAATTACAGAGGAAAGTTTGGGAAAAACGCAGGCTTCGATCGATCTAAGTCAGAGATCGATGTCCTCAGAAGGACATCGATCGATCGATGTCTAGGAAGCTGAGAGATCGATGTCCTCAGAAGGACATCGATCGATCGATGTGCTGATGGCTGAGAGATCGATGTCCACAGAAGGACATCGATCGATCGATGTAGGTTGAGCCTGAGAGATCGATGTCCTCAGAAGGACATCGATCGATCGAAGTGAGAGATCGATGTCCCCAGTTGGACATCGATCGATCGATGTATAGGGGATGAAGTCCTGAAATTTTGTGGAAAGTAGAGGAAGAAAGAGGGGCGTTCGGGAAACCCTTGAGTGACCTTAATGACTTCTTAAGACCTGATTAAAGTTAGTCTAAGTCCTGGGAGCATGCCTTAGGATGGTGAATCAATCTTGGTGTTTTCAACGGATCCTCGAATCGAGTTTCAACGGGAAGGACTTAGGCGGGTTAGGAGATGAAGGCACGAGGTACTTGAGAGTTCGACGAAGAATGGTTAGGGATATCTGTCTTAGGTTATGGATCTTAGTATCATGCCTAAGTGTTGACACGATAGTCGAAGCCTAAGTGATGATGTGTAAGTTAGCAAAAACTCGTGTGTGTTTGTACTTGCGCATGTGTACATGAATGACTTATATGAATGTGAATTGCATACGAGAAAGGAGAATGAATTGAGGAGCCTTGCATCATGGCACTTGCATTTGCATTATGATTTGAAAAGAGCTGTGCCTCAGCACAGGGTATAAAGTTTGCGAAATGAGCTGTCATGCGTTACAGGGTATAAAGACAATCTGTAACCATCACAGGGTATAAAGTGAGCTGTAATGTGTCATAGGGTATAAAGACAAGCTGTGGCACATTACAGGGTATAAAGTTGAGCTGTGGTGCGTCACAGGGTATAAAGACAAGCTGTGGCCCATCACAGGGTATAAAGTTATGTGACCGGACATTTTGACATGCATTGCACTGTTTTGAAAAGAATTGCATAAGCATTTGTGATTGTGTAGTGTAGTGCATATTTTGGCATGCATCATGTGAGTCGTTACGGTGTGATTGACTTGTACCTTGATTGTTATTGAACTGTTGAATGTTTATGAGTTACTGCTCTTATGTTGTCATGCTGGTAATCTATGCCTTTGAAAGTATACAAGACATGTGCCCCATCACCCCTTGATTTAAATATTACTCATGTCTTGCCATGTGATGATCCCGTATGTCTTATAAGTGGGTTACTTGCTAGCGTTTTCGCTAAGGGTACTACCTTTTGTCATTGCAGATGAGCCTAGTTACGACATGATCTTTATCGAGGATGACGGCGAGTGGGCTGAATGGGATACCTAGACCTTGTTGGGGAGATTGATTGGCTAGTTACAACTGTTTCCATTTGTTTCATTTATTTGGTCTTTCATTTGGGGTTTTAGATGGCTGCGACCATGTACACTGTCGGTGATCACATTGTCTTTGACGTACTACTCTGATGATTTGGTTGATTTGATATGTTTCCGCACTTATTTCTCTTACGTCATCGATGATGCGTATTCGAGAGATGAGACGTCTGGTAGTCTTCTCAGTAAGCTACGACGGGTGAACCGATTCGGATTCCGCTGTCCGGGTCGGGGCGCTACAGGTGGTATCAGAGCCTAGGCTTCAGATCTACCTCGGAGACCTAGGTTATGACATGTAGAGTCTTAAGTTATGACCTTCACCTTAAGTTGATCTTTAGATCTAAGTATGCAATTTCAGATTTAAGCTTGATCTGGGATGGGTGTGTGTACGAGCGCGATTAGTGAAGTCAAATAGATGTAATCGTTTTAACCTATGAACTACGCCTTGTACCCCTTTATGGATTTCACGTTTATTTTGGAACTGCTCGACACTAATGACGTGATATTGCAGAAGATGCCTCCTAGACGTGATAACCAAGGTAACGGTGGCAATGAGAGCAATGACCCTCCTCCACCACCACCAGTTCTAGTCCCACAAGCGCTGATTGATGCTATCACGGTGATAGCCCAGGGAGTTGCTCAGCAGCAGCAACAACCGCAACAACCCCCTGCGCCAGCACCACCGCAGCACGGCATAAGGTACTACATTGGGGAGATGCGAAAGATGCATACCCCAAACTTTGAAGGGACAACTGACCCAGAGGTGGCTGGGTTTTGGCTGGACGAAGTAGAAAAATGCTTCAGGCTAGTGCAAGTACCAGAAGAACACAAGGTGGATGTGGCCACGCCTTTCCTAACTGGCAGAGCGAATGCATGGTGGAACGGCATTTCGCCCAAGATGACTTCTCCCATCCAGTGGAGTCAATTTGTAAAGGCCTACAAGGACTATTATGTGCCAGAGACTGCCATTTTGGAGAAAATGAGACAGTTTGACAAGTTCGAACAGGGAAGGATGTCTGTCTCTGATTACGCAGATCGGTTCCATGCCTTGGGTAAGTTCACACCCTTGGTACTGGAAAACAACCGAATGAAGATGCTAAAATTTGAGGAAGGACTGAACCCCCGCATTCGGACTGCCATAGCGGGGTCAAGCTTGAAAACGTTCGAGGAGATGTTGGACGCATGTTATCGAGTGGAGAGTGACATGCGTAGGTCACAGAACAGAGAGGCTCGTGAAGAATCGAGCAAGAGGCCGAGAGTTGAGCAAAGTGGGAGTAGGCCCGGACGTTGGGTCAAGATCCCCAGAAAGGGGCAAACGGGGCCAGTGCAAAGGACACCACAGCCAAACCAACCTGACCGGCAAGCACCTGCAGAATGCCCGCACTGCCATAAAAGACACGTGGGTGAATGTTGGAAAGTATCAGGTACGTGCTTCAGATGTGGAAAGTCAGGCCATAGGATCAAGGACTGCCCAGACTTGAACCCTAAGCCACAAACAGGTGCAGGGCCGACTCAGCAGCAGAGAGGCAGGCCCAATGCTAGAGTCCACGCCATGACAGACGCGGAAGTCCAAGAGGACGCAAATGTGGTGACAGGTATGACCTAAGTTAAATAATAGTCGTTTAAGTTGAAACTTTAGTCATTTAAGTTGATGATTGAATATGTGTTATGTGAAAACCTCTATGTGTTACCCTCTTATGATTAGGTGTGATCTTAATTAACAAAGTACCTGCGAACGTGTTGTTTGATAGTGGAGCTAGTCACTCCTTCATTTCTAAGCGATTTGCCAAAGGGATCGACTGTTTACCCGAATGGCTTGAGAACCCATTTAGAGTGCAAGCAGCCGGCGAGCAAGTGCTGGTATCCCACCACCAGTACAAAGATTGTGAGATGGAGTTGGATGGGAAGTTATTCTCGGTGACCTTAGTTCCAATCCCGATGAAGGACTTTGATGTCATATTGGGCATGGATTGGCTGACCAAAAATCATGCCAGTATTGATTGTAAATTGAAGCAAGTGACCCTCAAGGACCCTGAGATGAATGACATCACGGTACAAGGAAATTGCAAGATAACTAAAGCTCCCAAGAAGATATACATGACGGCAATTAAGGCGTTTAAGGCTTTGCAAAAAGGAGCAGAGGGATATATGGTGTATGCTGTAGATGCTCAGCAAGAAGTTCCCTCCATGGATCAAATACCGGTAATCAATGAATTTAAGGACGTATTTCCGGACGACTTACCGGGAGTACCGCCATCAAGAGAAGTGGAGTTTGAGATCAATTTGATACCCGGAGCCGAGCCTATATCTAAGGCACCCTACAGAATGGCTCCAGCTGAACTTAAAGAGCTAAAGGGGCAACTTCAGGAGTTGCTGGACAAGAAGTTAATTCGCCCCAGTGTATCACCTTGGGGAGCCCCAGTCCTATTCGTAAAGAAGAAAGATGGCAGCATGAGGCTGTGCATCGACTATCGAGAGTTGAACAAGATCACCATTAAGAATAAATATCCTTTACCAAGGATTGAGGATCTATTTGATCAACTGAAGGGAGCTAGATGGTTTTCCAAGATTGACCTCCGTCAAGGATACCATCAGTTACTTGTGAAAGCCGGAGACGTACCTAAAACAGCTTTCCGAACTCGATACGGGCATTATGAATTCTTAGTGATGCCTTTTGGACTAACTAATGCCCCAGCTGCTTTCATGGATTTGATGAACACTGTGTTCCGAGAACAGTTAGATCAATTTGTAGTAGTGTTCATCGATGACATTTTGGTCTATTCCCCCGACGAACAAGCTCATGCTGAACATTTGAGAGTGGTGTTGCAAATTCTGAGGCAACAAAGGCTGTATGCCAAATTCAGTAAGTGTGAGTTTTGGCTAAGGAGTGTAGCCTTCCTTGGTCACGTGATTTCCGAAGATGGGATCTCTGTAGATCCTAAGAAGATAGAGGCCATCACCGAATGGCCAAGACCCACTAATGTGACCGAAGTCAGAAGCTTCCTAGGCTTGGCAGGCTACTATAGGAAGTTTGTTGAGGGATTCTCAACGATAGCAGTACCCTTGAGTCGACTTACGCAGAAGAAGACTAAATTCGAATGGACTGCGGAATGCGAGCAGAGCTTTACCGAGCTCAAGAAGAGATTGACCACAGCCCCGGTGTTGGCACAACCTTCCGGCACCGACGGTTTCGTGATCTATAGCGACGCGTCTAAGAAAGGACTAGGTATGTACATCAGTACAATTGATGCAGTGTATATACATATGCTAGTCTTAAACTAACGTTCTGTTTATAGGTTGTGTTTTGATGCAAAATGAACGAGTCATATCGTACGCGTCAAGACAATTGAAACCATATGAGCAGAACTACCCGACGCATGACTTGGAACTCGCAGCTGTGGTATTTGCCCTTAAGATCTGGAGACACTACCTATATGGAGAGAAATGTGCAGTCTTCACGGACCATAAGAGCTTAAAGTATCTATTTTCGCAGAAAGAGTTGAATATGAGACAAAGAAGATGGTTAGAGTTACTCAAGGACTATGACTTGACCATCAACTACCATCCGGGGTAAAGCCAATAGAGTGGCAGACGCATTGAGCAGGAAGTCTAGCCACGCAAGACAGTCTCCATTGGAAAGAGAGATTGAGGAGTTTGATCTTGAAATGGTGGATTCAGTGGCAAATGTCCTCACAGCTTTGTCTATCAGCCCAAACTTGGTAGACCGAATCAAAGAGGCACAGTATGAGGACCTAGCACTGAAAGAGATCCGCGACCAATTATCCACGGGACCGGTAAAAGACTTCCAGTTGCGAGAAGATGGGAGTCTATGGTTCCAGAATCGGTTATGCGTACCCGCTAACGACGAGCTTCGAATGGAATTACTTCGAGAGGCGCATAACTCAAGAATGTCTATCCACCCCGGAAGTACTAAGATGTATAAGGACCTCAAAAGAAACTATTGGTGGATAGGGATGAAAAAGTCAATAGCGACATATGTTGAGAGATGTTTGGTATGCCAACAAGTCAAAGCGGAACATCAACGACCTGGTGGCTTGATGAAGCCACTAGAGATTCCAGAATGGAAGTGGGAGCATGTGACGATGGATTTCGTAATGGGACTACCCAAGACCCGCAATGGGAACGAGATGATTTGGGTAATCGTAGACAGACTGACGAAGACAGCTCATTTCATTGCCATGCCTCATGGTACTTCGTATGAAAGGTTATCCAATATCTATGTGGATAACATTGTAAGTCTACATGGAGTCCCAGTTAGCATCGTATCAGACCGTGACCCCAAGTTCACCTCTAAGTTCTGGAGAGCATTCCAGAAAGCTATGGGTACGGAGTTGAGAATGAGCACAGCATATCACCCGCAAACGGATGGGCAATCCGAGAGGACCATCCAAACATTGGAAGACATGCTGAGAGCATGCGCCTTAGACTTCAAAGGGAACTGGGATAGCATGTTGAAGTTGATGGAGTTTTCATATAACAACAGCTATCACAGTGCAATTGGCATGGCGCCATTTGAAGCCTTATACGGACGTAAGTGCAGATCCCCGGTTTGTTGGGACGAAGTTGGGGAAAGGACAATCACAGCACCAGAGTTGGTTGAGCAAACGGTGGATAAGGTTAAGGTGATAAGAGAGAAACTCAAGGTGGCCCAAGATCGCAGTAAAAGTTGGGCTGACTCCAAAAGACGACCGTTGGAGTTTGAGGAGGGCGATAAGGTTTACCTACGAGTTTCACCAACTAAGGGAGTTGCTAGATTTGGAGTAAAGGGCAAGTTAAGCCCGAGATATATTGGCCCTTACGAAGTTCTCGGTAAAGTTGGTGAAAGAGCATACCGACTAGCCTTACCTCCCAGTTTATCACAAGTCCATAACGTATTCCACGTGTCGCAACTACGGAAATACGTATCGGATCCGGGCCATGTCCTTGAAGCCCAACCCTTAGATGTGAAAGAAGACGTCACTTACGAAGAACATCCAATGAGGATTGTGGACAGAAAGGATCAAGTCCTACGCCGACGCGTCATTCCGTATGTCAAGGTTCAGTGGAGTAACCATACGGAGCGCGAAGCCACGTGGGAGCTTGAAGAGCAAATGAAGGAGTTATATCCACACCTCTTCCAATAAGGTACGCCAGTTTCGAGGACGAAACTTCTTATAAGGGGGGAGGGATGTTATGCCCCGCACCCTCCGTAGGGTAACTTAAAAGACAAAGAAGAATTTTACGAGAATTAATGACGGTCAACGGTAACTAATGACGAAATAAATATAGGATGAATGAGAATTAAATGAAGGATTAAATATTAGGAATTAAATTGTATTTAATTTTCAAAATTAAATAATTTAGATTTATCCTTTAAGATAAATAAGAAATAAAAGGTAATTTAGAAACACCAAACTTTTTCCCCTAACCATATATAAACTGAGAAAGCGTCAGTTTTCTACAGAAAACAACGACGCTCTCTCTCCCCTAACCCTAGCCGTTTCCCAAGAGAAGGAGAAAGCCCCAGGAATCAATCCAGTCTTCATCCGTTCTTCGTTTCTCCTCCGAGTAATCAAAGGCAAGTAATCTGTTTATAAGTTCCTACGTTTTGCGAAAGAAAAACGGCCTATCTTAATTATCAACTTGGATCACCATGCAGTAGATTTGCTCTTTGACTATTTGTTTATGATCTATGTGCTTTCGTTTCCGGATTTGGCCAATATATATGAAAGTACGATTGTTGTTGTTGTTGAATCTGTGAAAATCATGCAAATCCCTACCCTAATTCCCTCTTGATGTGGTTTCGTAGTTGAAAGGGGTTGGGAAGAGGAAAGGTGGGATTTTTGAATTCATGGTCGTTGATGAGAGCGTGTTTTAGGTATGGATCAGGAGTTGATACGTTGTAGCGTTGGATTTGTAGTTAGGACTGTGATTGTAGTCAGGGTTTGGTGTGAAAGATTGGGTATGCATTGGGGAGGATGATGGTTGATGGTTCTGCAGAAATTACAGAGGAAAGTTTGGGAAAAACGCAGGCTTCGATCGATCTAAGTCAGAGATCGATGTCCTCAGAAGGACATCGATCGATCGATGTCTAGGAAGCTGAGAGATCGATGTCCTCAGAAGGACATCGATCGATCGATGTGCTGATGGCTGAGAGATCGATGTCCACAGAAGGACATCGATCGATCGATGTAGGTTGAGCCTGAGAGATCGATGTCCTCAGAAGGACATCGATCGATCGAAGTGAGAGATCGATGTCCCCAGTTGGACATCGATCGATCGATGTATAGGGGATGAAGTCCTGAAATTTTGTGGAAAGTAGAGGAAGAAAGAGGGGCGTTCGGGAAACCCTTGAGTGACCTTAATGACTTCTTAAGACCTGATTAAAGTTAGTCTAAGTCCTGGGAGCATGCCTTAGGATGGTGAATCAATCTTGGTGTTTTCAACGGATCCTCGAATCGAGTTTCAACGGGAAGGACTTAGGCGGGTTAGGAGATGAAGGCACGAGGTACTTGAGAGTTCGACGAAGAATGGTTAGGGATATCTGTCTTAGGTTATGGATCTTAGTATCATGCCTAAGTGTTGACACGATAGTCGAAGCCTAAGTGATGATGTGTAAGTTAGCAAAAACTCGTGTGTGTTTGTACTTGCGCATGTGTACATGAATGACTTATATGAATGTGAATTGCATACGAGAAAGGAGAATGAATTGAGGAGCCTTGCATCATGGCACTTGCATTTGCATTATGATTTGAAAAGAGCTGTGCCTCAGCACAGGGTATAAAGTTTGCGAAATGAGCTGTCATGCGTTACAGGGTATAAAGACAATCTGTAACCATCACAGGGTATAAAGTGAGCTGTAATGTGTCATAGGGTATAAAGACAAGCTGTGGCACATTACAGGGTATAAAGTTGAGCTGTGGTGCGTCACAGGGTATAAAGACAAGCTGTGGCCCATCACAGGGTATAAAGTTATGTGACCGGACATTTTGACATGCATTGCACTGTTTTGAAAAGAATTGCATAAGCATTTGTGATTGTGTAGTGTAGTGCATATTTTGGCATGCATCATGTGAGTCGTTACGGTGTGATTGACTTGTACCTTGATTGTTATTGAACTGTTGAATGTTTATGAGTTACTGCTCTTATGTTGTCATGCTGGTAATCTATGCCTTTGAAAGTATACAAGACATGTGCCCCATCACCCCTTGATTTAAATATTACTCATGTCTTGCCATGTGATGATCCCGTATGTCTTATAAGTGGGTTACTTGCTAGCGTTTTCGCTAAGGGTACTACCTTTTGTCATTGCAGATGAGCCTAGTTACGACATGATCTTTATCGAGGATGACGGCGAGTGGGCTGAATGGGATACCTAGACCTTGTTGGGGAGATTGATTGGCTAGTTACAACTGTTTCCATTTGTTTCATTTATTTGGTCTTTCATTTGGGGTTTTAGATGGCTGCGACCATGTACACTGTCGGTGATCACATTGTCTTTGACGTACTACTCTGATGATTTGGTTGATTTGATATGTTTCCGCACTTATTTCTCTTACGTCATCGATGATGCGTATTCGAGAGATGAGACGTCTGGTAGTCTTCTCAGTAAGCTACGACGGGTGAACCGATTCGGATTCCGCTGTCCGGGTCGGGGCGCTACAGAATTATCCTTCTTACTTCTTGCTCACATTGATTTGTTCGTGGGTCAAGATGAGAAAGTGAAGGAACATTCCATGTAATTTCACGTCGTTCTTCAGGAAATGGTACTTTGTCTCCCCCTAACGGCGGGAAAACTTTCTCATCAAAATGACAATCAACATATCTTGCCTTAAATAAATCACCCGTCAGAATTTGATCTTAAAAGCATAGGTCGAACAATCAGTTATAAACGTTTTATAAATGACTCTGCCAGGCCATTTTGAGTATGCACATGTGCCACTGAATGCTCAACATCAATCCCAATCGACATGCAATAATCATTGAAAACTTGGGAAGTAAATTCACCAGCATTATCAAGACGAATAGACTTAATCGGATAATCTGGAAATTGTGCTCTTAAGCGTATAATCTGAGCAAGAAGCTTAGCAAATGCTACTGTTCTTGTCGAAAGCAAACTCACATGAGACCATCGTGAAGAGGCATCCAATAAGACCATAAAATACCGAAATGGTCCACAAGGGGGATCAATAGGTCCACAAATATCTCCTTGTATTCTTTGTAAAAATATAGGAGAGTCAACATGAACCTTCATTGGAGATGGCCTCTTGATTAATTTTCCTCGTGAACAAGCAACACACACACAATCACGAGGTAAAAGAATCTTCTGGTTCTTTAAAGGATGTCCATGTGAGTTTTGTACAATTCTACGCATCATTACCGATCCCGGATGGCCAAGTCGATCATGCCATAACATGAATAATGTTGGATCATTGAACTTCTGGTTCATCACAATATTAGATTCTACTGGATGTATAGTCGCATAATACAATCCAGATGAGAAAATTGGGAATTGTTCTTTTACAAGCTTCTGGCCTGATTCTTCGTATGTAATACATAAAAATTCCATATTCCCTTTATTCATGGTTTCAATATGAAAACCATTAAGACGTATGTCTTTGAAACTCAACAAGTTTCGTTTCGACTTGGTAGAAAATAACGCCATATTTATCAGTATATGTGTACCACCCGGTAGTATAATAGTTGCTCTTCCAGAGCCCTCAATCAATGATGTAGTACCCGAAATTGTACTAACATTTGCTTTTGTCAATTGCAATGTCGAAAAATATTTTCGATCACGAAGAATTGTGTGTGTCGTTCCACTGTCAACCAGACAGATGTCCCCACCATTCATCTTGAATATTTGTCTAGTATAACATATAATCAAATTTAATTCCAAAGAATCCATACATAAATGGAAACTATAATGTAAATGACAAAGAAATTTTATTTATGCAAATATATAAGTTTAAATTGAAACAAACTTACATGCTAAGACGTCATAAACTAAATGAAAACTTATCCAAAAAAAACATGACTAATAACTAGATATCCTACATAATTATGCTTGACCATTATTATTTGTAACATCGTCCACAAACTGGATTCTATTGCCATCCATACTCGGGCCCATAAGATAATCTTCAAGATCTAAATCATCAAAATGATTGGGGATTATGTCATCATTATCTGCTACGTTTCCAAAGTCCGCAAAATTACTTTGTTGTCCCTTGCCTTTATCCTTCTGGGATGCCTGATAAAGATCAACCAAATGTTTTGGTGTACGGCAAGTACGAGACCAATGCCCGTGAGATCCGCATCGATAACATGTCTCATCGTGATGCTTAGCATTTACACCATCTTTTGCAGCTTTTGCCTTTTCATGCGGCTTTTCATTATTTTCCCACTTCTGGTGGTATGGTGCAAAGCTTCTACCACGACCACGACCTCTACCACGACCACGGCCACGACCTCTACCACGACCATTAAAAGTTGCATTCACTTCAGGGAATGGTTTTGACCCGGTCGGGTGAGAAGTGTGATTTTTCATTAACAGTTCATTATTTTGTTCAGCAACTAAGAGACATGAAATTAGCTGGGAATATTTTTCAAAATGTCGTTCCCTGTATTGCTGCTGCAGGAGCATATTTGATGAATGAAAAGTGGTGAATGTTTTCTCTAACATGTCAGCATCAGTAACTTTATCACCACACAACCTCAATTGAGAGACAATAGAAAACATAGCAGAATTATATTCATTGACTGTTTTATAATCTTGCAACCTCAGGTGCAACCAGTCATATCGAGCCTTTGGGAGGATAACACTTTTATAATGATCATATCGCTCCTCCAGATTTTTCCACAATTCCCGAGGCTCTTTCACCCCAAGGTATTCGGATTTCAGCCCGTCATGAAGATGATGGTGAATGAATATCATGGCTTTAGCCTTATCTTGCTCACTAGCCACAACATCATCCTTAATTGTATGCCCGAGGTTCATGGCCATCAAGTGGATTTCAGCATCAAGAACCCATGCCATGTAATTTCTTCCGGAAATATCAAGGGCAGCAAATTCCAATTTGGTGATGTTTGTCATTGGTCTGATTTATACATAAAGAAAATATATCAAAAGATGATATTTAACAAATTGTTTTTCAATCAAAGGTCACAGGGAATTCTTTAGGAACTGAAAGTTGGAAAACGACCCTGACATCAGATATTAGTATAAACAAAGATGTACCAAACGACACCAAAGATTTTAGAGTTAACTGGAAGAATTGGACTTCGATCAGTTAGAAATTTGAAGATAGATGCTCTTAAGGATAGCACACATTAGCAGTAGTCAAAACAGGGAGTACATATTAGCAGTAGTCAAAATAGCAATCATTAGCGATTGAAAGTACCGTTTCTCAAGACACTTAGCAACATGTTTGTTTAAAGGAGTGCATATTTTCAAGCAAGACAAGATTGGATACTGATGAACAAAATTCTATACACTCCTGAACGATAATGCAACAAATATTCAAACAACAAATATCAAAATGTACATATACAACATATTAACATTTAACAATAAAATGAACAGACTAATTGATTTAACCAAAAATCTCCGGTATTCATACAAATGCATAATATGCCAGTGAACCCATAAATGCTCATGTCTATGCTTCTTATCAAACGTAATATTGCTATGGCCACATATAACCAAATATAACAAATAATATGTATCGAATTGCATAACCAGCATACCACCTTAAACTGCATATGTACCAAAACAGAAAAACACATTCCGTAAATTTATGTTTCATAGAAGACAAACTGAATCAAGTTTTGCTTCCTGGTATACAAGTATGTGGGTATGCTTTTCTTACCACGATGGATCTTCTATATCAGGTAAAGCGTCGTGCTGATAACGTGTTATAAACTCAAACAAAAATATAACAGAACAACAAGAAGATTGTATGATATATCTCTTCAAAATGTGTGTCAATTCATACAAGAAGTTGTCCTATTTATAGGGTATAACAAGTGTAACGTCTTCCTAAGGTTAATGCCCACTACTCCACTACCTTTAGTGGGTATAAATATTTGGACATCCACTATCCTTAGTGGGTGTAAATATATGGCATCCATTATCCCACTAACACCCATAATAATACACAATAATTAAATACTTTTACGATTTGATCTTAATTGATGTTTGATCAACCATCTATATTGACCAATTATGATAATATTTTTAAGATTGATGGAGTAAATCAAATGATAACATGATTTTAGAAATATGAAAAACGTTATTCAATAAGAAAATGAGATGCGAAACTTTGGCCAAATATTCCAAATTCATGTTTATAAATTTATGTTATAAACCTTATTTTTGAAAAAATATAAATACCATCTTATATTACAATTAGGGCTGAATACTGAATTGGTATAATTAAATATAAATGGCACATACTTTTAAAGTATTAAATAAAAACAAAATTATCAGAAAAGAAATCGGAAACTAATCAAAGCAGAAAGTTAATACTCAAACATGAAATGAGTTATATATATCAATCAATCAATCGAACCCAGTATTTCCCAGCGACAGCAAAAGCTATCGCTAGTGATGAGCCAAAAATAAACATCTGTTAGTTGTCTGCTAGGCAACAACGGTCAACAGCAAAACTCATGCATAAAGGGTCCAGTTCCTGCAGTTCGGCCTGAATACATTCCTGCTCGGCCATCTTATGACTGTAGCAAAAAAACAAGTTTGTTAAAAAGGCCAAGACAAATCCAATTATTACTTATGATCAGCTTGGTCGCGTATCTGAGTCAGGCCGGCACTTGCTCAACATGACCAATTCAGATCAGGAATGGCTAGAATGAAGCCTCATATGGTATCTCAGCATATTGCATCTCGGCTCGGCAAAGTCATATCCATTACTTACAGTCAACCTCGGCAGAATAATTCATCTCGGTCTCGGCTGCATATTGGTTATGCCACGCTAAACATTATCAGATAAGATCAAAAGAGAATATTCTCTACCGTCTTCTGGGACCCACTAAGCGGCTCTGCAAACTACTTTCCAGATGTCAAGCGATGATTGATTCAGGACAAGAACATCATTACAAGCCGACCTACGCAACAGCTACGGTCTCAGGCTTTAGTCCCATCACAATGAGCTCTGCAATGGACTAGATCGCCATCTCAGCCATATCACCATCTCATCAATCAGGCAGGGGGTCAAACCTCCACAATCTCAAGTATAAATACACCTCTATTCAGACGGGAAAGGGGATCCGAATTTTGAAGAACTTCTGAAGCATTCTTCCATAACTCCATCTCGACCAAAAGCACAAAAATTCATAAACTCAATGAGATATTTTACAGGTTTTGTCTAAACCTTCTATTCCAGCATAAATTGCCTACTCAAAATACTCATAACTAACTTAAGCGTCGGGGGGTTTTCCTGGGGCAGCGTCCTGAGACCTCTAACGTTCTTCTTCCTTCTCAGGTTCAGCTGAAGGATTTGGACGGAAGATTAACGACACACAAATCGGGTCATCTCTGATCCACCCGATGAGCAACTTTGTTCTCATCAGCTAGGGTCTGGAGAAGGTAAATGGCAGGCAAACAATACCTCTATATACAAGTCAAAATTTGAATGGCACGCGAACCGTGTAAGGATAAAGATTATTGCACTTTCTTATTAGGTATAGCCTAAAGGGTTTCAATTTCATCTCCATCTTTATATGCTTGTGTAAAAAGTTTTTTTTAAAAAAAATAAGGAAGTTATAATTGAAGCTTTAGAAAGGTGTATATGTATAGACGCACGCAAGCTTGTTATATAAGGTATGTTACAAGTATAAATTTTTGAGTTATTCTTGATTTAAAAGTATCACTAATCTAGCCAATAAAACATTAAAAAAAAATCTACGTTTATCGTTTTTCTTACTCGAGCGGTTGCAGTTCCAATTCTCTCCCATAATTCTTTTTTCTTTTTTGAAGTCTCATTAATCCAAGATTAAAACGTAGTAATATATACCATCTGCGTCAGTTCTCTCTCGCCCCCCCCCCCCCCCCCCAAAAAAAAAAAAATCTCTATGATTTAGCAAAAGAGGCTTCAGATAAATGCTACCCAATTTGCCAAATAATATGTTGCACTGAGATCCCTTTTGCCTTAAAAGGATGAGAACAACGCACACACCAAATATCCTAGCAAATAACCAAAGATTATAAGAAAAGAGTGGCAAAACTGTTTTAAAACATATCTCAATTGATATTCGAGTGATAAATTACAGTAAAAAAACAACAACACTGAATAACTTCTCAATTGCATCCACGAACAATGAAAATAAGTCAAACTCGTAAGTAAGATCTCTTGAAAACGATGCACACACGAGTTTGCAATGTTCGATGACTATCTTCCAATTGATTCGATTCCTCCTGGTTGGGATCAGAGGAGGTAAAAAATGAGATAAAATATGAGGTCTCCAATCACAGATTGCCACGTGTACAAAAGTGGAAGAAGTTTAAATTTTTTTTGTTTTTAAAAAATAGTTGTTAGTACACGAGGCAGCGCGTGATTGGAGACCTCATATTTCGTCTCATTTTTTTGCCACTTGTGATCTCAACCGGATTCCTCCTCTACCCAAGACAAGTTCTAAAAAATATCGCCAAATCTATGCTACCTCATTACTCAAGTTTCTAGTCAAGAGACGATTAAAAAAAACACAATCTAACACTAATATAATACAAAATTATCAAAGATGCCACCATCAACACTATTACAATGCAAATTTTCAATTTACTTCCAACTTAAGTAGACTTGCCTTTCCCAAAAAATATAAAAAACACAATTAAAACTTATTCAAAATATTATAAGAATTAAAATAAAAAGTATAAAAGATAATGAGGACATTTCCTTCAATGCCTCCACCTTGAATCCGGACCTGTTTAAGAACCCGCTGCTCCTATTAAGAACAAAGACATTGCTTAGAGTCTCATGCCTATCGCGGGGTATACCCGGTAGGATATAGAGGTTGTATGTATCCAACCATACCCATGTATTAAAAACACACAGAGCTTATTTTCCCAAGAGAATCAAGGACACACTCTTCTTTGACTTTGCAATATGATAGAATAAAGCAAAATGATTCACTAAATTGGTTGCATTTATATTGTGAAATAGCAGTTAATCGATACAAATTGACGTAATTTTCATTATGTATCATTAATACACTATATCCATATATAACAACCTCCTTAACCAAACTCAGTAATCCGGGTGACGAACCCACATGTATTGAAAACGAAAAGGCTGTGAAATATGGGATAGGATCCCCTCACCGCAAGGAGGGTGCGGTGACGCGTGACACGTGGCAGTAAGGCGGAGTGGTGAGGTTAGATGAGGGTCACCTGCATCTAGCCTCACCACCCTCCCTTGCTGCCACGTGTCGCGTGGTCACAAAGGGGTGAGGAGATCTCAACCCGTGAAATATCAACTTGCTTCTACACCAACTTACAAAGCACGAAAGAATGCTCTGAATATGCTCTAGAAAAATAACACAGTCGTCATCGCCCATAAGGCGACCAGACCAATTGATACTAAAATTCTGTCTAAAAGCTTCCACACTGTACTAACAGCTTTCTATAACGAACCACCCACGTGAGGATGACCTAATAGTGCCGCACAGTCCAAAATTAGCAAAAATGCAAATATTCGACGAAGCTGAGGAAGCATGTACTACATATGAAAGGGTCACAATAAAACGGGTTTGGATCACCTCACCCCCAAAATCTTTCACTCCTCTCCTCACCGCACGACACGTGCCAGAGGAAATGGTGGTGAAGTTAGATGAAGGTCAACTGCATCTAGCCTTACCAGCCTACCTTGCTGCCACGTGTCGTACGGTGGGGTGAGAGATTTTGGGTGAGGGGATCTCATCCCCAATAAAACCATCTGTCTCATCAACACCAAATGCTAAAGGTTAAACCTAAACTCTAAAACATATCAATTAGGTGGTAATAAACTGACAATAACACATACATGTATCCGCAAAAGCTATCGTTGATAACAGACTGAATGTATTACTATTTTTGGTCAATTAAGCATTACAATTTGTTTGACCAAAAAAAACACGCAAATTGCTTGTAAACTAAAAATTTGTTCATAACACTCGCTGCTATAAAGCCTTTTTTTAAAAGCAAATCATAGACTCCCTCTAATTATCTATACTCCAAATGACCTCGTGCAGCAAAAGCAAACATTTCCACATGAAAATGCAATGATGCACAGGCTTTATTCCCTTGAAATAATTAGTAAAAGCACACAAACAACTCAAGTACATCACGTTTCATGAGGGGAAAAGTAAATAGTAAAGGAATGCCAAACTATTGTTCCCAACACGTAATGCATTCAACAAGTACCCTCATATGCCAATTGAGTTCTCACCCTACTACTGCTCAGAAGAAAAGAAAGAAAGAAGAAAAAAGATAAGGGGATCTCCCCGGCAGAAAGAAAGCAGGGAGAGGGCAAGGTAGCAGCACCGCGGCACCACTCCACCCTGGGCCCCAAAAAGATGATGTTTTGTGATCTGACCAGTGACCAGAATTGAGGAATGTCACATACTCACCGGCAGTTTAGATCAATTGCAGCTTAAAAATGTTTAAATGTTGGATAAAGCTGATTAGCCAATTGGAGTTCACCATAAGACATCAGCTCATTGAGTTAGTCACATAACATTGTATTGTACCATTTCTAACGGTATAAACCGTCTAGGCCTGTAATTTATCACCCATATAATGCACGCCAAGACTCCTCCGGGACTTGCGGGGACTTGACTGGATTCAATTCAACTTTTTCCTTTATAAAGCTAAGTGATGAGAATGCAGCCAACATCTCTCCAACATCATTAATTACCTGCAAAGTAAATAGAATGAATAATTGCAGCATGAGAACTTGGTAGGAATTCACGAGCTAAGCCAAAGATTTCTCTAGATTGACGGGGAACACGCAAGTTTTTACTAGCGGGGGTATAAGGTGCTAACTAAAAAGACATTCGGCAAGCCAAAAGCAAGGAATTACGAGGCTTTTCTTTTTGTAAGTAGAATTACAAGGCTTAAGCACACACGAAGCAACTTTTCGGCAGCAAAAAGTTCTTGCTGTGTCCAAAGTTAAAGATAAACATGCAAGAGTGTGCAGAACAACCAAAGATCCAGCCATCATTGACTAACGGAGTCGGGCAAAGCGGGCAGCACATAATATTTTCCATAGTGAAATATTGAACCATCTATGTTGCCAGCCAATTATGTAAGAATCAACTTGTTTGAGGCATGCAAAATCAATTTCAGCACATGCCAAGACCTTCTTGCTAACTAGACCAGAAGAGCATACCAGATGGAGCCTTTAACAAAAGTAAGAATGACTTTATATTTCTGAATCTTTTCCAAAATTTGTCTTATTGACTTGCTAGCTACCATCACTACATGATGTAAAGCTTTGTAAATTTCCCTACGGGGCCTATATACAAAATTTAATTTACAAAAAAAAAATCTTTTCCAAAGCATTATCAAGATACTAATAGAACACAAAGTTATACTTTCTAAAGCTGTTAACTGTGGAAGAAAAGAAAGTGATGATGAATTTGCCAGCTATAGGTCAACAACACTGATGTTGCAAATAACACACAACTGAAAAACATACCTCCAGGAATTCTTTAGCAAAGGAATGACAGCCAACTATTACAAATGTAGGAATCTTTGAAACACGGACCAGCTGAAGCAAGCAGGCCAACTGTTCATGATGAATCTGCAATGACAGTGGTGGCTTTCGCACTTTAGATGCCAAGGCTTCAATGGATTCAGTTGTAGGTCCAAACTGAATACCATAGAGAGAATATTTATGAATTTCAAGAGAATTCTTATTCTCCAGCTTATGTTTAGAAGACGCCACAATGAACGGAATGAGTAATGAGGGAACTCCAGATGCATTTCCTCCAAATAATGATCCCAGAACTTCATTAAGTGCGCACACTAGGATTGGAGGCTTGTAATCCTCAAGGAGCAAGACAGAAACCTAAAGAAACACGTAGAAGATCATATAATTTGACAACCAACAAAGTACTTGCACCGACACTTCAATAAACAAGACCCAAAAAATAACTAAGCTGCTGATAAGCTACACACACACACACACAAAAAAAAAAGGAGCATATATCGTACTCGAATTAGAAGTGGACAGAACTATGTAAATTTGAACGGTGAAACTTTATTTGTCTAATCCATGAACTAACTCATCCTGTTACGGAAGCACAAAGAGAAAATGAAAATTATAGGTTATGTCTTTTTGTAAGTGAAATTATAGGTTATGTCAATCTCTGTTAACTGGCATTAACCATTATAATGTGTTAAACACACAATTAAAGAAGACCCAACCTCTTAAGGACGCTTATCTATCTACAGAAGTTGTATAACTAAGGTATCAAACAAGTACCAGAAGCAATACTATGACAAGAACGTACGTTTTCCAACAACAAAAATGCAAACAAATATTGACAAACAAAAAATATATATATAAAAATTAATTTTAGGAAAGCACTTTCTAATAACCCAAATAAAATTGAAGATTTGCATCAGCTTTACAACAAGCAACAACAACATTTCTCTATTGCCTTATAGTCTCTTACCTATGGTGGATAAAGGGATTCAGCTAAAGGGATTCAGATGTACTCATATGTTGTAAACACACAAAAAGCTGTCTCTGTATGACCCAGTATTGTGCCTACTTCACATAACAAGGGCGTACAATTTAGTTAGTTATTTTGTTTTATTTTGTTATATTCCAAAGTTAAAGAAGAACTTGTGTTTAAAAGTTGCAGCAGCTTTAAGGGAAAAAATTATTGAACTTAAAATTTACACTACTGTAATGGCAAAGGCAATACCTCATATTCTCCGCAGTTATTCAGAAAGTGAACGATGTTTCCACAGGCTTTGCTATTTTTAATTCCGTAGTTCTGTAGCGACAATTCGAAAGAACTTTCCCTGTAACAAAAAAATATGTCGCTTAAATAAAAAAATGGAGGAAAAAAATGATGAATTGCTATGAAGATTGGAGCAATCTAACTGAACTTACTGTCTCTGAAAATTGGAGCTAGGGCTTGGTTGCAGAGCCTTCAGAACTGCATCGCCGAAGCCCTCTACGTCTTTAAACAGCAGTATGCATTTTTTGGCAGTCTTCATCATGGATGAATCGTTCTTGATTTCCTTTCCTTTTCACGTTTCAGGGTAAATGTGATCTTTCGGTAGCTGCAGACGAATGAGCGATCTCCCCGTTTTAGCTTTAGTTTAAGATTTTCTAGTTTTGTTCTCTCTCTTTTTTTACAGATTTTCTAATTTTATTCAATAATCAGCAAATGAAGAAAAAAATATCATGGTTTTTTTGTCAATAAACTATTTTTCAGGAAATGCTTACGTCACTATTTTTTTTATTTTTTAAAACAATTAGACTACTCTATTTCTAAGGCGAAAACACAAATTAATTATAGTTTTAGTGAGATAACCAACTGCTATCACATATTTAGAAGTACTCTCACATCTATCATATGCAATTTTCTTAAAATCGTGATGTGACACAAAGCACGGTTTTGACAAAACGTGGTGCGCCAATTTGACTTTTGACACACTACAGTTCTGTCGAAATTATGTTGCATGCCATGGTTTTGAGAGAACTGTATTGTGCATCACAGTTTGACATAAATATGGTGTGTCCACCTCTTTTTTTTTAAATAAAAAACATCTCAAATTCTCTCACAAAAACTGTCTCATTTTCTCAGCAACAAAACATTTTTGTAGCATGTCCAATCAGGTAAAATGACATCTTTGCTTATTTAATTTTTTTAATTTCAAAGGCAAAGTCGTGTCATTACGCAATGGAATTTGATATGATAGTAACCCAACCAGATTGATAAGGACTGCACATACATCTGATACTCAGAGTTTCTCCAACGAGTTAAAATAAAGCTCAGATTATATATAGATGTGGAAACGATTGATCTGGTGTGTAGTTTCCCTTCATCTGTAGATGCGGCCGGATACTTTTATGGTGCTTATCGTATTTTATATGATAAAGATCTCGAATTAGTCTTAGACATTCTAATACGTTGTCCAATTATTCCGTCTGTGAAGATTTATGTTAGCGTTCTCGATGTGCCCACAATCAATCCCACAAGCACAAACAATAACAGTTGCGAAGGTTCATAAGCCTATTACGTTGATATTGATAAGGCATCTAAAAGTAATGCAAGTGGGTCCAGCTCGTGAGAGGCGTTTGTGGAAATTCCACCGGATACAGAAGATATAGAAAACGATGACGATGATGATACCAGTTATGATGATGATAATGAGGAGGGTGATGAAGGTGAAGAAGAGTGTATAGATGACCTTGAAGAGGAGGAAGACGAACCACAGGAGTATGAGCCAACAATATCTCAGCTAGACAGAAATGTTTCGTTTCTTGAAGATTGTAGCCAGTTAGAAGACATGGCAATTCATGGTCGGGGTGAGCATACAGAAGACATTACAATTAGTTGGTTCCAAAAAATTTATCGGTTTTTATGTGGAGACTTGGCCAAAATATTTTGCCTCGGATGATCAAATTGAAAGGAGAGGAGTATTATTGTGTTCAAATGTAATTTAAATAAATATATGTTTATGTGTGTATATTTATTTATTTATATATATATGTATGTGTGTGTATATATATCTATATGTATATATATGTGTATATATATGTGTGTATGTATGTATGTGTGTGTGCGTTTACATATTTATATGTGTGCCTATATATACAAGAGATATGAACAATTCCTATCTATAGCTGAAAATTGAACGAAGAAGTTCACTTGAAGATGCTAAGACTTTTGGTCTCTCACCATACACTGAATTCTGAGTTTGGTGACAAGAGGCTGGACGTTCGGTAAGGAATTCTGAGTTTGGTGTTTGAATTCGGTATGATTCTGAAATTTCTGTTTTGTGGCTGAAGCAGCACCGAGTGTTCGGTAAAGCCATTTATATAACGTTCGGTCCTGAGTTCGATGATAAGTTCTGAGTTGCAATGTTTAAAAATTTCGAATCTTGCATTCGCTCGGTGCAGACAGTAGAAATTGTCTATTGTCTTTTGATGAAATAATGCAATCTTTGTAACTTGGTACACCTCTTTTCAATCTTGAATGATTATAAACTAACTTTATAAGTTAAATTTGGTAGAGGTGTGTCATATTATCTTCTTTTATGTGAATTGGAGTCTATATATAGAAATTCAAAAGTTTTTTTTAAAGGAATAACTTGGTATAAAATTTGAAATGCTTAAAACCTTTTGTAGTCTCTTGTAAAAACCTACAAAATTTCTTTTTTTTTCCTCTCATATTCATCCTCTAATATTAAACACTTTAAATAGACAAGTTCAATCTTACTCTTATAGAGCAAATGAAAGGAAGAAGCCGTTGTAGACCAGGAGACGTCTGATGCGTAGTCTACCTTGTTTAATGGTGAAAACAATTTCGCTTTATGGACAATGTAACGTTTGTTGCCCTCGACTATTTTCGTCTTCTTTGTTTTTGATATAATCAATTTTTATATGCATATTTTATACAATCTAATATTTATATCGAGCAATATTTGGCTAAATTGATGCTAAAAAATGATAATAACAATCAAATTGAAGAATAGAAGTGTTCATATGATTAAATAAGAAATATTAATTATTTTAGCTAAATTAACTTTATTTTTTTAAGCTTATCCGAGTTACCACTTAAATGATGATAAAGTCTACGTTATTTAGCTAAATATAATATTTATCTTTAGTTGAACACTACACAAATCTTTTAATATTGCAGGGAAAGAAGATAAGGTAGAAAACGAATAGTCATCAGACTTTCCGTTAGAATTTCCACCAGCACGCGCGGTTATCGAGGCAAGATAAGATAAACTTCAGCTGATTGTCATCAAATCCTATCACATTTGTTGGTTGAGATTGACTGCAGATGAGAAGAAAAAGGAGCTACTCTGTGCATTTGATGCTATAAATATGGCAGCAGAGAGCAGGGGAACTCAACACTCAGCGCCTGGGGATATTTCCCACAAAGACGCACGATTCCCAAAGAAACTTTTCATGCCATCATTATTTCCATCACTATCAAATTAGATAAAAGAAAAGAAAAAAGCCAGCTGCCTTTAGCAGCCGAATAGAAAGAGAAAAAGAAAAGGCACGTGAGCTCTTCAAGCCATCAGGCGACCAGCCCGTCAGCCAATCAGACATAGACACGTCAGCGCGTAGTCAGCTTTCAGGAGCAGTCAATTCGCCAGCCAGTCTTTCGGCTCAGGTTCCGAGACATTGCTGTGTACAGTTTTGTACACGGTTTCTTTTTCTGCTACTCTTTTATGCGATTATACATGGATTTAATGGATAGTATGGATTTAATTTGTGGCTAGATTCTTATTTTCTTGACTAGTTTTTGTGACAGTTGAATTGTTTTGATGTTTTAATGTATTAGTTTTCCCTCTTTGATTTATTTAATTTACTAGTTTATTATCCCAATCGTTAATTGTTGTTGGTGTGTTTATTGCGTCAATAGATTAGCTACCTATTGATAGAACATATAATTAATTTCGAAGGACCGGGAGGTGAAGATTTTAATTACGACCGTGTCAACAACGAACTTGTAGTAAAACTGACTAGGGATAGATTCGGTTTCTACGGGTGGATAATTAGAAAATTCTAAGGAAATTAAATGCGACTCGATGGATTAAAATTTGCGTAGGGATACGGAGTTTGTCACACCGAGTTAGGTTTCTACGCCAAGGGATTGGGTAAAAATTAAAATAGAGAATTTCTTCCTTAGCGGTTTGGAATAGAAACTAGTTAATTATTTTGGGTTAAAGAGTGGATTACACTTTAGAAAAGAATTCAACTGGAGCATAAACTAGTCAAGAAAATCTTCAACGGGGAAAAGTTAAGGTTTAGTATTTAGTTAGCAGTTAGTTTTTGTTTTTTTATCAAATTTTATTGATTAGGTTTAAATTAAGGCGGAAAAATAATTTTGGTAATTAAAACCAGTCCTCGTGGGATCGACAACCCTCTTGCCTGCTACACTACAATTGTACCTAGTGCACTTGCTAGTTAGTAGTTAAGAAATTACACATCAAGTTTTTGGCGCCGTTGCCGGGGACTAGATTTTAATATCATATAATTATTTATAGTCTTGAGATTAAGCCAAAAATTTATAAATATTTATAAATATATTAAAAAAAACAGAGAGAGAGAAACAGAAGTTCTGACGCCTTTACAAAGATATATTCTTTGTTTTATATTAATAGTTTATAAATTATTCGTTTGTTCTTTTCTAATTTCGATTGTTTTAGTTTTTTTGTTTCTTTCTCTTTCTGTTTGTCTTCGTTTTTTTTATTACTTTCTTTTCGCTGTTCTTTTTATTTTCGTAATTGTTCTGTTGTTTTTTTTTCCTTTTATTAAAATTTTATGTTACTGTTATTGTTTAGTTTAATAGTGTATGACCCGTAGTTCCAACGAGCCTTTACTATTCGATCCTAATATTGAGGGCACTGCTAAACATAATCGAAAAATAGTAAGGCAAGCAAAAATTAACTCGCAAAGAGTTAATATCCAAGAAATCCAAGAAGAGATAGAAATTGAAACAATCGAAATGGCCGAAAATAATCAAGAAGCCCAAAGATGTCTTAGAGATTATGCAACCCCTAGGGTAGAAGGAGCTGCCCCAGCCATACGTAGACCCACTATAGCTGCTAACAATTTTGAAATTAAACCAGCAGTAATACAAATGATCCAACAATCTGTACAATTTTATGGTTTATCAAATGAAGACCCTAATGCCCATATTTCTAACTTTTTAGAAATATGTGACACCTTCAAACAAAATGGGGTAACTGATGATGCTATAAGGCTAAGACTCTTCCCATTTACCCTAAAAGATAAATCAAAAGCTTGGCTTAATTCTCTACCCTCAGGTTCTATAACTACATGGGACCAACTTGCTTCAAGTTTCTTGACTAAATACTTCCCACCATCTAAAACTATGAAATTTAGAAATGATATAACAAATTTTGTTCAAGATAGTGGAGAATCCTTATATGAAGCTTGGGAAAGATTTAAAGACTACTTAAGAAGGTGTCCACACCATGAAATACCAAAATGGATGCAAGTTCAAATCTTTTACAACGGTATGGAAAATGGAACTAGGGCAATGGTAGATGCAGCAAGTGGGGGTAGTATAATGAGAAAGCCACCCGATGATGCTTGGGATCTATTCGAAGAGATGGCTGCAACAGGATGTCAATGGCCAAATGAGAGAGGTAACCCTAGAAAAGGTTCCGTACTCGAATTAGATACTAACTCTGCAATTCTGGCACAACTCTCTCTAATTTCAAAAAGTCTAGGCATTGGTGGCAAAATAACTTGTGAAAATTGCGGCGGTAATCATGTGGCAAATCAGTGTCTACAAAATCAAATAGGAAGCACAAGTGAAAATTTCTATCCAAATGAAGCAAATTTTGTAGGCCAAAATCAAAGGTTTAACAATCCCTATCCTAATACCTACAATAATGCATGGGGGAATAATGCAAATTCTTGGAATCGGCCTCAAAATTCAGGGCATCCTCCTGGTTTTGCAAACAATCAAGAGAAAAAGATAAATGTTGAAGATATTTTGGCAAAATTTATATCAAGCTCTGAAGCAAGATTCCAAAATCAAGAAGCCTTGATAAAGAGTCAAAAATCGTCAATTAAAAATTTGGAAAACCAAGTCGGTCAAATAGCAAACATGTTATCAAACAGAATTCAAGGAAGTCTGCCAAGTAACACTGAGAAAAATCCTAAAGAGGTGAATGTTATAACTCTACTAAATGGAAATGAAACAATCAACGAGACAGACTCTTTGAATAAAAATGATGACTTGGAGATAAGTGAAAATAACAGCGAGCGGTTAATTGTTCTTAGTGCTAAAGCTGATGAGAATGAGGAAAAAGTAGAAGCTGAAGAATTTAGAAAAGACGATGATACCTATCAATGCAACAATCTGAAAAGGCCAATTAAAAAGGATGAAACAAGAATTCCACACAAATTATCTGCAAATCTCAAACAAAAGGAACTTGATGAGGAATTTGAAAAATTCGTTGAAAAGTTCAAGAAATTAAATGCTGATATTCCTTTTGAAGAAGCTTTAGAGAAAATGCCGAGTTATAAGAATTTTTGTAAAGAAATACTGGCAAACCAAGTGGAGAAACAAAGTTTTGAAAAAGGTAATCATATAAATGAACATGTTCAAGATAAATTACCACCGAAACAAAAAGATCCTGGATGTTTCTATATCCCTTGTTCAATTGGTAATTTTAATTTTGATGAAGCCTTATGTGATCTTGGTGCTAGTGTCAATGTCATGCCTTACTCGGTGTTTGAAAATTTAAAATTGAAAGGCTTAAAACCAACTAATTTCTCAGTGCTTTTTCCTGATGGATCAACCAAATGTCTAAGAGGAATGGTTGAAGATGTTTTGGTTCAAATCGATAAATTCATTTTTCCTGCTGATTTTGTTGTGTTAGATATGGTTAATGATTCTAATTCAAAGATTCTTTTTGGAAGACCATTTTTAGCCACAACTAGGAGTGTATTTGATGTTCCAAATGGAGACATAATCCTAAGGGTAGGCAATGAACAAGTGAAGTTACATGTCTTAAAAGATCTAAAACACTCTAGGAAGGATGATGACTACTGTTTTGTTAATACTATTTTTAAAGTTTCTCTTGAAGAAAGCACTCCTAGTAACGAGAAATTTAGAGGCGAAGAAAATGAAATCATTTTTGAAAATAAGTTACAAGAGGGTCAAAAAGTTTTGTTAGATAAATCAATATCCTGCACTGTAAAGAAAATAAGTCCCTCTGGAGATGTTGAGGTGGAATTTGAGAAGGTTAAGCAGATCAAAGTAAAGGGTAGTCGTCTCAAAAGATTCAATACTGAAGCCTCTCGAAATGAAAAGAAAATTCGCTTGTATGATCCACCATGAAAAGGATCTTCGGGAAGTCTAGCTGTAGACTATAAATTCAGAACTACTTTGTTCCCTTGTCATTTTTATTGTTTTGATTGTCGTGTTAGTGTCAAAAGTTTGCAAGTTTTTTTCATTGAAATACATTCAGAGGCTGTTGAGCAATGGATGTTTCAATTTTTTCTTGCAAGCTTTAGTCATGTTATTATTTTAGAGTCAATTTTTTTCCGTGTTACGCGCTTTTTTTTATGGTTTTGTAGGAATAAAAATTGCAAGATCGTTGGCAAGGAAGGTGGCCCAAGATGGTTTGCGTATGTGGCTCACTGCAATATTGAAAGATGACGTGTGCATCAAATCAGCTAAGTTTCTTACCCCTATGCTTCTTATTCTTTCATTTTATTAACATTGAGGATAATGTTAATGTCTAAGTGGAGGGTAGGGGTTATACTAATGGATGGTTGTTTTTTAGAGCTGATTTTTGATGTACTTGAAAAGAAAAATGCTTAAATATGCGTTATTTTTAAAATTTTCAATCTTCTATGAATATGTGGATGTGAATTGTTTTGCATATATAGTTACATAATACATGAGAAATACCTTTGGAATAATGGATTGATTCGATGTTGACCATATTTTATTCCATGTAATTTGAGACATTTTGAGCACGTATAGCCATGATCTTGTGATTTGTGGATGGTAGTGAAGAATTATGCTTATTCATGTATCTTTTGTCATTCTAGAACTTACTTCATTACTCCTCGAGGCGAAATTATTAGATGATTTCAAGTTGACTTAGAGATGACAGTCATAGGCGTTCTTTGGACCGTTTGAGCCTTTCTAGCCATCCCTATAATCATGTTATCCCTAATACCCTCTTTGAGCCTAATTATTAAGAATGGTGAGACCCCATTCGATTTCTTTTGTTGTTAAACCTCATTAACTTCCCATTTTAGCCTACTTTGATAAAAATGTATATCCTTATATGTCCCTATTTAAGAGAGCTTATATGACATTATCATTACGTTTGGGATGAAGATAGTGGGTTATGATGATGAGATGAGGTTGAAAGGGTGTATAAATATGTCGTTACAAGGGAATGGTGATGAAAACAAAAAAAAAGAAAGTTCAAAGAGTAAAAAAAAAAAGAAAAAAAAGATGAAAAGAACGGCCAAAGAAAAGGAAAAACACTTATATGGCCGATGATATAAAAAGCTTGAAAGTGATTATAGTGATTTGTTCTCACGAAATGGAGAGGGTTTTTGAATTGTAAAAAAGAGTTTGTTTCATGTGCATGTCAATTTTGTTGGAGGCTCTCTTAAATTTTTCTTTGAATCCCTTATCCTTCGTGAAACCAAGTCCCTGACCTAACGTTACAAGCTTAAAAGTCCTACTTGATCTTCGTTGACTCGAATCATCTACATTAGTGGAGAGCGAGTAAGAAAAGTAAGCCTATGGGATGTTCATGAGTCATAATTTGCATAATTTCAACTGATTGTCTACAGAAAGCCCGAGACTGGCTATTTACACACACACCTCGATTACATGGGATAAGTGTAGTTGATA
This sequence comes from Eustoma russellianum, assembly GCA_036186865.1. Classification (NCBI taxonomy): domain Eukaryota; kingdom Viridiplantae; phylum Streptophyta; class Magnoliopsida; order Gentianales; family Gentianaceae; genus Eustoma; species Eustoma russellianum. The sequence goes on along the minus strand of AP025047.1, from coordinate 3,216,113 downwards.
TTTGAGTTATAAAGTTATTCAATTGGTTATTTCGATTGTACTTTGTGGCTATTTATGTGAAATCCTTGCTGGCGCATATTCTTTAGAAGAAAGATTAAGCATATTTTCTTTAAAGTTACTTTATTTGCTCGAGGACGATCAAAGGCTAAGTGGAGGGTAGTTGATATAATCAATTTTTATATGCATATTTTATACAATCTAATATTTATATCGAGCAATATTTGGCTAAATTGATGCTAAAAAATGATAATAACAATCAAATTGAAGAATAGAAGTGTTCATATGATTAAATAAGAAATATTAATTATTTTAGCTAAATTAACTTTATTTTTTTAAGCTTATCCGAGTTACCACTTAAATGATGATAAAGTCTACGTTATTTAGCTAAATATAATATTTATCTTTAGTTGAACACTACACAAATCTTTTAATATTGCAGGGAAAGAAGATAAGGTAGAAAACGAATAGTCATCAGACTTTCCGTTAGAATTTCCACCAGCACGCGCGGTTATCGAGGCAAGATAAGATAAACTTCAGCTGATTGTCATCAAATCCTATCACATTTGTTGGTTGAGATTGACTGCAGATGAGAAGAAAAAGGAGCTACTCTGTGCATTTGATGCTATAAATATGGCAGCAGAGAGCAGGGGAACTCAACACTCAGCGCCTGGGGATATTTCCCACAAAGACGCACGATTCCCAAAGAAACTTTTCATGCCATCATTATTTCCATCACTATCAAATTAGATAAAAGAAAAGAAAAAAGCCAGCTGCCTTTAGCAGCCGAATAGAAAGAGAAAAAGAAAAGGCACGTGAGCTCTTCAAGCCATCAGGCGACCAGCCCGTCAGCCAATCAGACATAGACACGTCAGCGCGTAGTCAGCTTTCAGGAGCAGTCAATTCGCCAGCCAGTCTTTCGGCTCAGGTTCCGAGACATTGCTGTGTACAGTTTTGTACACGGTTTCTTTTTCTGCTACTCTTTTATGCGATTATACATGGATTTAATGGATAGTATGGATTTAATTTGTGGCTAGATTCTTATTTTCTTGACTAGTTTTTGTGACAGTTGAATTGTTTTGATGTTTTAATGTATTAGTTTTCCCTCTTTGATTTATTTAATTTACTAGTTTATTATCCCAATCGTTAATTGTTGTTGGTGTGTTTATTGCGTCAATAGATTAGCTACCTATTGATAGAACATATAATTAATTTCGAAGGACCGGGAGGTGAAGATTTTAATTACGACCGTGTCAACAACGAACTTGTAGTAAAACTGACTAGGGATAGATTCGGTTTCTACGGGTGGATAATTAGAAAATTCTAAGGAAATTAAATGCGACTCGATGGATTAAAATTTGCGTAGGGATACGGAGTTTGTCACACCGAGTTAGGTTTCTACGCCAAGGGATTGGGTAAAAATTAAAATAGAGAATTTCTTCCTTAGCGGTTTGGAATAGAAACTAGTTAATTATTTTGGGTTAAAGAGTGGATTACACTTTAGAAAAGAATTCAACTGGAGCATAAACTAGTCAAGAAAATCTTCAACGGGGAAAAGTTAAGGTTTAGTATTTAGTTAGCAGTTAGTTTTTGTTTTTTTATCAAATTTTATTGATTAGGTTTAAATTAAGGCGGAAAAATAATTTTGGTAATTAAAACCAGTCCTCGTGGGATCGACAACCCTCTTGCCTGCTACACTACAATTGTACCTAGTGCACTTGCTAGTTAGTAGTTAAGAAATTACACATCAAGTTTTCATTGCCATTGGCTTAGTTGCCATATCTTTGTATTTTATCATACTATCTTCTGCATTCATAAAAGAAATTAAGTATTACTTTTTTGATGATATATTTCAAATTCTATACACTTCTATTTTGTTTTATTAGTTTCATCAATGCTTGATTATCTTCTATGCTTCCAAAGACTAAATTTCCAACAAAGAAACCTTTCAAAGCGTAGGTCCAAAGATGTTGTTAGTGGCGTAGCGACACAAAATACACATTGCCCCGCCTCGTTGTTTTGAATAATAAACTGAGATAACTTGTGTCCAAGTATATATTGTTAGGGCAAATTTTCTCTGGACCTAGGCAAAAAATGTAATCGCACCAGGTTACTAACTTATTATGACGAGTAATACTATGCATTATAAATAGGGGTTTGTCTGTTTCTATCAATAAAAGGTTTCTGACATGTTATTTTAGAAGATTTAATCTGATAATCACAACAATCGTGTTTATGGATTTAGATATACATCCGGTTTAATTTGGTACTCGATTCTTGATGATTTAGCTTTTCATTTGATCTACATCTGGTTTAATTTGGCATTCAGTTCTTGATGATTTAGCATGAGTAAGGTCATGTTTAGTTGATAGTTTTTGCCATTAAATTCGATCAATTGGTATCAATCAATGTTGAATCATCGAGAATTGTAAATTTACACGTTGATTGTTTTCTCAATCTTTTGTATGATAATGCAAAAGGTTAAGTTTACCGTTCTGAAATTTTGATTATGAAATTGCGATATGAATTTTCCGTATCGAGTTTATGGTCTTCTCATCCCATGAGTTGTTTCCTGCATACGGATTTATATCTACTATTAGTATGATTTGCTAATAGAGTGATGAATTAATGTGGTTTATGAAAGATTAATTTTAAGTATCAAAATTATTTTTATACCATATTTAAATATAACAAATAAAGATTTAATAAAACAAATTAACTACTAATCATCTAATCAAAATATAATAAAATATACTAATCAATTATTAAACCTTAACGTGGTGCGCCAATTTGACTTTTGGCACACCACAGTTCTGTCGAAACTATATTGCGTGCCACAGTTTGGTGTGTCCACCTCTATTTTATTAATAAAACCATCTCAATTTCTCTCACAAAAACCATCTCATTTTCTCGCCAACAAAACATTTTTGTAGCATGTCCAATCATGTAAAATGACATCTTTGCTTATTCAAATTTTGTTTAATTCGAAGGTAAAGACATGTCATTACGCAATGGAATTGGATATGATAGTAGCCCAACCAAACTGATAAGGGCTGCACATACATCTGATACTTAGAGTTTCTCCAAATAGTTAAAATAAAGCTCGGGTTATATATAGATATGGAAACGATTGATCTGGTGTGTAGTTTACCTTCATGTGTAGATGCGGCCGGATACTTTTACGGTGCTTATTGTATTTTATATGATAAAGATCTCAAATCAATCTTAGGCATTCCAATACGTTGTCCAACTATTTCGTATGTGAAGATTTATGCGAGCATTCTCGATGTGCCCACAATCAATCAAACAAACACAAACAGTACCAGTTGCGAAGGTTCACAAGCCTATTACGTTGATATTGATAAGGCATCTAAAGTAACGCAAGAGGGTCCAACTCGTGAGAGGCGTTTGTGGAAATTCCACCGGATACAGAAGATAGAGAAAACGATGACGATATTGATACCGACTATGATGAAGACGATGAAGAGGGCGATGAAGGTGAAGAAGAGTGTTTAGATGACCTTGAAGAGAAGGAAGACGAACCACATAAGTATTAGCCAACAATACCTCAGCTGGACAGAAACGTTCTATTTTTTGAAGATTGTAGCCAGCTAAAAGACATGGCAATTCATGGTCGGGATGAGCTTACAGAAGACATTACAATTCGTTGGTTCCAAAATATTTATTTGTTTTTATGTGGAGACTTGGCCAAAATATTTTGCCTTGCATGATCAAATTGAAAGGAGAGGCGTAATATTGTGTTCAAATGTAATTTATATAAGTATATGTTTATGTATGTATATTTACTTATTTATTTATATATGTATGTATGTCTATATATATATATATATATATATATATATATATATGTATGCTTGTATGTATGTGTGTGTGTTTATATATTAATCTGTGTGCCTATATATACAAGAGATATGAATAATTCCTATCTATAGCTGAAAATTGAACGAAGAAGTTCACTTGAAGATACTAAGACTTTTGATCTCTCAACATACACTTAATTATGAGTTCGGTGACAAGAGGCTAGACGTTCGGCAAGGAATTCTGAGTTTGGTGTTTGAATTTGGTATGATTCTGAAATTTCTGTTTTGTGACCGAAGCAGCACCGAGTGTTTGGTAAAGCCATTTATTGAACGTTCGGTCTTGAGTTTAGTGATAAGTTCTGAGTTGCAATGTTTAAAAATTTCGAATCCTGCATTCGCTCGGTGCAGACAGTAGAAATTGTCTATTGTCTTTTGATGAAATAATGCAATCTTTGTAACTTGGAACACCTCTTTTCAATCTTGAATGATTATAAACTAACTTTATAAGTTAAATTCGGTAGAGGTTTGTCATATTAACTTCTTTTATGTGAATTGGAGTCTATATATAGAAATTCAAAAGTTTTTTTAAAGGAAGAACTTGGTATAAAATTTGAAATGCTTAAAATCATTTGTACTCTCTTGTAAAAACCTACAAAATTTCTTTTTTTTCTCTCATATTCATCCTCTAGTATTAAACACTTTAAATAGACAAGTTCAATCTTACTCTTCTAGAGCAAATGAAAGGAAGAAGCGTGGTAGACTAGGAGACGTTTGATATACAGTCTATGCTGGAATAAAGGTTAAGAATAAACATGTCTCAAGTTCTCAATGAGAATATGGCTGTTTGAATGTAGGCTGAGATGCCAATCCAGAGATCTCTCACTGAGAGTTAAAAGGTTAGAGAAAATGGAGTTCTTTCCTTAGAGAAGACGACTCTGAAAGTTCAGTTGGGCTCCCCCCATTCGTCTGTCTTCGAGGGTCTTTTATGCACAAAATTGATAAGATCAGTCTCTCTGTCCGATGATGGGACTATTGCGTGTGTTAGGAGGGCTACTTTGTCTGTCGTAGGTGTGCAGTGTGACTAGACATATGCCTGCACAAGCGGCTGCGCCATTAGCTGAGCCTATGACACGTAGGCGGCCAGCAATGATGACTCTCTACTCAACCCAGCGATGCTTGACACCTGGAAAACATTTGCAGAATTGTCTTGGTAGGTCCCAGACGGTAGTTGATAAATATCTTATCCGAACTATCCAAGTTATTTAGGGACCATAACCGTTATGGGACTGAAGCCGAGGCTAGGGCTTGGGGCAATCAGAAAGCTGGGGCCGAGACTGTTCCGAGATCGAGCAGAACCTGATTCCTCGTGAAGTTATGCATTGCTGATATGATATTTGAATATAGCTGAAGCCGACCAGAAGTGGTTGCCTTGGTTAACCAGCACATTGCTGATCCGAGGCGTCATTAGAGTTCCGTTAGGAATATGGCCGAGCTGAATCTCCCTGTGTGGTCTGGTCAAAAGTAATGAAATCTGCTGAGCCGAGCTGACTAAGAGTTATACTTTGACTTGGCTTAGTTACTTTAGATGACATGCCTCAACTGTTGATGATGGAGGTTGAGGCTGGTATCTTCTGGCCGAGATTGACTAGTTAAGTAATTGAGCATGAACTACGTTGACTGTTTTACTGACTGAAAATTTTTGTCTTATCTGAGCAGGTGAATTTTGTCTCATCATTGACGAATCTAATCTATAAGCTAAGAAACTCATTTTTGAGCTTTTATGATCTAATGTAAGTTGAAGTATACAAAATCTCCATTTGTTTAATACCCAGAAGAGACAAATATGGTTCGGTCAAACTATGGTCGTGATGATCATTTCAGCATAGTTTATCAATGTTCAAATGATGTGACTAAGGTTTTTTTTTAATATATATAGAATTTCTTGAAAAATTCTTGATATTCTTTTTTTGGGTTCTTGGCGGCTTCTTTCTTTCATGTGGTTCCATGGTAGGGTTTCCCTTAGTACCCTGCTTGTGGAGGTGAAGTTTCTGTTGATTGATTTCAAAAGAGTGCACATTGTTTTTCAACTTTATAATTGTCCTCTTTGTGTCTTCTAGTGCACGGCTTTGGTACGCTATTTACTATTAAAAATTTATCATTTAGATCATAAAAAATGTGTTGCACATTGTCTAATCAGTTAATTCTGGGAATGCCCTCACGGTATAGTCCACTTGTTAATCGGGTTGAAATTTGCACCAAGAGGTCAAGAGTTCGATTTCAGAGACACTCATAGTGTGTTTCTCTGCTACTAGGTCGAAAGCTTGGTTTACAGGGGCACCTTGTGTGGTCGCTAGATCTCACAGAATCTAGGAGACCGCTGAGCTCCTGATTTGCATCATCCACACATGCTCCTTGAGACTGAAGCGATGGCTCCGAAATGAAGGATTTCACCTTTTGCTCCAAGTTAATTCTGGGAATTGTTTCCACCCAAAAAATTAAAGTCCATTCATGTTCTCGAGAAAGGAATGACATTAGTGTTCTTGGTCTACAGCCTGCTAGGGTTGCGGATGTGTAGGTGTTGTATCCTACTTGTTGTTTCTCCCCTACAGGATCAACTTCAAGACAACCAACCAAAGGCTTAACCAATTCACCATAATTGATTCACCAAGCAAATATCAATCACACACCAAAACCTCAAGCAAATTATGAAAGATAAAGCTTCAAACAACACAAGAGATTTATACGTGGAACAACACAAGAGATTTATACGTGGAAAAACCCCTTCAATGTGAAGGATAAAAAACCACGGGACTTGTAAGGAGTCCACCCTTCTTCTTCTCTTATTATGCAAATTGAGGGTAAACACCCAAATCAGTCTACAAGGATGTCAAAGCCCACCAACAATAACATACATAAGAGTCAACAATTGAGGGAGAATAAAAGTGCAGAAATGTCACCAAAATCGCGTCTGACACCAGCAGCGATTACGAACGATCCAGAGCTTAGATTGAAATTCTGAACGGTCAGAATGTAGCCCTGTGTGTTCCGAAGAATCTGTCCAAATTTCAGCAAAATCCAACGGTTGGATCTCCGGAGATCGTCAAAGAAGCAGAGGCTGCCCAGAAAAAAACTCTGCACCCCGAAAATTCTCTGCCCCTCTCTGTTTTTCAACTCTCAGATCTTCTACAGTGCCCCTAATTTCAGCCAGCAAAAAACAGCCTTATAGGGCTACTAAGAGAAGCTATCAATACCCAAACCATTTGGGCTTCCCACAGTAAAATGATAGCTAAATGGGCTGGACTCCAATAATACAACAATCTCCCCCTCCAGCCCAATTTGGGGAAGACCATATGCAAAGCTCATCAATAGGACATACCTGCAAGCTTGGAACAAAATTCAAGCTTGCTTCCTGGAACTGTCTTTGTCAACATATCAGCGCCATTCTTGTTGGTGTGAATCTTCTTCAACTTCATTAGTTGCTCTTCAATGACATCACGCAACCAATGACACCTCACATCAATATGCTTTGTGCGAGCATGGTACATGCTATTTTTGCTCAAATCCATAGCACTTTGACTATCACAAAACACAACATACTCCATTTGCTTCAAACCTAACTCTTGGAAGAAACGCTTCAACCAAAGCATTTCTTTGCATGCTTCCACAGCTGCTATATATTCTGCCTTGGTTGTAGACAATGCTACACACTTCTGTAGCTTGGATTGCCATGAAATGGCTCCCCCTGCAAATTTCCATTTACCCTCACCAAAAGTGTGCTTGTAACCTTCTTGATCAAGTACATTAGCAGACAATAAATTGAGACGTAAATCTGGAATGTGGCGAACATCTCTCAATGTCAAATAGCACCCAAAACTGGTTTGTACTCGAATATCTCCAATTCCAACAATACTAGCTGAACTCTGGTTTCCCATCTTCACACTACCAAAATCTCCAGCTCGGTAGTCAATAAAGTACTCCTTAACAGGAACACAATGATAAGAAGCCCCAGTATCAACAAGTCATTCAGAATCGGAATTGTCAACATGACAACAATCCCCAGTAGTACAAATCAAAGAAACAGAATCATCTGAAGTAGAAGCTGTCGCAACTGTATTCTTGTCCTCACCCTCTTTGTGATGATCATTTTTCTTCTTTTGATGATCTCTTTTCAACTTATAGCAAAATTTTTGAATATGGCCAGGCTTGCTACAATAGTGACATATCGTGGGTTCTCTCCCATCCTTGGACTTGGACCTGTACTTTGACTTGCCACATCCCTTGGGACATCTACTCTTGCTTCTTCCTCTATTCTCTACCACAAGTGTCTGTGAAATATCAACACCCATCTCCTTTCTTCTAACCTCTTCATTGAACATGCTCTCTTTAATGACATCCAATGAAAGCGTACCATCTGGAGCTGAGTTGCTGATGGACACAACCAAGGTTTTTCAACTGTCCGGCAGAGAACTCAATAGGAATAAAGCCTGCAACTCATCATCAAGAACAATTTTCATCACAGTCAACTTGTTAATGATATCTTGAAAGTCACTTAGATGCTCTGAAACTGACTTCCCTGGCTTCAACTTGAGATTAACAAGTCTCTTAATCAGTGAGGCCTTGTTGTGAGCAGTCTTTCTTTCAAAAAGACCCTCCAATTTTCTCCACAACTCAAGTGGCTCAGTCTCTTGGGACACATGATTGAATATGCTAATGTCAATCCACTGTCTAATTGTTCCCAAGGTCTTTCTCTTTAGCTTTTCCCATTCTTTATCCGACATCTTCTCTGGTTTAGTGGGCGTGTCATCTTTCTTGGTTTTATCCACGTCAATTGGGTCAAACAAATCTGTACAGTATAGAAAATCTTCCATCATCGGACGCCAAATGGAATAATTGGTTGATGTCAATTTGACCATAGAATGATTTCCAGATTCCATATTTACGGTTTAACCAAACGCTCTGATACCAGTTGTAGGGGAAAAACAACAAGTAGGATACAACACCTACAAGGATCAACTTCAAGACAACCAACCAAAGGCTTAACCAATTCACCACAATTGATTCACCAAGCAAATATCAATCACACACCAAAACCTCAAGCAAATTATGAAAGATAAAGCTTCAAACAACACAAGAGATTTATACGTGGAACAACACAAGAGATTTATACGTGGAAAAACCCCTTCAATGTGAAGGATACAAAACCACGGGACTTGTAAGGAGTCCAGCTTTCTTCTTCTCTTATTATGCAAATTGAGGGTAAAAACACCCAAATCGGTCTACAAAGATGTCAAATCCCACCAACAATAACATACATAAGAGTCAACAATTGAGGGAGAATAAAAGTGCAGAAATGTCACCAAAATCACGTCTGACACCAGTAGCGATTATAAACGATCCAGAGCTCAGATTGAAATTCTGAACGGTCAGAATGTAGCCCTGTGTGTTCCGAAGAATCTGTCCAAATTTCAGCAAAATCCAACGGTTGGATCTCCGGAGATCGTCAAAGAAGCAGAGGCTGCCCAGAAAAAAACTCTGCACCCCGAAAATTCTCTGCCCCTCTCTGTTTTTCAACTCTCAGATCTTCTACAGTGCCCCCTAATTTCAGCCAGCAAAAAACAGCCTTATAGGGCTACTAAGAGAAGCTATCAATACCCAAACCATTTGGGCTTCCTACAGTAAAATGATAGCTAAATGGGCTGGACCCCAATAATACAACAGGATGTACATAAGACATTTCCTTGCAATCTGTGGATTAAGTTCCGGAGCCAAAATTCTTTGTGGGCAAAATTTTGGTTTACACCCTCTGTCCTCCGCTTGTAAACCTATGTTCAGAGTGCGTAAAGATGTCTTGCTGAGAATATTTTGGTTCCTTGGTGAGAGACGGTTTTCCTTTGAACATGACCATTGGGTGGCGACGAGATTCAGTGACGCGGAAAAAAAACCTGCTACAGTGTCACGTGTCCCTTCCTTATTGGGCGCGTCTGACGCGTCCTCCTCCCACCGCATCACCCAAACTTTACCCCATTGGGTGGGTGAAGGGCCTCTTGATGATTATTTGACATTAGTAACTTGCATGTTGCTGATTATCTGTGTGCTAGTAATTGGAACAATAAGGTCCTTGCAAATTTCCCACTTCAGATTGCTGGATTAATTGCTAATGTGTTTGTGGCCCGTAATATTCCTCCTTGGACCGTGCACCGAGAACGTTTTTTTTCAATTGATGAAGTTTTGAGGTCCTCAAAACAAGATTTGGAATGGTTAATACCCATTAGATAAGAACTGATATTGAGTTTGCTGAGAAACTCGTTTTTCAGTCGAGAAGAGTTCGAACATTCCACCTTGTTAGACTTGGCCCAGATATATAGGTCTAACTTTGAATAATTAAAACTTGATGTCTACAATATATTACTCTAGGGGGGGGGGGGGTTTGGGAGTTAGGGTTTGACAAATATGTAATATATATATATATATACACACACACACACACACATATATATATATACACACACACGTGTGTGTGTATGTGTGTGTCCCTACAATTCAAAAACTAACATGGATCATCTACTGCTACAATGTCCAGAAATTCAACCAGTTTGGCTTAAATATTCAATTCTTTTGAATGGTTACCCCAACCTTCATCCCTATGAAAATCTACCTAATCAAGTGGTGGCTTAAAGCTAACACAATACAATGACATGGATTCTTCAAAGAGTGACACCAGGACTCATCTGTTGGTACATTTGGAAATCATACAACACTATACTTTATGATCTACATACATCTAATCCTAATCAACTTATTGAACGGGTGAGCTTGTTAGAGGGTGTGTTCTTACATATGTAATCATACTGTACATTCGAAAACTATGTTTGTGTATATACACATATTTGTATATATCTTTTGGGGTAATTTTCAAATCGTGCGTATTTTGGGGAAAAAATTACATAACAGTAACATGTTTTAGAGGAACTAAGGAAATATGCTAAAAAATGACCAGACGGTTATCGCCAAAGGCGGACAGGTAGACTCATCAGCTAATGGTAAAAGCCAAATTGCTCTTGTTTGTCATTTTGACTTTCACATTTTTGTTTTTTCTTTTACATGAATCATTCAATGGAATCAGTCAACAATTTTTACATGTGAACTAGGTCTTTTACGAATCAGTCAATGAAAATCACTTCAAGCATTACTTCAGTTTTTCATGTAAAACCTGGAGCAAAAGCCATGTCCTTACCCTGGGTTCCACCGTCTCAGTCTCAAGGAGCATTATGAAAGATACAAATGAGGAGTCTAGCGGCCTCCTAGGTTGGATGAGGACTTACGTAATGACCAACACAAGGTGTCTCCGCAAACCAGGCATTCGGCCTAGCAGCAGTGGAACACCTACACTGTACGTATCCTTGGAATCGAACTCTTGATATCTTGGAACAAATATGAATCCGAGTACCAAATGAGTTATGACCTGGAAGCGTTTTTCATGTAAAATTTCAGCAAGGCAGGTGGGACGCAGCATGTGGGCCTTTCGCCTCCACCAATCCAAATCCATATTGCATTTCCCTTGGAGCATAAGATGAAATTCCTCACATTGGGGGCCTCCATCATCCCAGCCTTAAAAAGCTTGTGTGATGGATACAAATCAGGAGCCCAGCGGCCTGCTAGATTGGGTGAGATCTTATACAGTAACCCACACAAAGTGTCTCCTGTAAACCAGTCCTTTGGCCTAGTAGCGGAGGAACATCCACATTGTGCGTGTCCCTGGAATCGAACTCTACGCATCTTAGAGCAAATTCCAACCCGAGTGCCAACTGGAATATGCGTGGGCATATTGCAGTTCTCTATAGGCATTGAATTGCCAAAAAACTTCTGGTCTATTTCATTCGGTAAATGGCAGGTTCAGCCTGCAAGTTATTTTTCATATTGATCTCCGCCATGTAATTGCACTGCCGGCCAAAACTTTTTCACACTGTTTTTCCTATTTTAACCTTATTCACACCTCCAGCATAAATTCTCCACATATAGTCCTATCTCTTCAATACCAAACAGAAGAACTCAACCTCGTACTCTCTGCTTATAATGGCAAAATTAGCTATGGTGATGCTTACACTTTTCATGCTTGCACTGTCACTCAAATCAAACGATGCCGTTTTCAGTGCTTCTCTGAATATGGCTGAAAAGGATCATAATTCAGCAGCCGCTCCATTGGCAGACCAGAAACCGGCTGAAGGGCCAGACTCCCAACTCTTTTTTCCTCACTTCTTTCCTTTTGGAGGAAGGCCCGAATGCTGCGACTGGTGCTCTTGCTGCTTTTTCTACATCTGCTGCTGCGAGTGAGGATGCTGATCGGCATGCAGAACATGGTATTACTCTGATGGCGGCTTTGGTCCGAAGGATATGGGGTAATGTTGTTGTTGTTGTTGAACATTGTTTTGATTTTCACTAAGTCACACGAATAAAATATTGGTGTTGGTATTTAGAACATACACGATCTCGTAGTTACGTTAGTCTTTAAATGTAACCATACTTGGTATTTGATGCAAGTTTCTATATGTTTACCTACTTACCTACATACATACATGTGGATATGTAGTGTACACAAATATTGAAATACATATTATGCGTTTAAACCAAAGTTTGGGCTTCAAATCCTTCATTCAAATAATCCTGAGCAGGGACAAAGATGGTTAGGTCAAATGGTAAGAAAGTATACTTCGAAAGCTGTGTTCAGTGATTAGGTTTCAGATTTTTAAGTGCCATATTGCATGCAAACGAATCATGTTAGCTGACAGACCAAGATACCACGATCCAGGCCACATAATAAAATCTTCTACAGGGTACAAAAGCGAGCACAGTGAGAATTATCTGTTAATTTGATGGATCGATTTTAATGTTAAACTATCGCGCGCTTTGGGAGTGTATTGCGAACTCATTTCTTTTCTGAATGGAGGATGGTATCTCCGAGCTCATTAACTAATTTTACTTATGACGGAGAAGTTGAGGGCATACTTTAGAACACTTGGTTGATGCTTTGTGACATTGAGGTCACGGGTTCGAGAATTAAAAACAACCTCTTACATAAAGTATAGAGTAAGACTGAATACATCAGATCGTGAAGCAATACGGCGTCTTTCCGGCCCCCTGTGTAAACACGGGAGCCTAATGTACTGAGAAAATACAAGTATTTAATGATATGTAACTAATGCATACACACAAATACATGCACACGTACATACATATATAGTTATATACACATACACATTTATATACATAAATAAGTATATATACCACAAAAGAAAAAAAATAAGTATATATACAGATATACATAGATATACACACAGAGATGTAAACATATATACATACACACACGGATATTTGTATATATATGTATTTATACTGTACGAAAAAATATATATAAGAATTTTATCTTAAGTAATGAGTATAGAAAGAAAATCATGACTATTGTAAGAAAATAATTTTTTTAAAACACTATTAAGGAGTTCACTTAAAAAAATCTCAATGTATGTAAGTATATTTATTTATATAAAAAACTAGTAAGAGTTATTAAATTAGGATTATGGCAATCTAAAGTTTCCAAATCAGTGAAAAGGGTCTTTTGCCCCTCTTCTAAATTTTTTTTACTCTGCCCTTTATAATAACTATTAAACTATATCTTTTATAATATTCAAATTTAGTGGCCGTAAACCTAATTTTTTCCATTTTCATCTTGTCTCGCAATCTCTTTGTTCGAATTTGTCTCTGTAACTGCACTTTAGCAAAAAGCATTGCATTTTGTCACGTGCAATCCCAATCTTTGTATCAAAGACGAAATCTCTCTTTGGTCCCAACGACTTAGACTATATAGCATTATGGAGGATGCAAATCAGGTGTCTAACGGTTTCTTAGGTTGTTGAGGTCTTATACGATGATCCACACAATGTCCCTCTACAAACCAGCAGGAGTGGAGCAAATTCCCCCTACAAACTAGCAGAACTGGAACATCTACACTGTACGTGTCTTCGGATTCGAACTCTGGCATTCTTAGTAGCAATTCTTAACATGGCTATCAACTAGAGTACGGCGGTGAATCCCAATCTTGCAAGACCATTGCTGCATGATCACCTTTTTTATCGACCGACAATAAGTATAAAAAACTACTTCAAATCCATCGGTGCGCTATCATTCTCTATAGCAGAAGCAACAGATTCCCTACCGAGTTGGCGATGATGTCAGAAATTCATTGGCAGCCTCATTAATTAGCTTCAATATTCAAGAATAATCTTCCATATAAACGTTACTTGTACTTACCGAACTTAATAAATTGGAAAAGAATTTCACTTCTGAATCTTCCTTATCTTTGAGCATAGCATCATCAACTGTAGTTTGATGCTCTTGCCCGCTGCAATTCCTGCTGCGATATGTCATCTTTACTGTATGTTCTTCATGCGAAATTTTCATGACATAATATCGCATCCTCTGATAATTTGACATGATTAAACAAATTAGCGAAACAACTCCGATTTTAATTCTTCAACAAATCCAAGATTCAACCGTTTTTTTAATAAAAAATCGCCGGCCGGAGAGTGATACTGGAGTTATCCATCTCCCCTATACAGTGTTAAAAGAAAAGGATGTGAAATCCACATCTTTCGAAATCGAAATGGAGAATATAGGAGTGCCGTGCTGGGGAAATAAAACAAGTGGCCGAAGTAAGTCATCTCGTGCACCGGCCCAAATATACGAGTGGTCGTGCTAGGAAATAAGACAAGTGACCGATCTGAGGTAGTGTGGGCGAAGTGAAGTTGTGCTCATGAGCTGACGAAGTATTACTACCGTACGAGGTGATCAAGGTAGAGAAAGAGATGGGGTGAAAATGAGCTTAGAACTAAGAGTAGCCGAGGTAAAGAAGGGTAGCAAAGCTGAGCTGGAATAAAAATGTACTGAACTAAGATGACGAGGTGAAGCACAAGTTAGGCACCAAAACAAAGGTCAAGCTGCAACACTTAGTCATGTATATATAATAACTTTGGACTTTTATTGTACTTATATCCGAACAAAACAAGTAACAAGTCATTAGCTTTATAGCCGTTAGTAGCTATATCAGGTTAGTGTAGATAAACACGAAACAACGTAGAATAGAAATAAAAAACGTTAGTGACAAAAATGAATTTCTTTGTAATTTTCAACTAATTTGAATGAATTCTAAATTCTTTCATAAGTAAAAACCTAATGAAACAACAAACTTAGAGCAACAGTACTATGTTGAATTTGAAGCTAAGCAAAGCATATGTAGGGGATGACAGCTCAGCACAAACTTTATTGTCAAAAAGTTGAACCCCAATTCAAAGGGCCTCCACTGCTCCAGTCCCAAGAAACTGCGTGAAAGATGTAAATCAGGAGTCCAGTGACCTCCTAGATTGGGTGAGATCTTACACAGTTACATACACAAGGTGCCCCCATAAACCAGGCCTTTGGCCTAGCAGCAGAGGAGCACCCACATTGTGCGCGTCCCTGGATTCGAACTCATGACCTCTTGTTGGCAATCCTCAACCCGAGTACCAACTGGACTATGCCTGTGGACTGATCAGCAGAAACCTGGACTTCAAATGTGCAACAGTAGTTATAGAGAAATCTAACACGTGTGGAATAGTAGGCTAGATATTCATTGACAGGTACCATTAGTAAGTTGGTAAAAGAAGTAGCTTACACGAAAAAGCTTGTATAGCGGTTACTTAGCCAGTATAAAAGCTTTTACTTCTTTTGTAATAATTATTTAGTTAAAATTAATTTTGTCAATGAAAATTCTCTTCTCTCCATTTCTCGTGAGATTCTAGCTTGTACGGTTACAGTTATTTTTTTATTTAGCTTGATTTTAATAGTCCAATTAAGTTCAGGAATCAATTCTAAATTCACAGTCTCAGCTACAATTTATCATCCCAATATAGATAAAAAGCTTACACCTTAACTAAGACTTCAGATTTACATATTCACTAAATACTTTAGTGTATACACACACGCATATACAGACACATATATACACATACATGCACATGCATATTTATGTGTATGTGTATTTATATTTGTGTACATTTGTATATTATATAAGATAAACAATTTTGATATATGTTACAATCGTGGAAAAAGAATGGTCATTATTTGAATAGAGATACAACAACAATCATAACCAGTATATACTAACGACAGCTAAAGCTATCGCTAAGGTCTGGGGAAGGTAAGAGACAGGCAAATAATACATACATCCCAAGGGATAGGGAATTTGATTCTAGTGAGACCACCGGTGTACTTGCATAAATAGTACAATAATAGAAATATGTACTAGTGAATATAAATTAAAAGCTTCCGATATTAAAATAGTCAACAGTGGATATGCACGAATAGTTGAAAGACAAAGACCAAAACAAAAAAGTGAAAGTGAACTTAAAGTGTAGGGATTATCTAATCATCTAAGTATGCTCTAAGGTGCACATATATCCTGTCTACCCCTCATTAACCTTAATCATCTGCCTCTATGGACTTCTATCCTAGACCATGTCCTCAGAGAGTTGCAACTCTAGTAAATCATGCCTAATCTGATCATCCCACGTCAGTTTGGGCCTGCATTTACTCCTCTTTCCTTCTACAGTGAGGCTTTAAATTGCTCTAACAAATGCCGTTGTCTGTCTCCTCTTGACATGCACAAGTCATCTCAGTCTTCTCTCTCTTATCTTATCTGCTATAGTAACCACCCCTAACCTTTCTATGTATACCTCATTTTTATCCTGTCTAACTTTGTATGTCCACACATCCACCTCAGCATCCTCATCTCTGACACTTCCAACTTCTACGATTATGTCCTCTTGATGACTCAGCCGTCTGTTTCTTTTTTATATTTGTATTTAACAAAGAATAATTTTTATCCATAGTACAACTAAGTATGCAAAGAAAGTCGCTGTTAAAAGAACAATTCTTCTCCACAGCATACCAACTTACAAGAAATGAGGACATAGGTGGACGGAGGTCATTATCCGCCAGCTAACACTTAACATTGTGAACCTTGTCCTTGTGTGCACAAGAAATAACCAGCACGTCAAGTTTATCTACACAAGTTTTTCTCATTTATCATTGTAACTTTCACCTTTTTATTTTTTCTTTCTTATGAATCAGTAAACGGAAAGTAATGGAATTTATCAACAATTTTCGCCTCGGTTCGTTTAGCTAAAACGGATTTTAAAATTGGTTTAAATTCGGCTCGATAACACTATAACTGTTTAAATAAGACGAACAGTTCACGAATAGTTCGGCTTGTTTTAGTAAACGAACCCAAACATATGTTCGAATTCAGCTCATTTACAAACAATTATCGAACAAATACGAACTAAACACAAACAGTTCACGAAATGTTTGGTTCGTTGAACAACCCTACATATGTGGGCATAAATATTTAATATGTGATTTTGTGCGTGCACATTTTTATATTATGTACAATAAACAATTTTCATGCGTATTAGTAGGCGAATAACAAAAAAGTTGAGTATTTGAGGAGAATATTTAAACATCTTGGATCAAAAGGTAAAATCCCTCGCCTCGGGGCTTCTAACATCTCAATCCCAAAGAGCACGTGTGGAGGATATAAATCAAGAGCGTAATGGTCTCCTAGATTGGGTGAAATCTTACGCATTTACTCAGACAAGGTGGAATATTTAAACATCTAAAGTACGAATAATGGTTATCTATAGGACAACAACATATGCCAAAAGGTTGAGTATCTAAAGATACTAAGGATTCTTCTCCACAGGATAACAGCATAGAGCAAGGAGTAGATTGAAAAATACAACAATTCATCGGAATTAACCAATACAAAGTTGAACCCCAACTAGTAAGGATCCCTGTCACACCCAGTCTCAAAGGTAATATAAAGATGTAAATCAGGTACCTAACAGTCCGTTAGCAGGAGCTTGGTCATTTACACAGTAGTCTGCATAAGGAGCCCCAGCACTGCAGGCAAGCTACAGACTAAGGAGCTCCCACTCTATGCACTTGCTGGGAAGGGGCTTTCTTGCCTTTGACAAGAATTGAACCCCTGACTTTCCTTTCAAAAACCCCTGTCCAAAACCTGTTGGGCTATGTCCTGGGGACGGAATTAACCAATACAGCCTGCATGCAAGTCAGTTTTCATATTGATCTTCCCAATGTGATTGCATTGCCAGCTAAAGCTTTTTATTTTTTCCTTTTCGTTTTGCAATTGTTTTTAGCCCTGACTAATATGTTTCGATGCGTAAACCTTTCTGTTTTGATATTTATGTATCTGTCACCTGGCAAAATCGAATTCTTGATTTAATGGTTAAAGGAGGTTTTTAACTTCGATGACCGCAAGGTCCATTTGCATCATGATCGGACCTTTTTCTAAGAGAAGGACTAGATCAGTTTCCTTCAACGGATCTGATAATGGCCCTGGGATTGTGTTTATATTACAGAAATGAGTTAGCAAAAACTTGAAATATACTGTCAGAGATTTAAGAACGCTTGTCTGTAGAGTGAGTTAGATAAGAAAAGGGTAAGTGAAAAAGAAATTGAATCAACATCAACATATGTAGAAAATAGAGAGCTAACGAGGTTTAGTCTAATCTACTTCATCAATTTCAATCTTTATAGAGTGAGCTAGAAAAGAAATCATCAAGTAACACGAACAATATAAATACCCACACCTTCAGCATAACTTTTCCACGTATAGTCCTATCCCTTCAATAACCGAAGAGAATAACTCAACCTACCTCCTCTCTGCTTACCATGAGAAAATTAGCTATGATGATGCTTACACTTTCTGTACTTGCACTGTCACTGAAATCAGACGATGCCATTTCCAGTGAATCTCTGAAAATGGCGGAAAAGGAAGATTCAGCCGCTGCTCCATTGGCAGGATATAGATTATCCCTGATAAAAGCGGAAAAAGATGGAAGGCCCGAATGTAACAAGCTTCAAAATCTGTTCAAATTCGACTCGAAAACGCTATAACTCTTTAAACGTACCAAACACTTCGCAAACAATTTGGATTATTTTAATAAACGAATCTAATTAAGTGTTCGAATTTAACTCGTTTAATTAAAATTAACAAACAAACTCAAATCAAATACAAATCGAACTCAAAGTGCTTGCGAATAAATTGGTTCGCTAAACACCATAACACTACTCATAATCAATTATTTCAACCAAAGATTCTCATTAGCCGAAGAAGACGGTGGCCAATCGACGTGGTCTGCTTAACGTCAACGATAGAGACATTGTCAATTGGCCTGCGGGCATAGCGATAAGTCCTATGTCGTATTATATTCGTCTCTTTTCTGTCCAAAACTAACGGAAACAGCTTACAAGTAGGAGTGTCAAACAGGTCGTGTATCGTGTTTCGTGTTTCGTGTTTTTCGGGTTTCGTGTATCAAAGTGTCATACCCATACCTTACCCGTTTGCTTCGCGTGTATGGATTCAGATACCCAAACCCGTACATGTCAGGTTTCGTGTCGTGTATCGGGTATACCCACGAACTTGACAAGTACAAATATTTCAAGTCATGTACATGTCATTTCATGTATTTTTCAGGTATTTTCATCTTTCGTGTATTTTTCAGGTTTCATGTACTTAAACGACTATTGATACAATGTATGAAACAACAATAATTACACAACCAAATGTTAAATATTAAAATGAGTGAGGTTCTCCAAACTCAAATCACTTGACTCTGCAATAATAGATTAAAGAAATGAGATTTGGAAATGGAGGAAGGGAGAACCGAACAGAGTTACTTAGTAGCGCGGTAGTCTTTTTTTTTGGAAAAATTTATTTTTTATTTTATTAATTATAAATTTTATTTAAAATACATTTTTTTAAATTTCGTGTATAAATGGGTATAAACGGGTACCCGCGGGTACACCTGGACACGACCCGCCATTGGCGGGGAT
>AP025047.1:3180848-3193324 GCA_036186865.1 Eustoma russellianum | reverse complement strand
ATTGCTTTAGAGCATCCTTTTACTTACCTCTAAAACGCGAACTCGAAGTTTCAGATCTCCATCCTCAAGTTGCTTTACAAAATCTTCTATCCGCTGAATTCTGTAAGGCATGGACACTGTAGAGGTTCTTGCCTGAGAATTATTTGGAGAAATCACTTCAGTACTCTCAATTGGAAAACTCTGAAGGACAACAAGAAGGTAAAACAGATACAATACATCATTAGCTTGTTTTCTTATTTCCTGAACTAGTTGTGTCCCAGTCTGTTGCCTCTGCCTCAAGTCCAGCAGTTCCTGTACATATTATATGAAGCCATAGTTTTGTAAGTTACCAGACTGAGTATTGATACAACAATTTTGAGAAAGTTAAAATAGCATACCTGTGCATAAGGTGCGGCAATCTTAGCAAAGGAAAAATCTGGATCCAGCTTGTAGCCGATACCTGATACAGAGGCGCGTATTCAGTTTAAAGTCAAGAGAACCGACAACAGAATGGCTTCATGTATTGAACCATAAAATTCTTGAAAGTACATATGCAAAATGCACAAGATGCTTTTTGAAGCAAGAGATGTGGCAATGCTTGGCAGGAGTGTGGTGAGATTTCATCATGGTAGTCGCATTAATTCGGGTGCCAGAGCTTATCATTACAGAACTGGAATCCCAGCATTGTTAATTTAATAGACAACTAAATTGAAACTGGAGATCAGACTTGTATTTCACACGGTCGGAATCTTAAATTGATGTTTGCTGCACAGAAAAAGCAAGAATGCAGAGAACAAGGGAGTACCTTCAAGTGTCGAAAATGCTCTGAGCACAAATGTAAAAGTTGAGGGAAATCGGAATGGCTGATCTGTCGCTATTGCAAATAAGTCCTGTAAAGGAAAATTTTCAGTTTCAACGCTCTACAAACAGGTGTCAAATCATACTGAAATGAAGATTTAACACGTGGAAGTGTCTGTCTAATTAAACGACGAATCACAACAACACTCAAGTCTTTTTATAATATATGAGACCGGCTATATAGATCATTTATTTCTCTTGCTTTTCATTTATTTTACTTATTTATCATCATCATTATTATTATATTATTATTACTACTACTATTATAATTGAGTTGTATTCTAAATCCTACTCTGCTTGTGTCCCTTAATACTTAATGCATAATATGCATCTTTAGAATACGCTTTTTTTTTCAAATATCATATCATCTTAACCATGATTCTGACCTAAGTACTTAACATTCTCACTTACATATTATACCTTCAATGTGACATCGGCTAAATGAATTAACTGTCTTCACTGTGAGCATATGCTCCCCAATTGTCATATAAGTCAAACTCTTCCTTTTTGTCTTTCTTCATGTTTCTTTGGTCTCTCTATTCCACGTTTAATATGCACCTCATTCATTGTCTCACACCGCATAACAGGTGCATCTGCATGACGCTTTTGCACATGTCCATACCATATTAACCTTGACTTCCTCATTTTCTTATCTATAGAAGTCGCAACAACCTTTTTGCTTATATGTTTATTTCTTACTCTAACCTTCCTTATTTGTCAACACATCCATCTTAACGTTTTCATTTCCGCCACTGCTCATAATTGACTGTCCAATATTCAGACTCGTACAACCATGCGAGTCTTACTATCGTTCTGTAAAACTTTCCTTTAAGTTTTAAATGTATTTTTATATCACAAATAAGATATTAACCATCCAACAATGTAAAATTCAAAGGGATATATCTAGATATCATTTTCAGCTAAAACCTTGGAGAAAGGCGGCCAAACAAGGTTTTAGCTTGATTCCAGCTTTTATCTTCACTATATTATCCTTAAGAGAATCACACCGCCAGGATGTTGACAGACACAGCCATGACTTTCATTTGCCTTTCCAAAAGTGTCTCATGAAAGGCAAAAGGTTAAAGTTACTCTACTCTTTCAAGGTAAGGGTTTATGGAGTGTGCACGCTTCTTTCCCCTATTTATTGGTCTATTTTACCAATTACTATGCTTTCTTAGGTGACATACATTGTCATTTCCTTTTTATTATTATTTTTTTAAACAAGAGCCACACGAAAGCAGGCCTCCTCCACCATAAATTATGACACAGCTACTGCCACTAGGGCAGACTTTGGGGGAGTCCCTCTAGAGTGCAATGGAGGTCGCCAATTCAGGCCATGGATCTTGTTGATCATCCATTGACCTTGTCCATGGACCTTGTATTGTTTTATAACTTATTGCAGAAAGTAGGGAATATCAGATTTGAATCAGAAAGCACACTGATAGTTTATGCAAAGCAACGAATAAAACCTTGAAGTGAGAAACGAATTATTCCAGATTAATCACTAGGAACAGTAACTTAGGCCAGAGCGTTTACTAACCTCACCAATTGCAGAAAAGGTTTGTGATTGATCAGGTCTTTGATTCAACAGATTGTCCAAGAAATATTGCACCGATCTCCTCACCTTCGATGGAGAAAGATTTTCGAACGTAAAAATGAAGTAGCCACTTTGAAAAGGCATCATCGAATCAAAAGGATCAGATTATAGGAAAAGTAAGAAATCAATTTCATCCTTACAGAGGACAAGTCTCCAGTTGGCTGAAGAGCTCCAAGATCTATGAGGCATTGCATAACCTGCACACATAAAATTACTTCCTTAGCTAATAAAACCATAAAAATTGCAAACACCATGAATTCTCAAATGACAATGACAAATAACGCTGAAACCAATACATGAAACCAAGAATTTCTCCATGCTCCTGAAATCCTTTCGTCAGTACTTGTGGAACTTGGTTCCCACTGTATCACTAGACACAAGAATCTAAAGTAATTCTAAATCATGAAACTGAAGGAAAATAGTGATTTTAAGTACATTACGATAAACTGGTATTGCATATTTGGAAGACCATACAAATTTTCATGCTGCTCACAGAGACTGAGCCATCCTTTTGGTCTAGCCGTGGAAATAGAGTTGTCCACGAAATCATGACGCATAAAGCTATGGCATATATGTTGTTTAAGTGGGCTAAAAGGCAATTCGTTCGGACGAATTGAGAATTTCTCACTGGAGCATTCATGTAATGATGGATGGACAATGGTCAAAGATGAGAATGAAAAGCACCTTTTTTGCATCCTTCTCATAAACAGCGTAGAAGAGTTCTAATAGTCTCTCACGTGTGAAGTTCTTAATTTCACCCATCATACCAAAATCATAATAAATAAGTCCTTCATCCACGTCAATAGCAAGATTTCCGGGATGAGGATCGGCGTGAAAGAAACCTGTCTTCAGAATCTGAAAAAGTAGCAGATGGTAGATATCAAACAGCCAGTAAAATATGCAATTCATCCGAACTGATGAACTAGCTTGATTGATACTGATTAACCTGAATCAAATAGGCTTCAATAGCACGAGATGAAATTCGAGACCGGCTAAAACCTTCTGCATCAATCCTGTCTACTTGACTGATCTTGATTCCTGTTGATGTTAGTTACTTTACCCACTAAAAGAGAAGTTCTGGACAGAGCAAAAATATAGAGAACAGTTTGATTCACCAACCTGGAACATACTCCAACGTCAACACCTTCGTGGCTGTGTAGTCCCAGTAAACCAGCTGGCAAGGCAGAAATTAAGACCAGAATGTAAATTACATATACATAACAAGAGAGAGGATTCAGGAAACATACAGGTACTCGTGCCCACTTTATGTTTCGAAAATCCCGACGAAATCTATCCGCGTTCTTCCCTTCATTTATGTAGTCAATCTCCTCATACAAAATCCTGGATGTTCAAGGGATATAGAATTACAGATCCAAAGACCTAAGCCAGGGGTGAAAAAATCATCATAAGGCAGCACTTTCCTTGCTGCTAAATCAATAAGAAGCAACTACATTCATAAAAAAGAGGAACAAGCTGCAGAAAATATAACACAACAAAATGAAAAAGAACATGATTGGCATATATAGACTTATTGCCGGAAGAACCATTCATCCTTGAATAAACAGGTTAAACAATCTTGGAAGTCATAACTCCTGATCCTCATAATCTCAACTAATCACACTAGAAAGTAATAGCCTAGATAAATAAGTATTTCCTTACAAGCAGTAACTTCCAACATCATCTTTTATTTTACTTCTCTAAACATTAGTATCACTAATGTGATATACCCTCCAACGTTCACTGGTCTTCTTGCTTGAACAGTCAAACTCCATACCAGAGAAGAGGCAAAAACACGTAAGGACTAGAAGCAAAGCTATGAAAATACTAAATAACTTGATCATTTAAAATAAATATATAAATCAACAATAACAAAAAATTCACAGCAATTTTAAGGACAAGTCAGTAGGAACAACCATAGAGTGAATCAACAATCATCTATAATCAAACATTGATTCTGGAATTAGTAATATGCACATATGTGAGTGTGTGCATGTGTGCGCGCGTGTGTATACACACACACACACACATACATATATATATATACATGTGTGTGTGTGTATATATATATGTATGTATGTATAATAACACACACACACACACACATATATATATATATGTATGTATTTATGTACGTACGTACGTATATGTATGTGAGTACGAGTGCATGTGTGTTTGGAAACATAATAAACAGAATGTCTTTGTGTTGTCTCACTTGGCACATTCTTCATAAATCCCAATCCAATCCCTTGTTGGACCTCCCAATGACTCACTTTTCTGGAAATATTCTGCAATCAATTTCAGGTTTCCTATAAATGAGCACACGAAAGAATATCAATACTCCAAGTTCAAGAAGAAAACATAGAAGCATAAAAAGAGAAGAACTTCACTTACGAAGATCAATGTCAAAAAGTTTCTTTAGACCGGGTCTTTGAACTTTAACTGCAACTTTTTCTCCATTATGTAAGACCGCACGATGAACCTGTGAAGGTTTACACAAGCAAGTCAGCATGCAGGCTCTTACTGCAACATATCACTGAATGAAGATAACAGTACTATAATCCACTTAAACACAATTGTGATGTATGCAGTCTGATTCAAGCTGAAAGCAGTTTTACATGGCAAAGCTTAATAAGAAATGAAGCAAACCTGACCAAGACTAGCAGCTGCAATTGGTCTATCTTCAAATTCCTTATATATCTGATCAAGAGGGGCACCTAATTCTTTTTCAATGAAAATTTTTGCTTTCTTTGGTGAGAAAGCAGGGACCCTATCCTGGAACAAACGTCAGAGGATGTACCACAAAAAATCAGACCTTTCAGTATGAATTCTAACAATTTCACTGTTGCAAAGGTATGCACTTTAAAAATGAGGCTGAGCCAAAAGAAATTCCAAACCTGTAATTTGGCTAGCTCATCCACGAACTCTTTTGGAAATAGATCAGATCTAGTCGAGGACAACTGACCAAGTTTGATAAACGTGGGACCAAGTTGAAGCACGCGTTCGCGTAACCATGAAGCAGTTCCACGTCTTCTGGTTTGCTGGTAAATGATAGGGCCATAAATGAGATGCCATAAATAGTTAAATTAGCAAGAAGATTTTGACATAAGCCTGTCTAACAGAACACATCCACGACGCTTTCTCCCAAACCTTAAATATCATTACGGCACTC
Organism: Eustoma russellianum; assembly: GCA_036186865.1. Classification (NCBI taxonomy): domain Eukaryota; kingdom Viridiplantae; phylum Streptophyta; class Magnoliopsida; order Gentianales; family Gentianaceae; genus Eustoma; species Eustoma russellianum. The sequence continues at coordinate 3,187,721 of AP025047.1, read as the reverse complement.
ATTGGACAGAAAAGAAATAGATGAAGATTCGGAACTTGCCTGCTTTTGTTCTGTGAAGCCACCTACATAGCTCCACTTTGCATTGTCCAAGAGAACACGAACGCGCAAGGAGAGAACAAATGACCACACATCTATTGTTCTTTGGAGCGAGTTGTAGTTCTCACTCGCCCAACTAAAGCCTTCATCTGATGGCAATATCTTCAGATCATCAATTGGTGGAAGCTTCGTAGATTCGGCAGCCTCGACAAGGGGAGTAGGAGGATTTTTCTGAACAAGACTTGCACCAATAACTGTATTAGTTCCATTGATAACTCTTCTTGAACCATTCACAACTTCTTGATATTTTAGTGGCAGTTCCTTTCTCTCGGTTATAGCTCCATTTACAATGCTTGCAGAACCGTTAACAATGTCCTTTTTATTTACGACCATTGTTCTTCTCTTAGTTACTTCACTGGCAGGTATCATTTTTATTGGCCGACCATTTCTATCTAATTTCACTTGTGATCCAGTATGCTGCATTACCACTTCGGCCACACCAGTTTTTTCAATTTTGGGAAAATTACTTCCATGTCTTCCAATCATCCAAGAGTCTACAGTTGCAATTGATCCTGAAAAGCTAAGGTTCTCGTATGGTTTTCCATGATTTATTCCTTGATCACACCGGCAATAGACGCTATGAAGAGATGATATCACTTCCATCTACTCGGCAGAACCTGAAATTTAAGAACCATAACAATTATCAAATGGCAAAGGATACTGGGAGTGACAAAAAATTGAATGCAGCAGAAAAGCGGAAAAGATCATAACAAGAAGTGAACAATGTCAAACAATTAAGAACATCCTTCAAATCCAATACGTTCGGAAGAGATCAGCAAATAACCTCTCCTGAATCCATAGGTTAAAGAACTATTGCAATTCTATACTGACATTTTTGCTCACACCTCATGAAAGTGCATTGTGATTTACTTTTCAAAGCTCTCCTTTGATAAATCTCTTCTATGAAAAACATTACAAATACACTTCAGCACATAATCACATCAGTCGAATCAAGCCACCTAAATCAAAAATCAAAAACAAAACCAAAACCAAGATGAAGGAAACAGGAATAGAACAGAGAACTCCTTCCCCCCACCACCACACTTCCCGGCCCCCACCTCCCAATTCCCAGTCCTCAGGGAAAATGCACTTGTAATCCTTGATTGACTTTGTATCTGGCCAACAGAGGATATTTCTACATGGCAAAGAGAAGGCTACAGCTAAACAATAAATATCATGATGGAAAAGCTTAGACCTTAAAATAATCAAGAAGCCAATACTAAATCGAATTTAAATTTCAAACCGACTTAAATAACATATGCAGAGCTGCAAACATCAAAAAAGGAAAAATATAAAAACACATAAAATCGATCATAAACAAGAATTAAAACAAGAGTTTACTGTTGCTGAGCAAGAACCAGAACGTGAACTCAGACTCCAAGTCCCAACTGATTAATAGAAAGCCAAAAAAGAATTACTCTTCTTCCACCGAAATTTGGCAACAATGATAGAAAACAAGCACACCCACCAAATTCTAGTGTGCAGTCAAGACAAAGACGGATGCTTTCTGCTTCTAGAGTCCAGATTAAAGAAGCAAAGGACCAAACTCCTTTAGAGTCCTAATCAGCGTGTAGTTCAGAAAGGAATAACGTGTAAGCTTGGTTCTCTGATGCGTAGTAAGCTTGTCGGAGTTATTTGAATGTTAAGTTTAGAAATTACGCCAAGAGAAAAAATAACAGCAACTTCTACACACCACATTCTTTGTATGGTTAAGAAGACAGTTATGTGTATCAATATTTTAACTTGTCATTCTTGTAGTTTACCATTTTGGAGTATCCTGTGGTAATGCCCCGACCTCACCTTTTTTGGGAAAAAGACAAGAATAATATCTAATTTTCTTTTACTTATAAAGGAAAAATGATTTCAAGAGAAAATTACAAAGATAGGGTATCTTGGACAATTTTTCCAAATCTCTCCTTTAACCAAAAATACCTTAAAATAATATCGGTATGTACTAATATGGGTCCATAGTACACACTCAAGTTGATTGTCATTTATATATTTCAGTTTAACAGAGGATGACACACATCCTTTGGGTTTCTTGCATTCAGTAGTTTAGAACGTCAAGGATGGGCGAAAATAAAAATCCAGGAATAGGTTTCTCTTCCCATTTTTTTCCTTTTTTCTCTTTTTTTTGAGCTCCTTTTTATTTATTTTCTTCTTCTTGTTAAATAAAACATATCCACATTCATTAAAGTGTGCAATCATCAATAGCAGCGGTGAGTACAGGTGAGGGCGGAAAGGTGCCCCAAGTATAGGAAAAGGAACTAGTAGAAACTTGTGTCTAATTCAGCCGAGGTACGTTGGTCTGAAAATAGTAGTGACCTTGCTAGGAAATAAGATAAGTGGCCAAAGTAAGTCAACCGAACTGAGACGACCTAAATATCAAAGTGGTTGAGCAAAGCAAGAGTGGACGAAGTGAAGCTGTGTTGAACTGACGAAATACTAATGTCGTGCTGAGGTGGTCAAGAGAGAGAAAGGAAGAGTTGATGTGAAGAAGAACACAGAACTAAGAGTGGCCAGGTGAAGAAGGGTAGCAAAGCTGAGCTCGAATAAAGATGTGCTGAACCGAAGTGACGAGGTAAAGCACAAGTCAGGCAGCAAAGCTAAAGACTCGGTTCAGCACAAGTCAGGTAGCAAAGCTAAGGACGAACCGCAACACTTAGTCATCTTAGGACTTTTACTATACATATGTTTGATTAGATCAAGTAAATAGTCGTTACCTTTATAGTCGTTAGAAGTCATATCAACTCTCTGTAGATAAACAAGAAATATTGTCGATAGAAATAAAGCCGTTAATGACAAAAATGAACTCCTATAAAAAAAGAAACACTTTGTAATTTTCAACCAACTTGAATGAATTCCAAATTTTTTTAATCTCGACAGGACTAGCCATTCCTAATTTAGCTAGCAAGTGCGGAGGCACGATTGCCGCTTTACATATGAAAAGAATCAATGCTGAAAAGACTATGTGCATGATTTGATGTCCCCTGCAACAAGTCCAGGAGTGGAGAAATCTTCCTCCGTAGAATTTCTGCAGGAATTGATGCGACCAATAGGCAAGATGGAATCTGATTCAATATGAACATTATGAAGCTCCATTCGACGTGCCAGCTCTAATGCCATTCTAATTGAGGTAAGCTCCGCCCTGCTGTACATCAAGCGTGCATTGAATTGGAGAGGACACTGCATATATCAATTCTCCGCATCTCGTATAATAATTCCAGCTTGATCTTCAAAGTAGGAGCAGAAGGCGGCGATCATGTTTCCAAAGGAGGTTCAAACATGGGCATTTCAGTACCAGGTGCAGACAATGAGCTGTATATGCTTCAACCAAGGCAGATGCTTCCGGCGAGATTCGAAGTTACATCCCGATTGCGTGCTTTCCATATGGACCAAATGTCGCTGCAATGTCATCTGTATGCTGAATTAATACATGCTTTTGGAAACGGAAGCACCATTTCATGTTGTCTTATTCATGTTTTGCTCGTGGTTAAACGATAGAAATTATAACTTTGATGTTCTAATTGGTAACTTGTAAGTACGTACAAACCGTTTCAATGGAAGATTTGGAAATTATGTTAAGTTTTTTTCGATAGTGAATAAGAAAGTTATATATACACAACAACAACATTAATATATTGCCTTAGAGGCTCCCTGTCTATGGTAGGTATGAAAGGTCGGATGTACGTAACTATATTCATGTGTTAGAAACCGTTGTTTCCCGATGACCCATATTGAAAATTGCGTCAAGCTGTGTCGATCAACTGCTACTTTACAATATAAGAAACGCAACTAATTTAGTGAGTCGTTTTGATTTATTCCATCATATTTCAAAGTCAATGAATAATGTGTCATTGACTACATTAGAAATAGAAAGCTATGTATATATAATGTTAAAGTCTAGGTCAAGGATTCTCTCAAACTAATTCCTTATCGGATTCTGTACAAACGTAGGATCATGCACCGAAAACGTCGTTTATTTTTTCCAAACCAATACCATATGTTCGGAAACCGTCTTTGCTGGTTTATAAACATGGGTTATGTATGGTCCACATAATGCATATGAATGTGTGATTTTCACATGTATAAATTTTCAAATATGTGAGGTCAATGGAGAAAGAAATAGACAATGATTTTTCTTTTTTAAAAAGAAAAAACAGAATGGTGATTATATATTTTGAAAAGTCAAAATTCTAACAATATCCTTTTCACACTTAAATTAGCGTTAAATACCTTCACCCTGCGACAAATTAGAGGGGAAAAAAATCACTAAACTTTTTAAGTCAAGGCAACTGACAGGAAAAGTACGTCATATGGTACCTGCGTGAAGTAGTTATTTAAATCAGACCTTATTTATATAATTGTTCGCATGAAGCTATCGCTTTCGTTTACAGAAATGAAGAATCTTATATGCAAAACGTATTAAATTAGGACTAGTTGGAACTAGGACCGTAAACGAACCGAACCAAATTGAACTGAATAGTGAGTTTTTGAGTTCGAGTTTGTTTAGATAAATGAACAATTTGGCTTGGTTTATTTAGATTGACGAGCTTAAAAATTTTTTGAGTTTAACTCGATAACATTATAATTCTTTAAACAAACGTAACAGTTCACGAACAGTTTAGCTCATTTAATAAATGAGTCAAATTAGATGTTTTGGTTCATTTAATTAAAATTAACAAACAAACATAAACCAAACTCGAACTGTTTACGGATAATTTGGTTTGTTTAACACCCTTAGTTGGAACTCTTCCCTACACCTTGCTTTTCCGAAGAGAGATTTCTCATCTTACCTTTCTATTTTATCTTCTGGTTTATCTAATTAAGTTATATCATGTATATTAGTTTAAATCTTCTGGTTTATCTAATTAAGTTATATCATGTATATTAGTTTTAGACATTCAACAAATAGGCCGACCGCGTAATCCGATGGTTTAACCTATTGGCCGAACATTTTATCCATTGGCTCGACCATAAGTTGAACGTTCAATCTGTGTTAGAAGATGTAATCTCCTGTCTCTCATTCCCCTCACTCCATACGTCACCGCGCGACACGTGGCAGAAGGGATAGATGGTGAGGTTAGATGCGGGTGACCCTCATCTAGTCTCACCACTCACCCCTGCTGCTACGTGTCGCACGGTGACGCGTGAGGTGAAAAATTTATGGTGAAAGAATTCTAACCCCATGACTCTAGCCATCTCTATTGTCTTTTCATCCAAACAAACAACCTTCAAGTTCAGTCATCTCTAATCAATCATGAACCTTAATAAATTACTTTTAGAAGTTAAAGTATGCAAGATTTGTTTAAGGCACATAATTTTTTACTTTCCTTTATATATGCACACACATTAGAAGTGAATTTTGTAAACAACTTCAAAGATTTTGAATGAAACTATTTTCTTTCTTTTCTTTTCGAGCGGACCTTGGAGCAACTGATAAAGTTGTTGTTTTGTGACCTTAAAAGTCACGGGTTCCAGCCGCAAAAACAGCTTATTATACAAAATGTATGGTAACACTGCGTATGTCAGATCGCGAAGCGATTCGACCCCTTCCTAGCTCCGATGCAAACGCGGGAGTTCAGTACACCGGAAACGCCATTTTTTCCCTTCTCTCCCTTTCATCAATTCAAAGATCGTTAGTTGATTTGTTATTTCCATTATCCTCTGCTTTTTCCTTTTTTTTATGTTTAGGGGGACATATTATCAGCAAGTGGAAGTTAAAATACTTGAATTCTAGAAGTTTACACGTAAACTAACTCCAGAAACTAATTAAATACAAAACTAAAAGACGATATTAGTGATGCAAGTATATGTGTTCTTTCAATATAGAGAATACTTTATCTGCAAGTGGAAGCTCTGGAGCAGCATGACTCATACCATCGTGTGTGATGGATCTTCAAATGCTAGGAACATACCTAAACTCATTTCTTAAAAACACTTTTTTTTTTCCTTCTAAACAAAAATACTATAGAAAAGACATTAGTATATAAGATCTACATATATTACATATTTAAATGTATGTTTCAGTTTTATAAAGTATTTTTATTTAAAAGGTTCTTTTAAAACATAAATAAGGTTTAAGAAAGGAAAAATTTATGAGACCATCCTATTGTGAACAGGGCTGTACAAATTAAAAAACTGGACCAATTGATCCAACAAAATTGATCTAAACCAGAATAAATTGAATTCTGATTTTGCAGTCGGTTTATCGGTAAAGAAAAATCAGACTTGTTTATTTAGTTTGGTTTCGGTTTTAACATATACACCTGTTAAAATCGAACCGAATCGATTTACTGTAACAAATATATTAATTTTTATTTATATGTATGTATTTTAGTTTTTACCCGTATTTTTCTTCTTTTAACCCTATATTTCAGCGGCTCAACAGTCAATGCACCTTCACATCTCGTGCCTCCAACTATTTCTGCGTTTCAGTCATTTTTACTGTGTGGGTACGTCTTATAACTGTGGGAAGAGCTTAATGTTGTATTCGTGTGGTTTAGGTACTAATGCTTTTAAAATAGCAATTAATTTATAACAAGTCACCTCCTAAACTGGTATCCAAGAAAATACATATTAGATTGTCATATACTTTATTTTTTGTTTGTTACTTAAAGAATATTTATGAGATTATAACAGGACATTTTTCGCTTTTGACTACTATCTAATAGAATTGTTAATTAAGTTTATGAAGCTTCAAAGGTCGACCAACATTTTTTTTGTTTGGCTAACAATTTGAAGTAGTTTGAGAAAAGGGGGGAAAAAAAATCAAAC
>AP025047.1:3068499-3175025 GCA_036186865.1 Eustoma russellianum | reverse complement strand
TAATCTGACTAGAGGCTGTTTCTACTGCTCCAACCCATAACCTCAAGGTCACAAAACAACTATCTTACCAGTTACCTCAAAGTCCGCCCTCCTAACGAGGTTTCTGATGTAAACTCGAATCCAGTTATTATTATTTTTTCCCTTACTATGTCCAAAGGAATAGTAATTAGACTATTAAACAGCTGGTCATAAATTTACAGGGGAAAAAAAGGAAGAAAATTCAACAGCAATTCTTCACTTATGGTACATGATGTATGTGCGCTAAAGGAGAGTAAAAGGGCCAGAAATGCATCATACTGCTTTAATGAGTACCCTAAGCACGCCAATAATCATAATTAACTTCATAATGCTAATCACTCCCTCTAGACCCTCATGGAAACGGAAAAGGGGTGACTATTTCTGATTCTGTTTTGCAAAGATGTGTATATCGATCTCTCTAAAGACATTTGGGGTATGATGAGGAGATATTGATAAACATATTATACAATGAACTCAAATTTTGAAATACTTCAAGATTAACTATGAGACATCTTAGTAAATACTATAACAACAACATTACTTCATTGTCTATAGGCTCCCATCTATGGCAAGATATAGGGTCATATGTATGCAACTATACTCATGTGTTAGAAACACATAGAAGTTGTTTTCCAATTACCCATCATAAAAATTGCGTCAAACAGTGTCGATCAACTTCTACTTTTATAATATAAGAAGCGCAGTCAATTTAGTGAGTCATTTTGCTTTATTCCATCATATTATAAAGTGTGTCTTTGACTCTATTAGGAATGGGAACATCTTAATAAATACTTATAATAAATAAAAATAGACATATGGATAGCATTCTATATAATTACATAATGACATGGATCCCTTTCTACATATCAATCTTCTATTGATTATAGAGTAATCTAATATATACAGAAATTTAGTTTATTAAATTATCATATAGTTTCTGCACAAAGAATCAGGCATGAATCTCAAACCTTGAACACTTGATAGATCCCATGGATAAGTCAATTTCTATCAAATTCTCTTCCTCATTCATCTCATTGCTTTCTGCAAAGAGCTCCAATAGGCTAGGCTGATAAAAGATTGTTTCTTTGGACATTTCTTGCAGCTTTTGCTGCATAAAATACTTCGAAGTGTCTTCTCTTTGACAAACAAAGTGCCCAGTTGGAAGAGCAATTTCAATCAAACTTTCTTCATCAGAGATGTTGGAATCATCTGAGCATTCTGGGCTTTGCCCAAAATTACCTAATTGTAACCAGTCCATGTCAGAATATTCACTTGAAGATAAACATGAATAATGGTCAATGCTTTCACTTTCTGAATGCAAATGCTCAAACAATTGATCATGGGCCACTACAATTTCTTGAATTCTTGCATCCCATTTCGGCTTTTGTTCAACTGGTTGAGATTTTTTGAGCAGATTCAGCCAAATTACTCTGATTCTGAGTGCTTATGGCTTCTTCTTCCTTTACCACATTCTCCAACTCCTCTGTTCCATGCTGATGAGTGCTCATGTAACTAAAGGTTCCATCTTTTATGGCTTCTTCCAATATGACTGGCTTTTGATTAAAGAAAATCACAATAAAGTAAGACATCGCCAAGAGCATACATGTGACAGCAAGGGAACATGAAAATCCATAATCTAAAAGTGAGGGGAAAACAAGAAGTGTGGTTAGGATTGCTATCCATTGGATGGCTTTTTGAGGACGCATATAGAGGAATATTCCATTCAATATCAGATGATAGAGGAAGAAGTCACTCAAGTAGTCTTTTATATGCAGCAACAGAATCAGAACACAAAAGGAACAAAGTAACCTAAGTTCAAAACAACTAAGGGTACCTAGAATACTAAATTTTAGCCAACAACTTTCAAGAAATTATTGACCTTTTCTTTTTTGTTCAAAACCCAAATAATCAAGATTGTAACCTGATTTGGGGGCATCATCTACTGCATCAGATGAAGTAGATTTTCATCAAAGACCAAGAAGAGAAACGCTAGGAAAAGCGCAAGGGAGTTGGATGTAGTGCAAGGGACCACTGATCACTTGCCTGAAAATTTGGATCTGCCGCTTTCTTGCAAAAGCACACTATTCCCAAGACTATACTCTTACAAAAAGATTGGGATTAATTTTCAGAAGCATGCATATCAGATGGGCTTCTCCAAATTTGATTCTCTGGAGAACCTTAAAATTAGGGGATGGGATCTCCTCATCGCGCGGCCCAGGACGTGACACACGGCAGCAGCAGGGGGTGCTGAGCTGACAGCAGTAGGGGTTTGGTCTTACACCATGAACTTTACGAGAGCACTTGGAAATGAGAAAAGCCATGTGAACGAAGCAGCGCTCAACACGTCATTTCTTATCTTACTAAATTACTACACTAACGAACTAGCACACTATATACATATTATTGTGTTATCTAACTCTCTATTATTTGGGATAGAGGCTTGTTTGACCTGCCGCTCATCCTTCCCAATCTTAGCGATAACTTTTGACACCGTTGGGATATATCACAGATCTTAACGATAGCTTACATATTATTGTGTTATCTAACTCTCTATTTTTGGGATAGAGGCATTGTTTGACTGCCGCTCACCTTTCCCAGATCTTAGCGATAGCTTTTGACACCGTTGGGATATATCACAGATCTTAACGATAGCTTTTGACAAACCGTTGGAATATAGTAGGTATGTAGTGTTGTAATTTTATGAGTTTACAAATTGATAAGATATAAGTTGTAGTGTATTGCCTATTACATTAGTCTAATGATAAAACTTATCCAACGTCCGGCAAAACAGCTCATCACCTCACGGATCACATGAATTCATGAATATCAACAGATACAACACATAATTCTTTTCATTTGTTAATTCTCATTTCTTTCTGTAACGTTGCTTTTTTTTTTTTAACTTGGTTAGCCTTTATGTGAATAGCTCAAACATTATCTGGAGACGAGGTATTCCTCTGACATGAAGACAAGGTACTTCTCTGATCCAAAAATAAGGTATTTCTCTGACCCAGGAAATAGGGTATCTGGTGAAAAGTATAAAGATCTAGGGGGCATTGATTCCCTCTTTACAAGAAGACAGTGTAAAGTAAAATATGTTCTTGGAGATCTTGATATACTTCTCATGTTTAAAAATATTATTCTAGTTGTTTTTTAAATATAGTGTAATTTATAATATATTTAAAAATCAACTAATATAACAGAGAGAAGTGAGCTTTGAGATAAGTTATGGAGACTGTGTTAAAGGAGACACTTGGATTCATATGATAAGAGTGGTACGAGCCCAAATGCTTAATGTATCATAATGTAGAGCACAGTTACTGCACCGCCTACATATCGTTGTGGCGGGCCGAGTTATCCTCAGTCTTACTATTGATAAATATACTATATCGAAACTTGGTCATTTAACTATATTACCTTACTACTATATAATTTTCCACTATTATGATACTATTCAACTTTACTAACTTAAACATCGGAAGACAGTTGCGGTGCTTTCCTCTTTAAGATTGTCCATCTTATGATTGTGGACCTGGCCCGCTCAAATAAGGCTTGATATGCATCAAAAAGCTCCCCAAAGAATGACCCAACAAATGGATGCACGCAATGGTCCTGACATTACATTGTAAGAGTTTCACCTTCAACTCCAACTCCAACATGTAACTTCGTCAGCCTATAGAAGAAGCATCTTCTGTTTGATGCGAAAAGTTGTGTTTATGAAGAACGTCTTTTTTATCATAACCAACTTGGCACAGATGAAACATGAATTTCAGAAACAATACCATCCACAATCCACTACACGAATAGGAGACTTGTTAATCACTCATTTAGCACCCAGCCTTATCCTTTTCCCATAAGATTTCTTATTCACCCTTTGGAGAGAGAGCTGTGAGACCATCAATTTTGGGTAAGCCTTCCCCCCCCCCCCCCCCCCTAAAAATCTTATTACCATTCACTTGTGTGTTAGAAGCATTATTTTGCATCTGAGAAAATTCTGGATCCTTCGGTTTCGTGTTTCAGACACTAGAAAGAATCACATAGTGGTTTGACCCAAAGTGGAGGATTCTTACAGTGAAGATATCAGAAGTGTGTAGCTGAAAATTTACCTTGCCACGCATCAAGTAGACAATACTTCAACTGAAAGATCACAAAAATGTCACTAGCGCTGAAAAAATAGAGATGACCGACAATATAGAATTGCTTATGAAGACTAGGCAACAAATCCGCAGAGGGCGATTTGCATACATTTGCAAGAACTCCACTGAAGTTGTCGCTTTCAAATATACGATGGAATAATACAATTGAGAACACCCCCCCCCCCCCCCCCCCACAAAGAAAAAAAAAAATGAGCCATCAGGTAATCTAATAATTTGAAATACATACAACACAGGAAACCAAGCCAAACAAGGGAAGAATCACCAAAATTTTCTGGCTGTTTCTAGCAAACTTCACCCATAATGGGGGGGAAAAAAAGAATACCAGCGCCGTGATGAGTCCTGAAGCAGCAGACAAAATTTGCCACCAGAAAAGGGCTCCTACCTGAAATTTCTCTTCTTTTAAGTTGGTAGCTGATAGACACTTAACAGAGAACTGTTAATTTTCACAGAAAAAGGACCAAGAATTTCCAGCAGACTTCACACAGAAATCGGCGTATCAAACTACTCCCATCCTCGTGTATTCTTTAGCAGTAGGCAAAATAGCCCCCAAGAAAAGGATAATATCTGAAATTTCTCTTCTCCCTGAGTTGGCCCAAAATTAACTAGGAACTTGCCAAAAATCCATTCCGCCTTGACAAAGGTTTACCACTCCATGCTTACGGGGATTTTAGGAGATACGGTCATTAAGAAATGAGTAAATTCTCCTTTCAAATACACGAGCCAGTTCCGTTATTTCAGATTCTCTGATCTGCCTAGTTATGTTGTCATCCTGCCACAAGCATTTACTTTTACGGGATAATCTGTGCCCAATGTCTATAGTCAAGCTAGCAACCTCACTTTTGCTCGTTAAAACTTCCAAAACATCTTTGGTGTATTGAGGATGCGACACAATTCTATTCAAGAAAATGAGCGCCTCGCGTAGCAGCAAGCTTCTGTTCAAAGGAGAACAATAAAAATGTATAGACTTGCGCGCAAAATTAAAGAGGATAAAAAAATCCAACACTTCAACGCATATAAAACCAGTAACCATTTCAATCAAGTCCAGATAATGACTCTGGATAAAACTAACAGAAGGCAACTATACGAAGACAATTATTTATATGTTCCAATAGAAAGAAAAGCAAAGGTGTCACAACAACTCAAACATATCCAATACTTTCCTTTTTCTTTTCTTTCATCTTTTGCTTTTTTTACACACGCACACAGGGAAGGGAGATAAAGATTCGACCCCTTAGTGACACCCTGGGAGTGCAATGACTTTTACCAGTAAGTCAACTCGAACATCTAACATGCGGGATTTAATTAACGAACAAAAGCTAAATAAGGGAATCATCTACCGGAAAGTCACAGAAGGTACGGAGATAAGACTACTGGCCTCACCTGCCCACTTTTCCCAGGCTATGCTACAGTCAGACTGGCTAGGCAGACAATCAGATACCAATTGCATATTTTTCTTATCTTCCTTGTTGGTCACTATTCTTTAGTAGCCTAACATTACAAAATAAAATTTTGAAAGCAACCGAATTATACCTTTCTTTGAAGGCATCAAAAGTCTGAGTAGAACCCGAGGCTTCAAGGTCCACATCCAAAACCAAGCCCTGCAAAATGCAAGTAAGGATGCTGCTCCCCTTCTGAAGCCTGTGATGTAACATAATAGCTAAGCCAGTGCCTCCTAGAGATGCTAAGAAAGCTAGCAATGTTATTGCAGACTTCCGAAGCTTCAATTCCTGTAAGTTGAGCATGCATGACAGTTTGCTAATTGACTGGTCACGTCACATAATCAGGGATTCATAAGCAAGCTAAGTGAAAAGAAAACAGAGACAAGAATTCCAGTAATGACCCAGGAACATCATAGGAGAAAAAGATAGAAAAGAGAGAGATATCATTTTTGAAATTTCAGCTACTTGGCAGATGCTGTTATTCACATATATAAACTTATTATAATGTATTTACAAGTTCTTGTATTTCCCTGCTGCAGATATTACAGCCAAAAATATATCACAAGTGACGTCTGATGCAGATTTCACATACAGCTAAATGTCTATTACAAGTAATAAGGAATGTAAAAACAGGGCATACTCAGCAAGCCTTATCACAAAAGCAAATCATCTTTGGTAAATTATGCAAGAGATGCAAAACAGTACTCTTACTGCTAATAAAATACGAGGATCTCCCTCAAGTACAGTAATTTCGCAACCACAAGATACGAGATTCGGAATGTATTCCAATCGTCCTTTAATGTTAAAAAGAATTCCACACGTCCCTCAAAAAGAAAAAGGCCGTGCAGTGGTCAAAACCATCTTGCCCAAAAAAATAATAATAATAAAAATGATAAGATGAAGATGATGACGATGACATAAGAAAGCAAAAACGGATAGATGTGGGTGATTTTTGGATGCAAAACCAAGATGCCACACTCTGAATGTACGGGCATCTTCAAGATCTCTCTCCCTGTCCTTGTTCTTCGATGAAATCCCTCAATCACCATATTTAGTAAAGCTTTAGAAACTATGTAACTTCTCTTGCAATGACTGCACTTATTCAGGACCCATTTAAATTTCTAATTTCTTGACAAACCCACAATACAAGTTGGTTTCTGGTAGGAAGTTAAGGCTACATGTATGCCACACGTTTGTTGCAGATGAAAACTTCCTCTTGGTGTTAGACCAAATGTATTCATGAGAATCCTGCCAACAGTATTATTATTTTTTTGGTGTTACTAGCCAGCATTAGTTAATTAAATTCAGCAGCACTTCTCTTCCTAATAGATGGAGAATTCATCTGTGCTCATATGGGTGCAAAGAAACGTAGACAATCCATTTTAAACCAGTGTAAACAGAAGAAACATGGTGCCTAAGCTCTGTTCGAAGTTCTCCCGAAAAGGAAAAAATAAAATATGAAAGTGAAAGATAAGATGGCAAACAAACAGAAAAGTGTGTTTTGGGGGGGGGGGGGGGGGGGGGGAAGTAACAGCAAAAAGATCACATCTTACTTACTTCTACACTATGTTCATTGCACATCACACAATCCCCCAACCCTTCCATGATCTCACCAAATTCTTCGAAGGTTGACTTGATTTTTGCATCAATCTCCATAGGGACTGAATTCTCCCCTCCCTCTTGATAACCAGAAGAAAATAGAGCTGTTACTTTTGGACCTTAGTTCAAGGCATAATTGGATAGAGCATTAGATACAAGGCAGAATACCACCCAAAGCAGGAAAATACAAAATTTGCAAAACGGAACAGATTTTTCAAAAAGGTTTAAGCAGAGATCTCTGACAAATTAAAAATGGGATTATACTTAAATGCCAATTGGATAAAACATTACCAAACATGAACAATAACCACTTGAGAATATAAAGACCATACTTGGCATTCTTTCTTCAACAAAAATTATTGTTAAACATTCAATTAAAAGAACTGGTTCAGCTTGATATGCAACACGAAAAGCATTATAGAAAACAAGAAATATTATTCACAAAACAACATGCTATACTACTTCAGCCTGTTAAAGGAATACAATTCAATCTAGGATGTAAAATTATAATAATTTGTCTTTTTATGTTGGGTACCCTACATACCTATAATCATGCTTGAAATATACAAAGTCAGGAAGGTAATGCACATGCCAGAAGGCCCTCAACAATTCTGCGAAGTTGAATATAAAGTAATGACGCCCTCAAAAGAACACTGATCGTCAAAGAAAACAATATGACAAGCTAACACTGAAGCACAATGACAAACTTGGGAGGCTCAAAGTCAAAGTCTTTGAGAAAGGAAAAGCTACATCTATATGGCCGACAAATACTTCACTTGAGCTTTCTTTTCTTTTTTGCCCTATCTTTCCTCCATTTAATTTTTATGCCATTGGAGGTGTCATATTGGAAGAAGGTTGGCATGCAAACCGGAAAATGCTGTGTAATCTAGGAATCGATTTAACCCAGATTAGCCCCGAAAAAATAAAGGCTTGTCTCTTTTCCTTTTCCTTTTTCTTTTCTTTTCCTTCCCTTCTTTAATCAGTGCTTTGACAGAAGAAGGAAATTACCATAAATATTCAATATATTGCAGGCAAGAAACAAAAGCTACTTACAATTAAGTAACTGATAGAGGAGATTAATCCCTTGTTTACGAACAGGAATGCCAGCTTCCTTCCTCAAAAGTTGAGATATAACTTTAAAGACCAAGGCTGACGCCAACCTATAAAAAAGCACTTATACATCTCTAATGCATAAGGTAATACAAGTACATGGAAAACCATTTTACAAACTTACTTGTCCCTCTCAGAGTATGCATTGCAGCTTACGGTAATAACATTCATGATTGAAACTGCTTCCAGTCTCACTCTTTCTTGAATGTCTTTTCTTCTTAAGATTTCGCACATTAACACATATATGGAAGTCGAATCAAAATAAGAAAGAGACATATCCTGGCATTGTGCAAATGACTTTCTCTTAAGGTTGAGCAGTTCAGCTCCCTGTTTAAAAAGGCCTTTGTAAAATTTCTTATGGATATTGGGAAAAAGAAGACACTCATCGTCAGAAGATTCAGATTCACGTACACTAAATGGTGTCTCCTCAGCAGAAGGGCCACTCACCATAATATTGTCCCTGATAAAATAAATTGGAACAGATCACATAAGAAAGCCTAATTTATAGATCTTTCCTACATATCTCAATCTAAAGGACACTCTGTCACCAATCATTCTGCATTTTAGCGAAAAATATGCTGGAAAACAGATGCCAGTCTAAACAGGTTCTCGAGTTTCTATACTTGGAAAATTATTCCTGAATGTTGAATTCGATAACCTTTTCCTTTTATAAAAATCTTTAAAAACTATAGTACAAACACAGCACCACCACCAGCTTAGCAAATCAACAACGCCAACTATCACAAAAAGCTTTTTATTTCATCAAATTTTATTAAAATTCAAAATGTACAAAAATGGTATCCATTATCATAGGCAATACCATAGATAATTGCTCACTTCACATTCAGCTATATGTTAGGCAAAGCCTAATACTAAGGACCAATTAAAAACCAATATAGTGGCCATAGGAGTCTTGGACCAATACTGTACGTTGGATCAAAATGTACATAAGCTTGCCATTCAGGCATCCAAAGCAAAACAGAACAAAGCAAAAGAAGGTTTAGCACACATAGCCCTATAAAGCTAAGGACAAAACTAATAGTAGAATTTAAGTGCCCAAAAGTTAGCCAGACAGGCTTCCATAACAAGTCAAGTCAGAATCAGGAACTGTGGACATGACTAGGAAGTAGGACTAGGATTAGAGAAGACTTTCATTGTGATGCCAAGGTTAGAAGAAAGTTACCAGTTAAAACTTACTGCACTTGTAACCCCTCCAAGGGACTGCAGAGTAGCATATGCTTTCTAGAATCTCCTTTAGCACTGCCGCATAATCTTTGCCAATTTGTTCATAGTCTATTGTTCCTCTCTCCAGATGTGGTAGACAGTAGCTGAGAAGCAAAAATGAGCTATGTCCTTGTGAAATTTTGAGTTTCAAGCATTTCAAGAGGTGAGCCAGTTGATAATATTTTGCCATATGCAAGTCTTGTCTTGCATTTCGTTTATTTTAAAATTGCTCCCCACACATTTGCTGAGTATAGACATTAGAAGAATAGGTGTTCATGGTCTGTCATGTAATTGTCACACAAGACACATGTATTAGTTTGAATCAATCTCCAATCCAGAAAATTGTCTTGTGTATCCATTCTCTTACAACATGCAAACCAAAGTATGATTCTATAACGTAAAAGATAATGATTACACCAACGATTTTCTCCCAGTCAAATATAGGCAACAGAGACTGAAAGGCCTTTGCAGCATTTTTCATAGAAAATATAAAGTTTGGCTTCTAAATCTATGAATATGGGCTTCCCAATCATTGTACCCAGTCTTTCTAAGGTAGTTGGATTGAAATATTTTAGTCTCAAGAAAGGAAAATGTACCCAGATTGGAATGACATTCGGCTTTTTCCTTTTAGTATTTTTCTCAAGGTTCCATGGCCAAAAAAAAAACACTTTGTTACCAAATGGTAGAGGCGAGAGGTCTAGAATATCTTCCCAATCTTTTTGTGTTTCAAGGACACCTTTGCTGCTTTATTTCTTTTCCACTAAGTTTTTCAGGTTGATGAAGAATGCATTGTTGTCTAGAACCTATCCAAAAACAGTAGGTAGCATAGCAACAAATTTTTTCCCTTTCTCAACCTTAAACATGTACGATTGTGTGGTAGAAGTTTTCTCATGTTTGAAATCCGGTTGAGAAAACTTATCCATGCCGATTTCGCACGTACAAGGCCTTGCATGTCGTTAATTGAGGCTAGATCACGAAAATCTGGTCATTTTGAGGCAAAATAGGAGATAGGCAGGCGTTCCGGCCGCTTATCGCGGCAGCCAGAGAAGCCCGCCTCCTCTAAGTTTGGGTTGTTTGTTACGAGGAGAGAGAAGGGAAAGGAGAGGAGGATTTGGGTGGAAGAGTTGCTTAAGATGACTTCGATGCATTAGAGAAGCCTTCAGAGAGGAAAGAGGAAGAGAGAAAATGGTGAAGAAGCTACCGTTGATGAGGCGACGTTGAGAACGCAAACTCTCTCTACTCTTTTTCTCCCCATTCTCTCTAAAAACAAACCTCGTAACTTCTTCAACCCTGCCCCCATCTTTTCGACACCCAGTCCTCCATCACTCACAAACGAAACCACTGCCGATAGAGTTCTCTTAACCCACTTTAGCCGCCACACGCGACTTGCGACCAAAATTCTAACTTCTTCTCTTCTGAAATGACTGGATTGACTTGATCTCAACTCGATCTATGCTCGGAGGCGATTCCCCAGTCTTCTCCGACCGTTCTGGTGCCTTCACCAGCCTCTAGCGAACAAAATCTACTCTCTTCTCTTCTGAAAATGCTTATTTTCTTGATCTAAACTCAATATAAGCATGCAAGGCTTAGAACGTGCAAAATCGACATGGGCCAGCCTGTTTAAAGCCAATTTAAACATGAAGAGTCACTCTACCGTTTTTTCTACTACAATGATGGAAAGGGGGAAAATCTTTTGCAGTTTCTTCAAACGAAGTCAGCAGTGAAAAACAAAAATAGGACTCTTGAATCATTGTCCAAGTAATGGGCAAGAAAGCCTCTTTTCTCAACTTTGAAAATTTTGCAAAATACACATGGAATAGCAAGGGGCTAATAGAAACTCAAAAAAATGTCAGAAGGCCTCTTCATTTTCAGATTCCAATCTAAAGATTCAATGATCTTTCCATTTTCAATGGAGTCAATGACACATTTTTCCTTGACTTTGAAATGTGATGGAATAAAGCAAAATGACTCACTAAATTGGTTGTGCTTCTTATATTGTGAAGTAGCAGTTGATATCGACACATCCTGACGCATCATTATGGGTCATCGGGAGACCTCTGTGTGTTTCTAACACATAGGTATGGTTGCGTACATCTGACCCCCCCCCATACCCCATCATAGGAGGGAGCCTCTAAGACAATGGGGTAATGTTGTTGTAATCTAAAGATTTAATAAACAAAATTATAGAACTTTCTCCAATGTCATTTGGTAACAGGATCTTGTTCTAGTGTCCTTGGACACCATATAAGAAAATTGAAAAGCTAAAACTCAATGTTCCTATTTGAGTGAGATTGCCTTCTTTGAGGCTCCAATACTTCAACAAGAACACACTGGGAAAGATTGAGAGTCTCATTAAAAAAAACCATTCTTCACGGACCGAGCCACAAATGCACACGCTCATGTTTCTTTTGCAAGGATTTGCGTTGAAATCAAAGCTGGAGATCTCCCAAAGAAGGTATTGTTCACTGATGAATACGGAAATGTTATTTAATAGATTACTTATGCATGGATGTCAATTCAATGTCCATCTTGTAAATCATTTGGTCACTCTACGGAAATGTTATTTAATAGATTACTTATGCATGGATGTCAATTCAATGTCCATCTTGTAAATCATTTGGTCACTCTTGTGAGGTTATGAAGCAGCAGAGGCCCAGCCAACCACACGAAAGACTCAAAGTTTCAACCAGCAGCAAAGAAGAATTGAACAACCAAGAAAAGAAGAGAATGAGAAAGTGCCAGGTGAAGATTAAAGAAGAAGACCAACAAGGGATTCTACATAAAAGCTCTATTTGAATTCTTTAAAGCGGTTTAGCAAGAAGCAGGATTGGGTGGTTGCCTGCAATCAAGACCTCAAAGCTCTTTTCGTGATGAATATAAATGAGAAACATGTTGCGAAAGTGATGTCAAAAAATAAATTTGATGCTATGGAGAATAAGGAACTGTGCATAGACAGAACAACTTTCATGAGTGTACTCCGGATTATAAATTAGAGAAAAAACATGCCCCCTCTGAATTTGAAGCTAAAGAATAAGGGTGGAAATGAAGGTAAAAAAAAGCTTATCACGGAGGTTGGCTCGGAAGAAAGGAAAGACGCGGAAAATAGAAGAAATTCTCAGCCAACAATTAACTGAAGCTGGTATATTTGGTGATAAACTTGTCAAGGAGAACCACAAAGAAGAAAAGGATGCATACACAGCGGCAGCAGAAGATGATGATGAAATAGAAAGAAAACATGTGTTTGAAGTTTCTAAAGCCAAGCCAAAGAATAACCAAAGAGGTAAAGTGAAAAAACACTCTCATGAACCGAAATTGAATATGTTGAAACTATGATAGTTGAGCATGAATAGAATATTCATGATCCCCCTATTCATGTTGGTGGGGACTAAGGTCAAAGAACAAATTCATCAGTCTGATTTAATGGTCGACATGACGGAGGACACTGGTACAAAGGCTGTTAAACAATATAGTAGAGATAAAGAGCAGAAGAAGAAGACCAAAGGAATAGTTTTGGTCTCCCTTTTGGGCTTTCATTGACTTTTGAATTGCTTCCTAAAACTAGAAGGCTCTGTCTATTGTTGGTTTAAAAGCACATTAAGCAATTACTTATGGTATTGCCTGTTATAATGGCTACCTTGTATGCATATTTTTTAATATCAATGAATTTTAACTTACAAAAAAGAAGAGGCGAAGTTACCGTTGGGCGGGGTAAGAGAAAAGGGAGAACGTTTTTTCAAGAGAGAATTGAGAAATGCTAAATCACAATGATCATCAGCAAAAGTTTCCATGAGCAGGAAAATCTGGCTGGTATAGACTACAAATTTGATAGTTGCATAAAGGCAAAATCATCCTCAAAAGTTTCAGTAATAATTCCACAAACATAACACCCACACCATCTTAATATTAATGATGCCGCTTATCGTCTGAAAATGTTTCCACGAGCAGGAATATTCTCGGTGGTAAACATAGATTACAAAGCTAATAGTTACAGAAAGGTATAAGGATCCTCAAACTTCCAGTAATATGGAGAGTTAAATCCTACTTCAATCCTCAAGAAATAATTATCGTCAAGCCAACAGAAACATAGATTCAGCATTGCATGTATTGCAAGATCATAAAGAACTCTCCATCATCACAATGGTAGCTTTCATGGAGCTTATCAAGCCTGTTAATAATTTCAAGGGAAAATTATTTTTTCCTCCCATGTGGTTTAGTTTAATACATGACAGACACCATGTGGTTATTTTTCCGACTTTTACCTCCTCTGTGGCTTTGGACTAAAGGGTTCTGGTCACTTTTTAACCAAACCATCGGGGTTGTTTGTTCTGACTAATAATACCCTTCCACTGCGGCCTCCCCTTCATCATTAGCCTCATCTTCATTCATACCCTCATCTTTTTGGTGAAATTTGATTAATCAAGATGGTGACTTAACATGTGAACTCATAGGTCACAGCCGGCTACGCCGGAGATCAGAGTGGCGGCACAAGGCATCTCGCCGCGAAGACCAGCAAAACTTCCGTGACTAGAGCAGTGGCCCGACCCGTTTCAGCAAGCCTCTCTAGCAGCAGCGTAAGTTTTTGGCAATTCGACATCGACGGTGGTGTAGCTCGTTCGGTGATAACTTCTGGTCTGCGAATTTCCGGGGCATTCTTTTGAAATTTTGACTTTTCAGCAGGTATGTACACAACTCTAGTCTATTGATTTATATTTTGGGAAACATCCGATTTTGAATCTTTTATTGGGTCTGTGAGCCCTATTGTTACAAACAGCTGGTATTGATTGGAGCCCTTGAGCAGTAAACTAATGGGACTTTTTGGTAACCATTGGATATACTGCTTATTTAGCTAATTTTACATTTAACTCAGAGACTCCAATTTTAACTTGAGACTATTGCCTGGTGAGAGAATGGAGAGGTGAGAGGCCATGGTCATAGCCTGCTAGCAAGATTTGAGGAAACAAACGGAAAAGAAAACTCATTCCTAAATTTTCTAAAAGTATGATGCAGAAGAAAAATGAATTGCTATTGTCCTAGTCTGAAGAAAAGGGGAATGACTTGTCTGCTTTTCTGAAGAAAAGGGGAATGACTTGTCTGCTTTTCCGGCAACTGGTGGTGCCAAAAGGACAGCGGAAGAATGACGGAGAGTGGGAATGGAGGTGGAGACGGAATGGGTTTTCTGATGGGGATGAAATGGAGGTAGAAGAAGAAAAAGGGATATTTTTGGTTGATAAAATCTTTTTTTTGATGACCTTTACACCCCCTCTCGCCAGAGTAAGGTTTTCCGTCGAAAATTGGTGCGTGTGTGACACCACCCCTCTGATTTGGCCTGAAATTGGCCAAGAACCATTAGTCCAAAACCACTAAGAGAGGTAAAGGTCGAAAAAGAAAACCACAGGAAGTCTGCTTGTATTGACCCAAATTACATGGGAAGAAAAGGTAACTTTCCCTAATTTCTGTATTGAAAAGAAAAAAAATGCTGCAAGACAGTCCTCAAAGCTTTTGAAATTGAGATACAGAGAGGAAGAAGATTGTTGCTGCGGAAGCACTCTAGAATGAAGGAGAGGCTGTGCTGCTTGAGGAAAGAAGATGGGCTCAATGTCGTTGAGATGTACAAAGCCCCAGCAGAATAAAGCAATCAGTAAACTATGAAGGAGAATTCTTGATAAATGGTCCTCAAAGTTTACAGATACCACGCATAAGTGGTTCCTCAAAACACCCAGCAAGATGTTCTAATTCTGACATTTCGACTTCCTTGCAGTATTAGTTTCCTAGATATTCTGCTAAAAAATATTGCATCCACTGAGAATAAAAATACTTGCAGCAGTCTAAGACCCAGTTCAAACTATATGCCTTACCACAAAAAGGCATAAAAGATGTGCAATTTTACTGATTTTATCAAAAAAAAAAAAAAAAAAAAAAAAAAAACTAAAGAGGGAAACAGCAAAGATGTCATATATTACACTAAAAACAATCTTCTCAATTGGAATCCATCCAACTTCATATTCTTAGACTCTTGAAAGATGCAACTATCCCCCTAAATTTCAATGCACAAAGTAATGAACCCTTGAGAAGACAGTGATGATTGAGTTTAGCTGGAAAAGAAAGCTGCTTCTGTGCATAGACACTGATCATTCATAATGACGGTAATCAAAAGATACTTTGGGGGGGGGGGGGGAATCTTAAACATGAGCCCGTGTTAAAGGGTAGTCAGTTATTAAAAGCATTCTGCTTGTGTTTCATTGAAGGAAGGAACGGACCAGTTTGGATATACTTCCTCATGAAACTATTTCTGGAACTTGAATCCACGACCTCAGGTCACAAAACGACAGCTTTTATTGTTGCACCTAGACTACAACACATGTTTTAAACATAGAGACAAACAGAGACACACATACACACACAGAGAGAGAGAAAGTATACCTCATAGTAAATTTTGTCTGTGTACTGAAAGCATGCTTCAGGACCACATGCAGGACATGTAAAGATTGATAAAGAACGACGCCCTGCCACAAAGAAATGAGATAATTAAAATAAAATAAATAAAATAAAATAATAGAAAGAAGACACAAAATTGTAGTCCATGGATGCCTGATACTCAAAAACAGCATGCACAATTTGATCTATCGACAGAGACCAAAGTGAACAGGCATAACTTTTTTCAGTTCGACCTCATTGCTACATCGCGAAACAGATGACAGCCCAAGGATACTCAAAAGAGGTTTCTGATCAATTTCACAAGGTGAGGCTACTTAGCCATCTCATGGAAGAGGAATCAGTTGCATCACACCAGGGCCTTACCCAAAATAAGGTAAAGATGCAGTTGGGATACCGCGTCATCCATTTTTTGTATGATCAATTGCATTTGTTGGACAGGTTAGTGGCTAGGTCTAGTGAAATTTAATGCGGAAATTAAGGCTTAGTCCACAACCAAAAGTCACGAAGCCAGTTGAGAAGGATAGGGAAGCATATATATTTTATGGTAGGGAGACAGATCCTAGTCAACTTCCAAATCAAAAGAAAATAGTGGGCAAGAATACTGTGGAATAAGAGAAGGATGGCTAGGCAAGCTATGAACCCATGACTGGCAACTTTGCAGAGACTGAGAACCCAGGAACTCAGTATAGATTACATAGGTAGGGTTCAGTAAAATGCCAATGTCTGTCACTCATACGACCAATTTGACGCACAAACACTTGCTCTTTAGTTGTGTACTTCCCAAGAAGGTATAGAAGCAGGTGCTGAAAATTGTAATGTGCCAGCAGGATCTTCCAGTGGGTAGAATTACAAAATTTTACCAGTTGCTAATTTCGTTCCTACAAACCAAATCGTGACAAACTAGCATCTTGCTTTACAAGTTCCAATAAAAGGAAGGAGAAGATCGACGAAAGCTTCGCAAGTTTGAGGAACCGATGGAAATGGAGAGAGGCAAAGCTTTAAGGAAAATCAAGGAAGATGAGCGCCAGAAGAAAAATTGGGGAAAAGAAAATATATTTAGTTTTCCACATTCAAGCTTAGCATTCTAGATCATTTGAGTGATGGGAGAAGTATACACTAAAGACTCCTATTTACACTAGTGCAATTTTACTCTATGCACCAATTGAAACCGGTAACTTGAATTTTTGAGCAATCCAAGAAATTCATGAAAAGAAGACTTTGAGCCTTTCGAGGACCCTTAATCCAACAAAAGCTACACCAATGTTGTATTCCTAAGGGCCATACGAAAAATAAATAGCAAAGACCATAGAAACACAATGAAAACAAATGTTAAACTAGTAAGAATAGAGGGTTCAGACATGCTACTCATGCTACACGATCTCTGGCCATAACTGGTTACTTTTGAACATTTATATACTTCACACAAGGACTCAATACACGGAAAAGAAGAATAAACCCTCAATATGACCTTACATCTTCCAGCTGGCATAGACTGACCAGAGAGTTAAGCAAGTCTTCCAGTCTTGCCGTTTCATTGCTAATCTGCAATCATGAAAGAGAACAGACTAAAAGTTAATAAATTGTACCGACAGAAGTCAGCATAAGAGAAACCGAATGCTAATATTTTGTTCACGAGGAAAAGTCATTTGAGAAGAGACACTCCTCAAGAAAAGAATATTCAACACGACCCCTAGTACAAAGTGAATATTCAACACGACACTACTAGTAGTGGTATTTGTTCATGAGGAGAAGTTATTTGAGAAGAGACACTCCTCAAGAAAAGAATATTCAACACGACCATTTGTACAAAGTGAATATTCAACACGAGCACTTGAAGTAGTAGTAGCAGTATTTGTTCATGAGGAAAAGTTATTTGAGAAGAGACTGTGGGAACCCTCTTGCCGTGATTGATGCAGCCGTACTAAACACTAGGGGCAGCAACCATGGAAAACGGCAACAAGAGTTTAGGCCATGATGAATTGTATGTAATTATTGTATGTTGTAAATGAGATGCTTAATTGTAGGAGGAAATTAAGGGTAGTTAATAGGAAGATTTTCAGTTTTGTAAAGGTAGTAAATAGGGGCTTAATGACCGGTTTTTATTGCATTAAAGGTAGGAGGATAATATCCCTTTAATGATGGGATGAATAGTAAGAATTGTATATATTCTGTAACACTTTTATGGAAAGATCAATGAAGGAAAATTTAGTTTCCTCACAAATCCTGCTGGCCGAAAATACTCACATGGTATCAGAGCCAAAGCAGTAAACAATCCACTACCAAAAATCATTCTCATCCACAAGCAAGATGAGCTCCCAAACACCTACCTCCATAGCGGCACCATCCGCTTCCTCTAGCGCCGCCGCCACCACCCCAACAACGCCCACCAATGATACTAGTTTCCAACAAACTCTCAGTGAGAGCTCTTCTCTTCAAATCATCAATCACAAGTTGAATGGCAAAAATTTTCTGTTATGGTCCCAGTCCGTTCTAATGGTGTTGCGAGGCAAAGGAAAGTTAGCTTTCATATCCGGCCAAGCCACTAAGCCGGATGTCGATGATGCACGCTACCCAGCCTGGGAACTGAACAACTCCCTGGTTATGTCATGGCTCATCAATTCCATGGAACCTCATATCAGTCGTACCTATCTCTTCTTGTGTACCGCAAAAGCCATTTGGGATGATGTACATGAACACTACTCGGATCTTGAGAATGCTTCTCAAGTATTTGAGATTAAGAATAGACTCAAGGAGATGCGTCAAGAAGGAATGAGTATAACAGAGTACTACAATTCCTTACAAACCTTATGGCAGGAACTTGATCTCCACTATGAGGCAGACTGGGGAGATCTTGAAGGAAATGTCAAATTCAAAGAACATCTTGAGAAGGAACGACTGTATGATTTCCTTGCCGGATTGAACAAGGAATTGGATGAGGTGAGGGGTCGTATATTAGGCAGAAGGCCCTTGTCATCGTTAAGTGAAGCATTTGCTGAGGTACGAAGAGAAGAAAGTAGGCGACGAGTTATGCTTGGTGAAAGGAAGGAGGCGCCACCTAGTGCGCATGTTGAACGGTTGGGTGATGTCTCTGCTCTAGCCGTTAAAGGTGTTGGCTCTCGTCCTGGAACTCGACCTAGGTGTTCTCACTGTAATAAACTAGGACACACCCAGGACAAATGTTGGAGTCTACATGGAAAACCACCTGACATGAAGAACAAAAAGATGTCACAGCCCTATGGCCGCAGCCTTGCTACTGTTACCGAACATAGTTCCCCATCCAGCAGTTGCGGTCAAGTCACGCTGAATCAAGCACAACTTGAACAGTTGATGTCGCTCTTAAAGACACAGACTGAATCGCCGCCCCAGACTAATACTCAATCTCATTCAGGTATGGCTAATTTTGTGGAAACAGTCCCTTGGATTCTAGACACAGGGGCAACAGATCACATGACAGGTAATATGTCTCACTTCACAACATATTTACCTAGTTCTGGAACTTTGAGAGTTAGAGTGGCTGATGGGACCTATGCGAAGGTCGTTGGTAGAGGTTCAGTTAAAGTGTCTCCTTCCCTTACTCTTGAATCAGTACTATATGTTCCTACATTGATGTGCAATTTGATTTCCATTAGTAAACTCACGAAGGATGTGAGGTGTGTGGCTAAGTTTTCTGATCAAATGTGTATTCCGCAGGAGTAAGGGTCGGGGAAGATGATTGGCACTGCTAGAGAATCGAGTGGCTTATATCAACTCGAGAAAGATCTTCCACCAGAGACCAAGAAAACTGCACTTCAGACCTCTTTTTCCCACTCTTCCCATCACGCCTCCCATGTCCCAAATTCTGATGTACTTCTTCTTCATAAAAGACTAGGACATCCTAGTCTCAGTTATCTCAAAAAGTTATTTCCATTTAATGATAAACAGTTGTCTACTCTACATTGTGATGCATGTACATTCGCTAAACAAGTTCGACACAATTATTCCCCCAAGGCATACCATGCGTCCGCTCCTTTCTATTTAGTACACAGTGATCTTTGGGGTCCATCACGTGTAAAGAATATTTCAGGTGCAAAATAGTTTATTACATTCATAGATGATCATACACGGGTATGTTGGGTCTATCTTCTAAAGGATAAAACCGAGGTTACCACTATCATACAAAATTTCCACTCAATGATAAAAACCCAGTTTCAAACCACCATCAAAGTTCTTCGTACTGATAATGGCACTGAATATTTCAATCACGCTATAAATTCGTATCTAGCCTCGGAAGGTATTATACATCAAAGTTCTTGTCCTGATACACCATAACAAAATGGTGTAGCAGAACGCAAAAACCAACACTTATTAGAAGTTGCCCGAGCCTTAATGTTCACTATGCATGTTCCAACATATCTGTGGGGAGAAGCTGTTCTCACCACATGTCACCTAATCAATCGTCTTCCATCCAAACTACTTCAATACAAATCACATTTGTCCACTCTTCAAGAGATATATCCCCTATTTCTTGGAGGTTCTACATTACCCCTCAGTGTTTGGCTGCGTAGTATTTGTTCACTCTCGAAATCTCATGTCTTCTAAGTTGGATCCACGCTCTCACAAATGCGTCTTCATTGAGTATTCTCCTACTCAAAAAGGCTACAAATGTTATTCTCCTACTCTCCGCCGGACCCTCACCACCATGGACCTTCTATTCCGTGAACACGAGTCATTTTACCCTCACTCTCAAGACCACTTGGATAACCTTTTTCACCTTGATGTTCGGCCCACTCCATACAATAAACCACTGCCTCTACCTACCATCCCCAGCAGCGGTTCAGGGGGAGCACCGGTTGAACCGCCGAACCACAATGGCCCGCTGAACCAGAACCAGCCAAACCAGAATGGCCAGCCGAACCAACCGAACCATAATGGCCAGCCGAACCAGAACCAGCCGAACCATAATAGTCCACAACCAAGTCAACCATGTCCACCCGACAGCCAAAAGTCACCCAAAATAATTGTTTATTCACGAAAAAACCAAATCCGGGTTGATAAAGACACGGGTATTTCTCCAGAGTGCCAATCCCCAGAACCGGTCCCTGTTTCCTGCAATGAGGAGGAGGTATTGGAGACTTCGACTGACTTGGATGTACCTATAGCCCTACGGAAGGGAAAAAGAGTATGTACTCAACATCCTATTTCAAATTTTGTTTCTAATGTCAAGTTGTCAACCAAGTTTGCAGCATTTTCTGCAAAGGTCGCAAATGTCCAAATTCCTAAGAATATAGAGGAGGCACTTGCAGACAAGGATTGGAGAGGTGCAGTTCAAGAAGAGTTGGGGGCATTGGAAAAGAATAACACGTGGAAAGTTGTAGAATTGCCTGAAGGAAAGCGACCAGTTAGCTGTAAGTGGGTGTTCTCTGTAAAGTTCAATGCAGATGGGAGTATTAGTCGTTACAAGGCACGGCTAGTAGCCAAAGGCTTCACTCAGGTATCCGGTATTGACTATAATGAAACTTTTGCACCAGTGGCTAAGTTAAACTCGGTAAGAATTCTACTGTCTCTAGCAGCTTGTTTAGATTGGCCACTACAACAATTGGATGTTAAAAATGCCTTTCTAAATGGTGATCTTCATGAGGAAATATATATGGACTTACCACCTGGCTATTCCAGGGGGAGTAACTTGGTTTGCAGGCTACAAAAGTCATTATATGGTTTGAAACAATCTCCGCGTGAATGGTTTGGAAAGTTCACTCAAGCCGTTAAAACTCAAGGGTTTAGACAGTCTCAAGCTGATCATACCATATTTTACAAACATACTTCTAGTGGTACACGTGCTATTCTCATTGTTTATGTTGATGACATTATTCTGACAGGAGATGCTCAGGATGAAATAGATTCTTTAAGAAGGTATCTTAACAGCAAATTCGAAATGAAAGACTTGGGATCACTAAGATACTTTCTAGGAATGGAGGTAGCACGAAACTCTTCTGGTATTTTTATCTCTCAACGAAAGTATGTGTTGGATTTATTACAGGAGACCGGAATGTTAGGGTGTAGACCATCGGCTACACCCACAGTGGCTAACGCAAAACTGGACGGTGATGGAGGAAAGGATGTGGATCGTGAACGGTACCAACGTCTTGTTGGTAAGCTTATTTATTTGTCACATACGCGTCCTGATATTGCTTTTGCAGTAAGTATGGTGAGTCAATTCATGCATGCGCCAAAAATGCAACACCATGAGGCTATGCTTCAGATCCTACGATACTTAAAGAGAACTCTTGGCATGGGGCTGTTTTTCGCAAAAAGGGAGGATAGAGACCTAAATGTGTATACTGACGCAGATTGGGCAGGCTCACTAGTGGATAGGAGATCTACTTCTGGCTATTGCACCTATGTATGGGGAAACTTGGTTACATGGCGTAGCAAAAAACAAACGGTGGTGGCAAGAAGTAGCGCGGAAGCAGAGTTCCGGGCATTGGCGCATGGAATGTGTGAAGGGATTTGGTTGAAGAGGCTGTTGGAGGAGTTACGTGTTACGATCAATGGGCCAACTCGGTCATACTGTGACAATAAGGCTGCTGTAAGCATTGCTCATAATCCTATTCATCACGATCGTACTAAGCATGTCGAAGTAGATCGTCACTTTATTCGAGAAAAAATTGATGACAAAAGTTTCACTATGATTTATATTCCTACCAAACAACAAGTGGCGGATGTGTTAACAAAAGGACTTCACAGGCCGGCCTTCGAGGGACTAATTAGCAAGCTGGGCATGAGCAACATCTACATTTCAGCTTGAGGGGGAGTGTGAGAACCCTCTTGCCGTGATTGATGCAGCCGTACTAAACACTAGGGGCAGCAACCATGGAAAACGGCAGCAAGAGTTTAGGCCATGATGAATTGTTTGTAATTATTGTATGTTGTAAATGAGATGCTTAATTGTAGGAGGAAATTAAGGGTAGTTAATAGGAAGATTTTCAGTTTTGTAAAGGTAGTAAATAGGGGCTTAATGACCGGTTTTTATTGCATTAAAGGTAGGAGGATAATATCCCTTTAATGATGGGATGAATAGTAAGAATTGTATATATTCTGTAACACTTTTATGGAAAGATCAATGAAGGAAAATTTAGTTTCCTCACAAATCCTGCTGGCCGAAAATACTCACAGAGACACTCCTCAAGAAAGAATATTCAACATGACCACTTGAACAAAGTGAATATTCAACACGACCACTTGTAGTAGTGGTACTAGTAGGAGCAGGAGGAGGAGGAGTAGTAACAACCATGACAATGATGATGTCAGCAGTGGAGGTAATGATGATGTCAGCAGTGGAGGTAATGATATGATGACATCAGCAGTGAAGGTACAAGAATCTTCTGACAAGAGAGCTTAACAAAGATATGAACACTTCATAAATCTATTCTGATACTCTTTCCTTGTAGGTTCCGAGAAGTAGAAATGACTGCACTTCTTGACCTATGTTAAGATGTCTTAGAAGAATCATGAAATACCCATTTGAAGCTGCATATCACTTGTTATGTGATGTTTATTTTGTCCTGTAACTGAAGGAACCTCCCACAACCAGGATAAAAGTACAAGTATCCACCGATACTACCTCTTGAATTTGTATTCTTCACAGATTTTCAACAGCTATTCATCTCTTACCAGAAATTATGTTAAATGAGTGAATAGATATTGTAGATACATCAAATAGAAAAAAAAAAAAAAAATCGTTCAAGAAAAGACAATAAGCAAAATCACCGATCTACCTTGGCCAATGTGGAGAAGAGATGCGATACTTTATCAGTCTCAGAAGCTTGCAAGTGATTGCGAACAGAAACGTGATTTTTATCAAAGAAGCACCTGGCTATCTTCTTGTTGAGGGGCAAACTCAAATTTATGTATCCAAAAAGAACCTGAAGGTCTACTTCGCAAGTAGCTAATAATTTTGAAACTAAATCTCTTCCCAAGTTTGACCCTTTGAAGGGATGCCATACTCCCAGTAACTGCTTTTGAATATGAGAAGAAACAGATGAAGAATTTTGAATGCAAGATTTGTCAGACTCTCCAACTTTGTCAGTTTGAACACCAACTTCTTTACTACCTGATGTACCTACTGCCGCAACCAATAACAAAATATATAATCATCAGGAATAGAAAGAATTAGAAAATAAATAATCTGTATTTTCTTGCACTAATGCGAAAACAAACACTCACCTAATTTTGCCCTAGAAACAAGCAACTCATTCACAGCGTTTCCTTTTTGACATTCCTTTGGAATACCACCATTAGCATGCAGGCCATCTCTATAGTGCCGACCAAAGAAAATAGAGATTAGACAAGCTAACACCATATACAAAGTACACGATGAAACATACAACAAAATCCATGTCCTAATAAAATATCAGAAAGTAACTCTGCCCTAATAAAATATCAGAAAGTAACTCTGCCCCAACCGCCACCCCCTCACATGTACCTACACAAAAAGGGAAAACAAACGAAATCGTCAAATTTAGCAGAAACCTATAAAAACAATAACCATGTTATCAGAAATCTTCCTCAACCACTTCATCAGTTTCTTCACCTTCTTCAATAGATTCATCTTCTTCGCCATGAAACCCACAACACACAACGCTACCATTCTTTTTCTTTTTCCTTCCTTTTTCCCACCGACACCATTCTTAGACCCATTCAAACCATTATCACTTCAAATTCAATTCTAAAACTTCCAATTTATGTATGTATCTAGATCAAAACCCAAACGATTTTGCTGCAAATGTTATAAAGGGAATGGAAAAAATTGTGGAGAGGTGGAGAAGACAATGTGGTGAAGCAGAGAGAGATTAATGGGGAAGAAAACCAGCCCCTTTTCCATCATAGAATCTCAACCTTCCTCTTCAGTTCCAAATAACTTCCCCTGGCCTGGACAATAGAAGGATAGATGGATAGGGATATGGAGATTTTTCAATTCTTTGAAGATTCTCTAGTGTAGGATTATACAATCCCTGCAACATAAGATTCTCACGCACTATGCTAGTTAAAAATGGACAGATGGGAGGAGGGGGTCGGATAGTGGGCAGCCTGGTCTTCTTATAGGTTTGGGAAAAGGAAAGAGCGAAAAAGATTGAATTTTCTTTTTAGTTTGACTTTTATCTTTTCAGGGGTAAATTATCAGTGGCATTTGTAATTTTGCAAGAAGTCTGATCAGCGTAATAGTGGCACATGAAAGCCATACAAGTATACAAAAATATTAGGAACAAAAATATTAGGAACAAAAATACATATAAGAGGTTCCAGTTCCCGAAAGTTCTTTACATAATATTGGACAAATTTTACTGCCCACTCGAAGCGTCAATATATAAAAGAACAGGTCATATCCCGTTCTCATCACATGAAAACTGCATCATTTATATATCAAAGGGACAAAATAATATTCATTCATTCATCAAATTTAAGGACACCAACAGTTCAAGCATATGTCTCATAAATCACAAATGAATCCAAATAAAGTATTACTTTCATGATCCAGGCACGCATATGTACAAAACAAATCAACTTCCTAGACTATCAGAGGTAAACAGCTACAAAGACGTAGAAAAAACTCGTACTCACAAGTTAGTGTTTGTGAGACAAACCCCTGCAGCATTCACTTCATTTGTCAAAGAGACAGATTTGAACGGATCTTCTTTCTTGTCCCTTTCTTTTTTAAGCTCTATGCACTCCTCCTCCTAGAGTTGCATAATTATACAATACCTATGAAAAAACTCACTGAAAATGATTCTCAAAAATGCTTAAAATTAGGATGTATCATATGCTTATTAGTATCTTCAGATCTCGCAGTCAATAGATTCCAAAATTTCAACTATCGTCAACTAAAAATTGAATTAAAATCTTATAGACGCATTTATAAATCAGTTAACTATCACCAAAACTTCATGTGGGGGGAGGGGGGGGGGGGGGGAAAGCAAGTCAAAAGCTAACTGTTCTCGGAAAACTTCAATACCAGACGTGGTAACTGGAAGTTCTTAGGAATAAGAATACTCCAAAGGTATTTCTGCACTTTGTCACATTTTTCTTACTTTTCCTATCAATGTTTTATTATTTGTTCATATGCATTTTAAAGGATGACGACATAAACTTTAGCAAGTGGAACTCAAAAATAAAACCACCTCATTTACTTATTCCTACGGTATGGTAAATCTATGAACGACGTGTCGCCTTTTTCACCATTTTTGTTCTTAAATTGTTAAACATAAGTCCTCAAATTGTCTAAACGTGACCATGGATATCTAATTTCTAAGGGAGTTGGCTTGCATGCCTATGCAATCACATCTAAGCATATGGCAGGCTAGAAAAAGTGAGATTTGAACCCCAAAAGCAATCTACCTTTGTTAAGGGTAGGACCATCCAAAACAATATCCTTTTTATGCATGAGATAGTGAAAAATATAAGAAGACTAGGGGATCCTAAATGTTTTGCAATTAAGGTGGATATAATGAAAGTCACTGTGAATTTGGCCTACCTAATGATGATCATGAAGAAAAGAACTTCCCAGATAGATACCTGACTTGGTTAAGTCTGTGTATATCCGCTGTAATTTTCTTTTTTGTAATTTAACATGAATGGTTTTTGTGTATATCCACTGTCTCTTTCTTCATTAACATGAACGATTTTCTAACTAGTACGTTTAATGCCACTAGAGGAATTAGACAAAAAGACCCCTTTTCTCCCAGCCTTTTCCTTCTTGTCATGGAAGGTTTCACACAACTCTGGAGAAAAAAAGATTTTCACTTCCAGCTTCAGCTTTCATCATAGATGTGAACAACTAGGCCTCTCCTCATTAGCATTTGCAGATGATTTATTCATACTTTCAAAAGTTGGCCCACAATCAATTCACACAATTAAAGAAGTCCTAGAGGAATTCCAAACCATGTCTAGTCTACAGTATAACGCCCAGAAATGTGAGATATACACTTTTGGTATAAAAACCTAGCAGAAAGATTTTTTAAGAGGTATATTGAGTATACCTCTAGGTACCCTTACAATAAAGTACTTAGAGGTTCCTCTAGTCTCAGGGAAGCTTTTCTACTATGACTAGAGTCCCCTTCTAGATAGACATAAAAACAAAGTACAAAACTGGATCATTAAGAACCTGTCCTGTAGAGGGAAACTACAATTGATAAATTCTGTGTTGATGGCAGTGTGTAGATATTCGACTATGTCTTATTTCCTACCTAGGATAGTGATTAAGGAGGTGGAGAACATTTACAAAGCCATTCTGTGGAGCAGCTCCAGGAAAGCTAATGTAAAATGGTCTACTGTTTGCCAACCAAAGGACAGAAAAGGCTTAACTACATATGACTTAGGGCTGGTAAACAATGCGTATATCATAAAAAGTGTCTGGAATGTGTGTGAACATAAAGAAGTGCTTTGGATTAAATGGGTGCACACTGTGATATTAAAACGTAAATCTATTTGGGAGACTAATCCAAGGCCCACAAATTCTTAACTATGGAAAAGATTTCTTTTGGTCAGAGACAAGTATTCACACTGTGCGGGCAAGGAATTGGGCAATGGGAGAACACTTCTTTTAGCATGAACAATGGCACCCATAAGGTGTCCTAAGCACCAACCATTAGGAACCCAAAAGAAAGCTGGATATGAGTGAAGATGTCACAGTCTAGTGTGCTAGTTGGTAACACATGGAGAATACGAAAGAGGATAAGGCGGTCAGGTGATCTAGTTTAATCGAGCCTATAGTGCCATTCAGCTCAGTCAGGGAGAGGACAAATGGATTTGGAAACCAAATTCTTCCTTCACAACCAAAAATGTAACTACTGCTCTACAAATTTCCTTGCCTTTAGTTGAATAGGAAAAATTGTCTGGTGTAATCACTTTCTTCCACGTTATGCAATCATTTTATGGCTTGCATGCTAGAAAAGATTGAATACTAGACAAACTTTTGGAATGTGGATTGATCCAAACTAACTCTTGTTTATTGTGTCGTAGGTTTAGAGAGGACCATGATCACATGTTCTTCCATTGCCCTACTATGTCATGGTGTGGAGCAAAATGACGAATCAGCTGAAATGTAAAGGATGGAGCAACGACTGGAAGCACATTATACTTCGACTAAACTCAAACAACACTTGGAGCTCAAAATTTCAGAAGGATATAACTCATTTTGGATTCTTTGATGTAGTATACCATATTCAGAGATAAAAGAACAATAGACTGCACCAAAATTGCAAGAGATCATGATTCGGTTATCAAGGAGGTGCTCTTAAACATATGCTATTCTGTTGACTCATAGAGAAAGTACAAACCTACAAAATTCAATTAGGAACTAGCATTGAATCTAGAAATGTTAATGAAAATCTTCTCAACCTTGCATTCACTCACGCCTGCTGATCACATTTTATGCCTCATCCTAGAACACATTGCTTCTTCACCCACTAGCTACCTAGATTGGAGTATGCACTCTGTAACACACTACTTTGTCATTCTGCTGCTCTCTAGGGGCTTTGGTGGATCCTATTCCAAGATCCTCTCATGTACTTCCTCTCTTCTCTATGTACTTTATGTTGTGGACAAATGGGTATGTCTTTGTCCTATTGGATGGCTTATGCTAGAGCTTAAAAGTGTTCTGACAACAGTCTGTTGGGGAACTATGGCTAGGGATTGAGGACCTCTGAAATCCAGGGGTTTAAGGTTCCTTGTTTCTCAGTTTCTCTCCTCTCACATTTTATGTTTTATCTCTGGTTAGGTATAGTCACTGATTACTATCTCAATGCAGTTCTTAGTCTTTCTTTAGGTTTGGGGTTCAATGATGTTTATTTTGCACAACCAATGCTTTTATTGTCCGGATGGCAACTATTTTGTACAGATTGACATTTAGATTACTTTACGTTTTTGGTAAGTTTGGCTCACGCTTGGGTTATGTTGCCATTTTGAGGCAACTTTTTGTAAAGGTTGGCAATAGATATAAGATAGCATATTGTAAGCCACATATAGTTGGTCAAGCTAAGCTTGTAGCTGATCATTTATAAGCAACATCTTTTATAATACGTCATTTTTGCTTATCTATGATAACTTCAACTTAAAAAAAGAGAGAGAGAGAGAGATTTGATTCCACAAAAAAACAACAGAAAAGAAACATCTCAAAGAACAGAGGAAATCCCAGAAGACATTACACTTATTGTCTAATCGTAGAAGGGAGTACAACAATAATAACAACCATACCTAGTATATCTCAACGATAGCAAAAGCTATTACTGGGTTCCGGGGAGGATGAGAGGCAGACAAACAATTCAAAGAACTGAGGAAATCCACAAGACATTACACTTACTGTCTAATCATAGAAAGGAGTACAACAACAATAACAATCATACCTAGTATATCCCAACGATAGAAAAAGCTATCACTGGGTTCTGGGGAGGATGAGAGGCAGTCAAACAATACTTCCATCCCAAGGGATAGAGAATTTACTTTAAGTGAAACCCCTGGCTCTATATGTACCTACATAGACGACACAACAATAGGAATATCCTATGCTAGAGTACTAGTGAAGGGAGTAAAGGAAAAAGGGGACAATTTGGGAAATTGCACTTAATTGGGATATTGATCATCAAACTTTTGGAATCTAGCTAGTTTACAAGTTCTTTGTTTCTATGTTGTATAGCTATGTTTTGGACGTACAGGAAGGCTCGTCTTAATCCTCACACTTATACCTACTTTGCAAAGTTACAAGTAATGGATTTCAACTTACCAAAAAAATCAACAACAGAAAACATACCAAAACAACGCGTGTTACCTTAATTGAGTAATACATTCACCGTACAGGTAGAAACAAAATCAAAAGCTAAGTAGAGAGAGTACGTACCAAAAGACTAAGCTGCTTTGAAACACGACCAAGCTCTCTCTGCAAATAAACATCCCCAAACTTGTATGATACACTTCAAAAGACATTATTTGCATAAGAAAAGGGGTACAAAAGCATTTCTTCTGCTATATTCAATGCAGGGCAGTTAAGTATCATTCTCCTATGCTGACTCTATGACAAACATTAATTACATAAGAAAAGGGGTAAAAACGCATTTGTTCTGCTACATCCAATGCAGACCAGTTAAGCATCATTATCCCATGCTGACTCTACTGTGATTTTTTGAGACAATCTATAGAAGACATGAAAAATGTTCACTTCCCATATTGCCTGTTCTTATTCTCGAAAAAATCCTTAAATTTATCAGTTCAATGTAGGAGCCTTAACACAACCATCCAAAGGCACAAAAGGAGTACAGTTCATGAGGCCTGCAGAATGGACACCAGATTGAAATATTAACCCACAAGATTTCTTTTCGACGTAGTTTTTTTCCGCCAGGTAAGTGCGTCAACATCGAAACTCAGACACGAAAGGTCTCTGTTATCCCAAGGCAGAACACATCAGTATTATCTTTTGTATGAGAAGCCCAGAGGATGCAAAAATAATCTGGCATCAAGATTGAGTAGCTATAACCCTCCATCTAATTCAGTACAATGAGAAAACAAGTCAAATATTTCAGGTTATCCTCACCCCTTCAGTTCTTCATATATCATCTCCTGTTCTATAATTAATAAACTGAAAGCATCTACTAAAATAGAAATGGAAAAGAGAAGTTCCGGCCACCAGACAGCATCATGCGCTCAATAAACAGGTCGTCTACTCAACGCACATGCATTGTAGTGAATTGTCCATCAAACAACCCTTTAAGAGATTTCAACACAAACAACACTGTGAATGGAGCATGATTCAGGATAAGAATAAAGAGAAACAGCGAAAGCTCACCGTTTTCCCCACTATATTACTAGTCAGTGGTTAATTTGCATAACACTTTATTCATAGTTTCATATTTTAAATAGGAAAAGGTTCACTACCCCTATTTGATTCTTACACTTGGTTGTACTGAACAAAAACCACATTTCTCAAGCGAACAAAAGTAAAAATAACAACTGACGATACATCAATCGCATAATAGTGGGACAGTGTACAAACTCCAACTACGGATAACCTTTAATTTATCAATTTCAAGTTCTTTGGCGTCGGTGGTATCATCGAAGAGAGAGGTAGATGGAACGGGAAAGGAAGAGCCGGATGGGGGCGGAGGATCGTGTACTCTCTGAGACAATTCTCGAGGAGGAGAATAGTTAATGTCGTTGTTCCTATAAGGTAATGTCGTAATTGATGGAAGAGGATGTGGTGGTGGAAGTGGCGGAGGGTGGCGGGCTTGGGTGGCGGAGGAGAAAATAGCGGATTCTTCGGCTTGGACGAGTTCATCGAGGAAATCTGCGTCCCATTCCTCCACTTCAAAACCCTCGCCCGCCATTGCAACAACGGCTTTGGATGTAGAGAAATTATCGCCTTTATTTGTCCTCCGTCTTTCGTACGCTTAAAGCGACCACATTTTAGACGCTTTTCCCCTTCACCCACGTCGCGCTTTTTAAGAACAGATTTCAGGCTCACTTCAATAGTTGGCTAAGGTCACGAACAAAAGATCTTCAGTTCAATCCCACTTGAAACAATTTATTTACATATAATCGACAAAACAGTTTCCAGTTTTTTTTCTCTTTCTCTTTTTTTTTTTTTCTTTTTCGTTTATGAAGGACAGTTTCCGCTCGCAAATCCCACGTACAGTCTTAAACTAAACGATAAACACCAACTATACAACAACATTATTCCATTTTCGTAAAAGCTTCCGCATATGTCGAGATACGAGAGGGTCAGATGTACGTAACCATATCCATGTGTTAGAAACACACATGTTGTTTCATGATGACCCCTAATGAAAAATGCGTCAAGCTGCGTCGCTCAACTGATACTTCACAATATAAGAAACTCAGCCAATTTAGTGAGTCATTTTGTTTTATTCCTATCATACTTAATACTTCACAATATAAGAAACTCAACCAATTTAGTGAGTCATTTTGTTTTATTCTATCATATTTTAAAGTCAAGAAAGAGTGTGTATTTGACTCTATTTGGAATGGAAGTTGATAAACGCCAACTATATATATGTATGAAATGCATACATAAATACTAGTCCATATCAAAATTATGTTCGAGTTTGAGTTATAAATTTTTAGAAACACTAGACTTATTTAGATCGATTGTATATATAGTCAATACTCTATAAGCTTAAAATACATCAAATGAAAATGTATTTTCCTATAACTTATTCCTTCTCTTATTTTGAGCGGTATGGTTGTAAATCTTGTTCATGAACGCATAATTAATTAAATTAATAGTAGATTATATCATTATATAAATCATATATTGTCGTAAAAAGCACATAAAATAGTTTTAAAAAGTGTTCCAAATTTATATAAAAACATGTAATAAGTTTGATTGGAGAGATAAGTGAAATATAAAATGGATCAGTTTTAACCATATCTTGAATTCAAGGTTCGATCGTTGCCATATCCTGAATTCAACATTCGTCCTACTGAATTCTGATAAGAGCCGAACGTTTGATAAAAGAGTTAGACAGATGCAGAACATGTTGCCTTTTCATGAACAATAATGTATTTTATGGGATCGCCCGCTATAAAAATGTAGAAGCAGTCTTGCTGAAGTTCTATCCGGTTTGACTAACTGCCACCAATCCCAATTTAAAACCCAATTGCCTATCGGATGAGATCACCTCATCGTACGGTGAGTCACTGTACTCCTCACCACGTGACACGTGGTAGCAGTGTGGATAGTGAGGCTGGATGGGGATAATTCTCATCTAGTCTCACCACGCTCCCCTGCTGTCACGTGTCGTGCGGTGACACATACGGTGAGGAGATCTGAACTCATTGCATATGGCTGCGAGAAGGATACGACTTGTCACTAACGCCAACCTCTTGTTTTTTTCTTTATCTTCTATGAATATGATAATATTCACTTCCGTTTCCAAATCGGATGACAATGGCATTAGGGCGCTCAAGCTTGGTGGTGGTGTAAATCATGAGAAAGTCTTTGGTGGAGAAGTTAATCACAATGCATGTTTATGTTCTTGTAAAATCATGCTGCATGTGTCACTTACGTAATAAGTGTTGGCACACGAAGTGTTGTATTAATAGTAATTGCATATATAAACTTTTCAATGGAAATTGTTACTACAACTCAATGGTGCAGAATTTTTTGGTTATGTTATATTTCTTCTGTCCTAAAATTATTATCACAATAATATTTTAAAAAAATCAACTACAACAATATTTTTAACACACATTTCAAGCTGTACCGTGTATAATTACACATATAGTAGACCTTTAAATGTGTGTTGTAGTTGCTTTTTCATTGAAAAGAAAAAATAGGAAGATGATCGCACCCATCAACTACAAGGTTCGGATGGGCAGATCTAGTTTTTGCAAACTTCTCCTTCCAATTAATTATGTCAATAAAATTTTTTTTATTCTTTTAGAAAAACCTTCTTGAGAAAATAAAATAGTAAGATGTATCAGAAATCCCCGTATAAGGAAAAGAACCAAAAGAGACAAAGATGTGCGTAATTATTGGTCAAGTGTCTAATTTTAGCATATTTTCAGGGATCAATGGATTGATGCATTGGTTTTGTCTTTGATGGGTCGTCATTTGTGATTTATGGTAGTTATAAGAATCTGATTCCCTGTGGTTGCTTTTTTATTTTATTTTTTTGAATGGGTATTGTTGGCGAGTTACTTTCGAGGGTCAATAAATTAAACCAAAATATCACATCACATCCACAAGAATCAACTCATAGATTGACAAGGGGACAGAGAAGCCGATGAATTATTTAGATCAAAATACCATTTTCTTGTCCTAAAACCTCCACCATCCAAGTTTTAAAAAGTATTATGAAGAATGCAAATCATGAACTCAAACATTGACTCATACAAGATGTCTTTCTATAAACTAAAACGCCCACTGTACATGCCTTAAAATCGAACTCTTGAATCAAATCTCTACTATGCCATGGGGCAGTCGATGAATTATTTAAGAACTGGACATGATTTATTTTTGTATTTACGTGATTGGCCTGCTGGATGGGGGTCCTACCCCTAAATTAGCAAATCAATATTATTTCATATAGATGTTCAAACGGCAATAAAGGGACAAAAGAGTAACTTTCTCATTGTTAAGCAGACAGTAACAACCATACTTTTTTTTATATTTTGTTGCGTTGTCTCTTTGGCAATTGTATTCCACTGATGATGATATTGCGATTATTAGCGTGTCTTTGATGATATAAGTTGTTTCGATCTTATTTACGTCAATTTTTGTCCAGTCATAAAATGACACATTTTTGTTTAAAAATCATAAAATACATTTGTAATGTACGACACATACTACATGTGTATTGTGTGTGTATGTTTTTTTTTTAAAAACAAAACGTGTAACTTTATTATTTGACATAGATTGTACAGCTCTTGATATTAGGATGAATGCAGTATAAAAGAATGTAACATCTACACGATACATGATCTCATGTAAACTTAGAGTTTGAAAACAAAAATGGCCTTCTGGTGTACTAGGTTTACACATTTGTGTCTCGGTATATTAGGCTCATGTGTTTGCATAAGGCTCAGAAAAAAAGCGGATCACTTCGTGATCTGATATACGCAGACTTAACATTAATTTACCCTTGAAATTATACAAATACGTAATATTGCACTACCAGAAAGTCTTTCCAACTCAATAATGTACTCTACCCTTGAAATTATACAAATACGTAATATTGCACTACCAGAAAGTCTTTCCAACTCAATAATGTACTCCATTGAAGGAAGAGATGATAAACTGGCAGAGTTATTGCTTGAAAGAGAACTGATGATAAAAGTGGTAGAGTTTTTACAGCAAATTCCAACCCAAATATCAATTGAACTATGCTCTGGAAGCAAACATTATATTGATAACCTTGGTTTAATGTCCGTTGATAATAGATGAGAAAAGGACCAAGTAAATCACTAAATCGTGTGACTTCACAAATCCTGGAGTAAAAAACTGAAACAAAAATTTTGTCTGAATTCTTTCGCAAAACATTGTATTTACACGAACAAGAAAAATAGTATAACCATTGCAAGAAACCATAGGTACATAGTAAGATAGTGAGTTAAATAAATTCTAAACCACTAGAATTTCTTCGAACTCAGTTTTGATTCCCTCTTTGATTTTCTTTATAAAATCTTCACATTTTCTATACAATTCCTCTGAACTCACCTCTTCAAATTCTTCTTCTTCTTCCTCTTCTTCTACTTCTTCTGCTTCAAAACTCTCACTCTGTTCTTGATTTCCATCATCTGAATCTTCTACATTAAGCTGCATATTTTCCACAGACAACTTTCTTGTTTGCTTTTCATGTACTTCACCTAAAACTTCTTCTTCCTTCACTTGTGCTACTCTTTCAGATAATTCAGAAACAGATACTTCGGTTTCTTGATCGATCTTTTCCACCTTCTTTAATTCAACAGTGGTATTCTTTGGAGGGTTTTCAGAAAATCTTGAGTTCTTGATGATCAAAGCTAGAATCCCATTGAAAAGAAGAAAGATTATGTTTCTTTCTGTATTGTACGTAAAGAGTTTTATGGAACAAGGATCAGATAAATAGTGATCAAGAAGCTCATTGAGGAAGGGAAGTTGGGAAAACATGATGGCAATAAAGGAAATTGGTAAAATTATCAAAAGGGTTCTTTTCAGAAGATGGATTTGCAAGAATTTACTCATAACTCTCATGTAATCTTTTTTCTTGTTCTCCATTTTATCTCATGACCTTTTTCACTATAAGAAAAGGAAAGTGAACGGATTCAAATTTCTTTTTTGATGAGGGAGTGGGTTCTCCCCCACCTGTACCAGAGGCCCCTTAGCCAGGTGGGATGTAAATCGAGGGATGTGCTCCACCGGCAGCCCTGCAAAGGGAGAGGACACACGAGACTCAGCCAGCCCAGAGGCAACCCTTGTAATATTTCAACAAGGATTGTCTCCACACGGACTCGAACTCGGGACGTCGCGGTTCTAACCCCAATCACCTTTGCCACTTACCACTGGACTATGCCCTGGGAACAGATTCAAATTTTTATTGGATAGATTAAATGATGACAAAGTCTTTGTTTACCATGTAAATAATTGCTCGTTAGCTATTTGACAGGTCAGAGTTGACACTATTAAAGGTTAATGGAGAAAAAACAATTACTTTATAATTTTGGTCTTCACTTTTTTTATTTACTACTTTCTCCCCCAGTGCCGTAATAAGTATACTCATCTATATGTCCATAGACAGTCAAATTGTCACACCTATATTGTCTAAATGTTGAAAATTGTGTTTACATGATGTTAGACTCATATCTATTCAAAATTTTAAGACAGTAGTTGTTGGTACCTCATACTCATATAACTATGTATTTTATTTCAAATTGGTCAATATGAGACAATATTCTCAACACCGGCTCTCACGTGGCAACGTAGCTTGACATACACACGCGCTTAGAAACCGCCTCAATTACAATCCACAAGCCAGACATGAACATATGAACTTGGGTGACGGGAGACAATAAATGACCAATCATGAAACAAGCAAGATGTGAGTACACATTTTAAACCCGCTCTGGTACCATGTTGAAACTTGAGCTTCCATGAGGTGAGATTCATATTCACTCAAAACCTTAAGACAATGAATGTTGATAACTCGTACTCATATAACCATGTATTTTGTCTCAAATTGACCAATGTGTGACAATATTCTCAACACTATAAAAGAGTCGAGCACTTAACCTCTCTAGTTCTGAAGTAAGTGGGGATAAAAGTAAAATTATAAGTGGATGTATATTTTGCCATGTCTCTTTGATTATTAGAACATATCTTTTTGATTTGTATACGGGTTATATTATAAAAAACTTCTATGTGCCTAGTAATTTCCTATGGAAGAAATGTACATTTTTTTTTGTTGGCAAGATTTGGTCCTACTTATCATGCATATGAACTTTTTGCGTAATTAGAGATTCTATAGTTATCGTGTGGCTCTGATTATGAACTTTTCGTGTATATTAAATATAATTCACATATCTTATATATTGTATAAACTTATTGTATATGTTAACTAGAGTAATGGTATTCCTTCAAGGATAAGATGAAATTTCCCCCTACTATGATACTATCCTTTAGACATGAATATTTACGGTGTTATATCAGAATTAAGGTAAATTCAAACTGGAACCAAACCGTAACTTAAATCTCAATACTAGATTTATGTTAAGTTTTTGGATTTTTCAGACTTTTTATTAGATATTATGTTAAATCTCAATATACCCAAAAAGAGTAGTTTTGAATTTTCATTAGATAAACTCTTTTCACCATGTTTCAGTTTTTTTTTTTAATCGACACCATCTTCGTGGTGTCGTAATCATTCAATTACGATGTGTCTAAAACAGATGCTCTTCAATGTTCTAAATTCAAACACATTCGGTTACGCCTACACCAGTTTGAGAGACACCGTCTTTCGATGTCAACTCTATATAACATGTTAATAGTCACAACAACTACTACACCAGTTTGAGAGACACCGTCTTTCGATGTCAACTCTATATAACATGTTAATAGTCACAACAACTATACAACACACTGTGATCGCAC
The DNA here is from genome assembly GCA_036186865.1 of Eustoma russellianum. Taxonomy (NCBI): domain Eukaryota; kingdom Viridiplantae; phylum Streptophyta; class Magnoliopsida; order Gentianales; family Gentianaceae; genus Eustoma; species Eustoma russellianum. The sequence goes on along the minus strand of AP025047.1, from coordinate 3,137,436 downwards.
TTTTTCCAACGTGTAATCATCGGGTTGGGATCTCCTCACCCCCAATTTCTTCACCCCTTTTGTGACCACACGACACGTGGCAGCAATGGGGGGTGATGAAGCTAGATGAGGATCAACTGCATCTAGCCTCACCACCCCCTATTGCTACCACGTGTCGGACGGTCACGCGTTACTGCACCCCCTTGCGGTGAGGGGATCCTATCCCGTAATCATCATGGTCCCGGTGTTTATGATAATGTTGTGTGGGTTGTTTCATTGAGTCAACCGTTCACCGTACTACGATGCATACCTCAAACATCTGTATTGTTAGTTATTTCTCTATTGCACTTCAAGGTATTTTTATAAAAACAGAAATAGTTCATAGTCCAACACAACTATATATTCTTTTATTTCGATCCGAAGCAATTTTACGCCAACAATATGTCGTTCAACATAATTTATCCTAACAAAAAATCATGATGCATAAAGTTTGTCATTTTTTTAAAGTATAAACTAGCAATTTTCAAAAGTAAGAGACTCTTGTGTAGTAACGTCTACAGTCTACTACTATCTTTAACCACACCAGCGGCACTCATGGCCCACTTCCACTCAAAAGTCCAGAACGAAGACTTGTTCACCACAAATCGCATCCAAGATCCACCAAATATTTCCACAACTAAAATTGCAAAAATCTTTTCCTTCTTTAATCAATAAAATATCTGGGGAAAAAATAAAAATTGTACCAAAATATCTAAACTGAATATAGTTTCCGCCTTATTGGTGTTATCTTAGTGATAATTGTAGTGTAATGCATGGCTAAGCAGCTAACCCCTCGTTCTTCTTCTTCAACCGAACTGCCAGCTCCAAGATTCTTGCATGAAAATCCACACTTCTCAAAACCAGTAACAATCATTACAAAGAGGAGCCGTTTCTCCAAATGGGCCTTCAGGATATGCTGCAGAACTAATCAAAGAAAGCATTTTGAGATCAAGTCTTCAAATGGGTACCCCCTGAATGCAGTTCCGTCCCAAAATGGTGAGCTTTTATTCATTTTTGCTTCTTCTTCATTAAATTTGGTTTATGTTTATTAGCGAGTGCCACAATGTCTATTCTTAGATTTTATCAAATTGATTTGATTTTTCAGCCTTCCGGTTGTGCCCATATAGTAAGCATATTATCAGATTATTAATTTTTGGTAGTATTCTTTTACCACATTGATGTCTCTGCTGGATCTTCTTGTCTGTAGGTCTATGAAGTGGAATTGAAGGATTTGTTAAGATTTTTTTTTGAAGTTGAACGAAATAAAGTTTTATGGTAATAGTGATAAGAATGGGTACCTGGTCTAAATCTTGGATCCCTTTTTCTGTTGTAGAAACCCCGTGATCCTGAAGCTACAGAAGTTTAGCAGTTGGGATGATCATGAGTATGTGAATGATAATATAATGAAAAATGGTGTTATTGGAGTGCAATTTCTTGAGATTTCTCGATTCTGTTGCTTTTTTTTAAAATTAATATATAACTTAAACCTTTAGGCGATTCCTCAGGGTCTGTCAGCATTATGCAGAAAATGCGCTTTTTGGATAAGTTTGAATAGTGATGTTTGTTTGGGGTTATCTAGCCAGTTTTATCATGGGTGGTGGATCTCTACCCTTATTTTTTTTCGTGTTTTGTTTTTTGTGTACTGCGTTCCACAGATTAGCGATTGTTGGAAAAAGCACGTTAAAGTGCCTTTCATGTGCTCCAAACTTATATAGAACATATATGAGGTCATTCGGGAGATCGATTTGGGGTGTATAAAGCTGGAAGAGCCTCTGTTGGACATCGATATCTCACTATCGATCGATCGACGTTAGAGATCGATATGGATCTGAGGACTTCGATCGATGACTTTGATCGATCGAAGTAACATCGATCGATCGAAGTGACGTCGTAGTGAGAGTTCGAAGTAGTCTGTTCGACTTCGATCGATCACATCGATCGATCGAAGTGACATCGATCGATCGATGTGATCGATCGATGTCCAACAGACAGAACTTTTCACTGTGTGATGCAACTTTTAATCCAAGGTTCATCTCCCTTTGATTGTGAACGTTATTCAACGGGCTTGAGAGGTTAGAAAACTGCTGAAACTAGTTTAAAATGTTGTTTTCTACTACCCTAAAGCCTATATATACAAGGCTTAACTATTTGCAAATAGAGAAGTTTTTTTTTCCTTGTGATTTTCTAAGGTGCAGAAATCCTTCAGCAGTTTTCTTCTTCTTCTTCCTCTACTCTTTAACACTTCTACTTTCGCAAGTTCACTCTCTTTCTCCTAGAGCAAAGGAACAAGAGAAGCCGTTAAATCCTGGGAAGCATTCGCTTGAAGTTCACCTTGCTCACCGGTGAGGCGAAATTGCTTTTAAGGACAGTGATCCACATCACGTCTCGGCAGTAGTTTTGTGTGTTTGTTTGTCATCTCTAACAATCTTAAAAGCAATTTCTGCGATGGCATCCAAGCAATCTGCTGTTCCTGATATGTCGAAGCTGGAACCTTTCGACGGAAAGTTCTTCAAAAGATGGTCTGCAAAGGTTCTTTTCTTTCTTGAGATGCTGTCTGTCTCCTACGTTCTGACGAAGGAGAGGCCTACTGTAGATGGAGAAGCACTCAAGTTTGATGCAGATAATGTTACGTGTAGAGGACATATTCTACACTTCCTCTCTAATTCGCTGTTTGACATTTATGTCAAATTTCAGTCAGCGAAAGAAATTTGGAAAGCTCTTCAGAACAAATATGGTTCTGAAGATGCAGGGAAAAGAAAATATGTGGTCAGTGAATTTCTCAAGTTTCAGATGGTTGATCACATATCTATCAATGACCAAATTCATCAGTTTCAGCAACTGGTGGATAATATTGAACAAGAAGGTATCAAGATTGATGAAACCTTCCAGGCTGCTGCTTTGATCGAGAAACTCCCTTCCTCTTGGAACAAGTATAAGAAGAGGGGCAAGCATGACGATGCCAAACTCTCTATGGATAGTGTAATCAAACACATTCGTATAGAGGAAAACAACAGGATTGAAGATGCAAGTGGAGATGAAGGTGGTGTCAAGGCCCACGTCATTGAGCATGTGGCCAAGAAGCCGAGATTTAATTCAAACAAGGCCAAAGGTAAAGCTCAAGTGCAGGGGCGGTTCAAGTCGCAGTCAAAGGGAGCCTGTTGGGTGTGCGGGAAGCAGGGTCACAAGGCATTCTTTTGCAATAAGCGAAAAGGACAATCAAGTGGACAAGTCAACCTTGTTGAAGGACGCTCAGACACCAAGGATGAGACTATCGCTGCAGTTGTCGTCGATGAGGTAAACCTTGTCGGAGGTGCAACAGAATGGGTGGTGGACACTGGAGCCACTAGACACATTGCGATCAGCAGAGATCTATTTCTTGACTATCAAGAGATAGACAATGGAGACCAAGTCTTCCTAGGGGATGCACGAGCGACCCGAGTTATCGGGAAGGGGAAAGTGCTCCTTAAGTTGACTTCTGGTAAAAGGCTGGAGTTAAGCAATGTGTTACATGTTCCAACTATTCGGAGGAACTTGATTTCTGGAGCACTTCTGAACAAGGCTAATATTAAACTTGTTTTTGATTCTGATAAACTTGTATTATCTAGGAGTGGGGAGTTTGTTGGGAAAGGCTTTTGTTCGGGTGGTTTATTTGTTCTTGATGCTGTATGTTTAAGTAATAAGAATGCATCTAGTTCTGTGTATGTTGTTGATTCTTTTGATTTATGGCATGCTAGACTAGGTCACGTTAACGCCGATGCAATTAGAAGGTTAAAGAACACCAATCTGATTGAATTAAACAATGAAAGTAGTTTAACAAAGTGCCATTATTGTGTCGAAGGGAAACATCATAAGAAACCCTTCAAGTCGGTAAATAGAGCAACCGAGAAGCTAGAATTGATTCATAGTGATCTAGGAGATTTTAAGAATATGATGAGTAAAGGTGGTAAGCGGTACTATATTACTTTCATAGATGATTTTTCCAGATTTACCAAGGTTTATTTACTTAGCAACAAGGACGAAGCGGAAGGTATGTTTGTTAAGTACAAAAATGAAGTTGAAAACCAACTAGACAAAAAGATCAAAAAGATAAGGTCGGATAGAGGTGGTGAGTATAATACTTTATCTTTACAAAAGTTTTGTGAAGATAATGGTATTATACATGAGTTTACTGCTCCATATACTCCTCAATCCAATGGTGTTGCCGAAAGGAAAAATAGGACACTTAAGGATATGATGAATACAATGCTCTTAAGTTCCGGATTGTCTAGCAATATGTGGGGTGAAGCTATTCTTTCAGCATGTCATATTTTAAATAGAATACCACATAAGAAAACTAGTTTGACTCCGTATGAACTTTGGAAAGGTTATACACCCAACTTGAATTATTTGAAAGTGTGGGGGTGCTTAGCCAAAGTTGGAATTCCTGAGTTCAAAAGGAATAAAATTGGGTCTAAAACTAGAGATTGTGTGTTTGTGGGATATGCTTTGAATAGTGCTGCATATAGGTTTATGACTTTAGATAATGGTGTGATCATGGAATCAAAAGACGCAGAATTTTTTGAACATGAGTTTCCGATGAAGAAAGATAAGGAAACTCGTGTTAGTCGTGATCTTGGTGAGTCTAGTAATAGAACTAGTGATGAAGCTCCTTCAATTCTTAGAAGAAGCAAAAGACAAAAGGTTGTAAAGTCATTTGGAGATGATTTTATTACCGCCTTTATTTTAGAAGAAGATCCTAAGACGTATAGAGAGGCTATGAGTTCCATAGACGTTAAGTTTTGGAAAGAGGCTATTAATAGTGAACTTGAATCAATTCTTAGTAACAACACTTGGGAACTAGTAGAGTTGCCAAGAGGTTGTAAGCCTATTAGTTGTAAATGGGTGTTTAGAAAGAAACTAAAGGCTGATGGATCTATAGACAAGTTCAAAGCAAGATTAGTTGCCAAGGGATTTACCCAACAAGAGGGTATAGACTATTTCGATACATATTCACCGGTAGCGAGAATAACATCTATTAGAGTGTTAGTGGCTTTAGCTTCCATTAACAAGTTAGTGATACACCAAATGGATGTTAAAACGGCCTTTTTAAATGGTGATTTAGATGAAGAGATTTATATGCATCAACCGGAAGGTATGATTGTTCAAGGTCAAGAGCATAAGGTGTGTAGGCTTAAAAAGTCCTTGTATGGCCTTAAACAAGCACCAAAACAATGGCACGAAAAATTTGATAATGCTATAGTTTCCAACGGTTATGTTGTGAATGAAAGTGATCGTTGTATTTATAGCAAAGTTGAAAATTCTGGTTGCGTTATTGTATGTTTATATGTTGATGACATGTTAATCTTTGGGACTAACATGGATGTTGTTAATAGTACTAAATCATTCTTATCTTCCGTCTTTGATATGAAAGACATGGGTAAGGCTGATTTAATACTTGGCTTGAAGTTAGTCGAAAATTGTGGGGGTTTTGCTTTATCTCAATCTCATTATATTGAGAAAATGTTGAAACGGTTTAATTTCTTTGATGTTAAGCCCGTAAGTACACCATATGATCCAGCAGTTCACTTAAAGAAGAATAGGAATGATAGTGTTTCACAAGTTGATTATGCTAGAATCATTGGTAGTGTTATGTATTTAATGAATTGCACAAGACCTGATATAGCTTATGCAGTGAATAGGCTAGCAAGATATACTCATAATCCAAGTAGTGAACATTGGATGGCTTTAGAGAGGTTAATGAGATATATCAAAGGTACAATGGATCTTTGTCTTGTGTTTAACGGTTTTCCGGCAGTTTTAGAAGGTTTCTGTGATGCTAATTGGGTGTCGGATAATGATGAGATTAATTCGACAAATGGCTATGTGTTCACTTTAGGTGGTGGAGCCATTTCTTGGAAATCTTCTAAACAGACATGTATAGCAAAATCAACTATGGAGTCAGAATTTATAGCTTTAGAACTTGCTGCAACTGAAGCTGAATGGTTAAGGAATTTATTGCTTGATATTCCTTTGTGGCATAACCCAATGCCTTCTGTCTCTATACGTTGTGATTCTCAGGTGGCGATCGCTCGAGCAAAGAACAAGATCTATAATGGGAAGAGCCGGCATATCAGATTGAGACACAATATTGTGCGAGATTTAATTAGTTCTGGGGTGATTAACTTGGAGTATGTAAGAACCGAGTTAAATCTGGCAGACCCCTTAACTAAAGGACTAAATAAGAAATTAGTCCAACAGGCATCGAGGGGAATGGGGCTGGTTCCGATGTTGTGAACTTTGTATGACGGCAACCCAACCTTTTATTAGTAGAGATCCTACGAACGAGGTTCAATGTGGTAAAAACAAGTCATACAAAAGTTCTACAAGTGCTATCGTTTTGTCCCTTCCTATGATGTTGTTGAAGATAGTACTTACTGCGAATTGAGGAGGGTGAGATTTTTAGAATCTCTTAATGAAGTTCATAGCCATGTTGTATGGTGGTGTGCGCAGTACACACTTGATGAACATCACCTATATGAGAGTGGAGGTGGTGCCGCTTCCTATGAGAGTTTGGAACAACTCACTAGAGCTCTTATGAAAACCTGGGACTGGGTGCATGGCCGATATCGCACCAAACCGCGAACTTGCCTGAAGCTAGTCAATGGCATGTCAGTTGTAAGTTTATATAAACAGTAGCGAGATAAGATTCAAGACGTTTGTCATCTTATTTCCGTTTATATGCTTCTTCTTGCATTAAGTGGCAATTCAAGACGAAAGTCATTGTCCACAATGTGTCATTGTCTTCGTTTAAAAGTAGAGAAAGTAGTTGTCTAACGTTCTGAAAATGTTTTTATATAAGTTTGAATCATGTGGGGGATTGTTGGAAAAAGCACGTTAAAGTGCCTTTCATGTGCTCCAAACTTATATAGAACATATATGAGGTCATTCGGGAGATCGATTTGGGGTGTATAAAGCTGGAAGAGCCTCTGTTGGACATCGATCTCTCACTTCGATCGATCGATGTACATCGATCGATCGACGTTAGAGATCGATATGGATCTGAGGACTTCGATCGATGACTTCGATCGATCGAAGTAACATCGATCGATCGAAGTGACGTCGTAGTGAGAGTTCGAAGTAGTCTGTTCGACTTCGATCGATCACATCGATCGATCGAAGTGACATCGATCGATCGATGTGATCGATCGATGTCCAACAGACAGAACTTTTCACTGTGTGATGCAACTTTTAATCCAAGGTTCATCTCCCTTTGATTGTGAACGTTATTCAACGGGCTTGAGAGGTTAGAAAACTGCTGAAACTAGTTTAAAATGTTGTTTTCTACTACCCTAAAGCCTATATATACAAGGCTTAACTATTTGCAAATAGAGAAGTTTTTTTTTCCTTGTGATTTTCTAAGGTGCAGAAATCCTTCAGCAGTTTTCTTCTTCTTCTTCCTCTACTCTTTAACACTTCTACTTTCGCAAGTTCACTCTCTTTCTCCTAGAGCAAAGGAACAAGAGAAGCCGTTAAATCCTGGGAAGCATTCGCTTGAAGTTCACCTTGCTCACCGGTGAGGCGAAATTGCTTTTAAGGACAGTGATCCACATCACGTCTCGGCAGTAGTTTTGTGTGTTTGTTTGTCATCTCTAACAGCGATCTACTACTTCAGTCCATTAGCTGCTTCTAACAATGTTAATTTACCCTTTACTCATTATGGGTCTATGGTAAAGGTTCAGCGGCTAGACGTCTAGCAGATGAAGTGCCTTCCTCAGGGTTAGCAGAAGGAGAACCCGCTCTAAGCATAACTGTTGTTGGTGCTTCAGGAGACCTCGCCAAAAAGAAGATCTTTCCAGCACTGTTTGCTCTTTTTTATGAAGGTTTTCTACCACAGGTTTGAACTTCTATTGCGTGATGTTTATTTTTAAGTAGCTTTTCAGATATATGGTCATTTACTTACATGTTTCCTTCTAGTGTAGACTCTAGTGGGGGTTAAGAATTTTGGACAATAGTTGTCTTGGGAGTTCAGCTGTAACTCTTCCTGAAATGTTTTTGATGCTTGATGACCCTTTTAGAACTTCATCGTTTGTGGTTATGCTCGCTCTAAGATGAATGATGAGGAGCTAAGAGATGTGATTAGCGGAACATTGACATGCAGAATTGACCAAAGGTGTTTGCATATGTTGAATCACTTGCTTCCTCTTCATTGTAGTTTCATTTCTTGATGATCGATATGGATTATTTTGCATACAGAGAGAATTGCGCTGAGAAAATGGAAGAGTTCCTTAAGAGATGTTATTATCATTCAGGTCAATACGACTCAATGGAGGACTTCTCCGATTTGGACAGTAAACTGAAGGTTAAAGAGGTGCAAGTTCCGTTATGTTTCTCTTTCATCTTTTTTTTTTTCTTTTTATTCTCCCCCCTTCTTCATGTTCAAATTTCTCAATAACCTTTGATTTGTAGTTCGAGATGCAATGAAACAGTAGAAACAAATGGCACGAGATTGAATGTGCATGGGAGCTTCACTTCACATGGAAAAACCGTGTAGGAAATTTGTCAATGGCCTTTTACTTGTACATTATATGATGCAATGGAACATCAGAGAGAAATAACACGAGAGTGAACACCCATGAGGGTTTTAAAATTTCCGCTATCTTGAAATGTGTGAAAGAGTCATATCTGTCAAAATTAGATTGTCTGATTTTATGGCCCTTAGGATATGCACGATTTCCATATTGTGTAAATTGTTCTTTTTTCTCTCTCTTTATTTTGCCTCATTCTTCCCCCTTTTTGCTGTCTTATGAGATGGTGGCTCCGCTTACATCTGTTAGTACTGCCTCATGATCCTCATGGTTGAAAACAACCTTGCAGCGTGCCTTAAACAAAATGTCATCATAATCTGTTCATTGATTTGTAATTTTTCCCCCTTCTTTTTTGGGTTAATTGGTTTATACACCAAGAGGCTTATTTATCATCTTGGATGTTAACTGATCTTACAAGTGGTGGCTTTTAAAGCTCTTGTTCCATCACTAGTGTCCAATAATTTTGAAAAGAGATTATGATTTAGATAATAGTCTATGCCTGCCGAGCAAATACAATTGCATGTGGTCTTACTGTGGTCTTATCTGCTGTATCTATTTTTCCTCTAAATACCATTTTTTGGGTTCCGATCAATAGAGCTCCAATAAAATGATGCTGCGCTTATATGTTTCTGTTATGCAACCAAGAAAAGAGATGATTTAAGCCTGCATGCATGAGTTTCTGACATTCCAATCGAGAATAAGGTGGATTATGACTTATCCTGAAAGCTTAGGCTGGCCAGCAGAATGCTTTGATTTTATGCTCTAACATGCTCACTTCACATGTGGCCAACATTATTTCATCTTCTCTTATGTAACTCAAAATATTGGAGGGTGGAGCATTTCAAGCAAAATATTTTTTGCTCTTGACACATGGTGTAATTAGTTTATTGAAATGCTTTTGAAATGCTCATATATGATACTTTCCCATTGCTTTATCCCTTTAGAGGAGCTTTTGTTTGAAGTTCATTCTACTTGGAGAAAACTTATGCTATGAAGTGCTTTCACTAGTTCGTTTATTGAATTCCTATTGACATCCTTGTCTTTTGAATTCTTCTTGGAAAAGCTTATCTGTGAATTTCATTCTACTAATTATAAAACAGAGGATATAAATGCTTTCACTAGTTTGCATGTTAAATTTCTAATCATATCTTTCCCGTTCTTGGATTTTTTTCATGTTTCCTTTTTTTCCCTGGTAAATGGAGAACATTCAAACTTGCATGTATTCATTGATAGGTTTGATTTTTTATTGGGAAATGTTAGTGGGATTCACAATGACTTGTGTTGTTATTGTTGTCTTGAAATTCTGTTTATTACTTTACATGTTTTACTCAGGGTTGTGGAGTTACAAATAGGTTGTTTTACTTGTCAATACCTCCAAACATATTTGTGGACGTGGTTAAAGGTGCAAGCAATAAAGCTTCTTCTGTAAGCGGGTGGACAAGGGTCATAGTTGAAAAGCCATTTGGCCGTGATGCAGAGTCATCTAGAGAGCTGACTCGTTGCCTGAAGAAATATCTAAATGAGGAGCAAATATTCAGGTAGGTATAGCTTTTGTAATTTGCACTGAGGTTCTGTCTCTGGTTGATCCTTCCACCTGTATTTCAGAATTGACCATTACTTGGGAAAGGAGCTTGTCGAGAATCTCTCTGTACTACGGTTCTCAAATCTTGTCTTTGAGCCTCTATGGTCCAGGAACTACATTCGAAATGTTCAATTCATATTCTCTGAAGATTTTGGCACCGAGGGACGAGGAGGGTGTGCTTCTTTCACCCTGTGCTTATCACTTTTTTAGAATATCCATATCTAAGAACAGAAGGCCAGATTAATGTTTTCATTTTCTCAGATACTTCAACAACTATGGTATCATCAGAGATATAATGCAAAACCATCTGCTTCAAATACTGGCATTGTTTGCAATGGAGACACCTGTTAGTTTAGATGCTGAGGACGTTCGCAATGAAAAGGTACTAAACGTTTCAGTATTTTCAGTGATTGTAATCATGTGTGACTCCAATTTACTACGCCATTTCTTAGCTTGTGTCTTTCTTGTTATCCCCTTCTAGCTGGTTTAGATGTAAGCCAGCAGCATGTTTTTCCAACCACTTACCCTTATCTTTCCTTGCTGTGGTAAGAACCCGTTTTCTAGCAAGACAAATTAAGAAGAGCAGCAGAGCATGCTTATATATATGTATCTGTACTCATTCAGGTTAAAGTTTTGAGATCCATGGCTCCTCTACGTCTCGAAAATGTGGTCCTGGGCCAATACAAGGGCCACAGTAAGGGCGGTAAATCATACCCAGGTTATTTAGATGATCCTACCGTGCCAAAGGACAGCATAACTCCAACATTTGCTGCTGCTGCCTTATTTATCGAGAATGGTCGTTGGGATGGAGTTCCTTTCCTAATGAAAGCAGGAAAGGCTCTCCACACCAGAAGGTATGCTATAACATTGCGTCAAGCACTTTCAACAAGCTGTGAGAGTAACAAAAGTAAATAAAGTTAAAGAGGTACTACTTTTGATCAAGGTATCCTTGGTCATATGATTTCATAGTTGTATCGTGATTCCTAGAAATTTTCATATCCTTTTTGAATGAAACTTTCAGTCAAAAGGGAATAACTTATTTATATATAAATCCTATAGGCAGGATTGCTGGTCAATAATATGTTTTTATTTTCTTTTTCCTGTAACTGGTCAGTAATATGTCCTTGAATGATATAGAAGTAGAAAAGGTTATAGAAAAGTTCATAAAAAATGGAAGGAAGGCATATATTATCTTCCCATTTTCAGTCTTTTGCGTAACTGTACTAAGAGATTTCAGTAAAATATATCCTGATGATTTGGCCACCATTAAATCCAGAGCTGAGATCAGGGTTCAGTTCAGACATGTTCCTGGTAACTTGTATAAACAGAAGTTTGGGGCTGATTTGGACAAGGCCACAAATGAGCTCGTGCTACGGCTGCAACCAGATGAAGCCATATATCTGAAAATCAACAACAAAGTTCCTGGCCTTGGCATGAGGCTGGACCGGAGTGACCTGAATCTTCTTTTCAGAACTAGGTGAAATAAATATTGTAATGATTGAATTTCAATTCCATTCCATATTCACCAAAAAAAAAAAGTAGTAAAATTTGCAGCTTCTCTTATAAGTATTCTATAGTGCCTGCTGTGCTTGATTTGACATTCTTGTGTCTCCATTGCTTGTGAAGGTATCCAAAGGAAATACCTGATGCCTATGAGAGGCTCCTCTTGGATGCAATAGAAGGAGAAAGAAGATTGTTTATCAGAAGTGATGAGTTGGATGCTGCTTGGGCAATATTTTCTCCATTATTGAAGGAAGTAGAAGAGAAGAAGATTGCACCAGAGATGTATCCTTATGGGAGTCGTGGACCTGTTGGAGCACATTATCTTGCTGCAAAGCATAATGTTAGATGGGGCGATCTGACGGGTGAGGACTAGTTAAAACACCAAGGTTGTCTATCAGATTTCATGCTTTGTATCTGTTTTCTTGGCTTTTCCAACACTAAATTTGACAACCCTGGTGCCCTATGCCCCCTCCCCTCCCCCCTCCCCATCCCCCCTCATTGAAAAGAAAAAAGAAAAAACAAAACTGTGCCTGTCATTCAGTTGCAATCAGTAAAGGCATTGCTTATCATATAGTATAACCTATGTAAACAAAGTCATCATTGAAGTGTAACTCCATCTGCCATATATATTTTTTTTTTTTGGAGAAAGGTAAAAATGTTAGCAGTTTTAATAAGAAAATCCACAATTATCGTAGTTTTAGAAGTAATTCTAATTGTTTTATACACGGTTTGACAAAATCGTTTAATGTCACAATACGGTTGCAACAAAATCGTTTTATACCTATTTTGATCGATGAGACACCATGATTGTGTCAAAATTAATGTATCACGGTTTTGACAAAATCGTTTAACGTCACAATACGGCTGTAACAGAACCGTTTTATACCTATTTTGATCGATGAGACACCATGATTGTGTCAAAATTAATGTATCACGGTTTTGACACAACCGTAGCATGTCCTTGGTCAAATTGAGTATAAGACGTTATTGGAACCGTATTGTGACATTAAACCAATTTTGACAAAAACGTGTATAACACAATAGAATTACTTCCAAAAATACGATAACAAAAGGTTTTCTTGTTATGGCTCAATATTTTCGACTTTATCTCTGTTTGTTGCCATTTTGGTCTTCTTATATTAGTGTCATTCTATCTAATTCATTTGTCACACATTTATTTTGGTTTCTTCTGTAGAAGTTTACTTTCTCTTCGTTTATTTTCTTTATACTGTGCTAAAAAGTCAAAGTGAATTTCTATTTGAATAAGTATATTTAATTTGTTTGTTTTATAGAAGGCCATTTTCTCTCTTTTTTTTCCACTACGGGAAAGTAGAGGTGGGAGAATCACTTTGTTGTGCTTATGTTTTTGAAGTTAACCTTTTGTAGAACAATCACAAGCGGCAGTTTTGCTTGAATGAGCAAGTGTTGCTATGTGTACTTGTTTAATATTAATATAGTTGTAGTTGATATGTAGTCGGCCTATATCACTTTTTGCTAAAGGTTGAAAGTAGAATAACTTCCTTTTATAAACCTCCTTTGAAACCTTGCATCGACTTGTCGGATGCTTCATTGTAAATTTGTCTTTTTGGTCTTTTTATGAAATTTCATTTACCAAAAAAAAAGTTGGAGGTAGAGCTACACATGTATATCATAATTCTGCAAGGAAAGTTGGGCACAGAGAAGGGGGATTGCTTTCTACAGTGAACACATGAGAGAGCAAGCAAATGATGTGGTATATGTGGACATCATATAGGGAACTTAGCATTTCCATACTCACAAGTATAAGGTTATTTAGGGTAAAAGAATATTAGGAGAAAGATGTGGATAGGTTTTAGAAAGGCTCTCGGGTATTTTAACTTGTATTGTGCTTGTTTTGTTGAAATGCAAAAAATCCTTGAATGCTCCGACCTTACTTAGGATGATACAAATAGTTGGTTTTATCTAAACAAGAGTGTAAGTCAGGCCCGTTGATCTAATGATTAAATCTATGGATCTTGACAATCGTAACCTGAAGGAGGGACTAAGGTCATCTCCAATGGGTGCACCAAAACACTCATTTGGTGTAAAAATTCACTCCAATCAGGCACCAAATAGGTGCAAATGAATAGTATTGCACCTATTATTTATTGCACTAAATCACTATTCATCTGCTACATCATCATTTTAAGCATATTAATAAAATTTTGATTTCGTTAATTTCGTTATAATAATTTTAATTTTGTTAATTCTGTTACAAAAAATTTATAATTTAATTTTTTATTTTAAATTTCAAATTTATAGGAACACATTAAGAAATAATCCACCACAGTTAAATCAATGAATACTTATGTTAAATTTATATGAATGTTAAATTTGTGTTAAATTATTTATAATAATGAATTAAAAATAGAATGATAGAAGAATCTTTCAGAAATATTCTTATTTGGTGGTGAATTTGGTGCTTGTGGTTGGAGTACTTTTTACTGTTTATTGCACAAAATAGATGATTTGGTGTTTTGGGTTGGAGATGGTCTAAATAAACGTTTAGAGACAGCCAAAACAAGATTGGTAGTCAGGTAGACAAACTTTCCAACATCCACTGGGCCTGTTGGACAACTCTTTGCACTTCCAGAAAGGAGACTCCACCGAAACAAGGTGGGTAGATAAACTTTCCAACGTCCACTCAGCCTATTGGACTACTCTTTGCACTTCCACAAAGAATACTACATTTGCTTTTATGTAGGCCATTGTAACATGGCATTGTATGATGTATCTTTATACGGGTTGCATCCTTTAGATACATTGACTTTCGCCATGATCGATTTGATATTGTGCTTTTCTAGGTTTATGATATTTACATGTCCAAAAAAAACTCTATTAAACATCATGTCACGTGGCACCAACTCATTAACATTTGATCAACACGCACAGTCAGAGGCATAACACATGACATTGTTTGACGCTCCTCAAACATGCATTGCTAGTCAAAGAATACAAAAAGAATTATTGCCACTCGACAGAAGATATGTTGAGACAAGTTGAACACACATTTAAACATTCTTCTCGAATTACTCAATATTTTCCATAGATGCATGTTTTTCTAAATTCCACTATACACAATGTCAAATATGGAACAAACTATGATGACTTGATCGTGAGAGAATTTTCTTCGGGTCCATAGCCTCTAACGTTGTTGACTCTTGTAGAATTTTAGAAGCACATTTGATATAATTTCTATCTAAATTATCTATCAATCTAAAAGACAACACAGTTTCGCCAAATATGGAGAAGAATAGTCTAGTTATTTAAAAAAAATGTTTATAAGAAAAATTAAATAAATGACAATATTGCCTCTTGCAGGAGATGAAAAGCGATGGAATGGCCTCCAGACATAGTCTAGTTGGTATTCGAGTTGAGATTTATTCTAAGAGGTTAAGAATTCGAATCCAGGGACACGAATGCCTAGTTTACAGGGATACCTTGTGTGGGTCACTGCATAAGTCTTCACCAACCTAGGAGGCCGCTGAATTTCTGATTTACCTTCTCCACAATGCTCCTTGGGCTAATTCGGTTAGACCTATGAGGTAAGAGATTTCACCATTTGATCCATGAAAAGCGATGGAACGACTTTGTTGCAGCATACCCGGATGTCCCCATCCCACTCCCCCGGCGCCGTCCGTGTCCTTACCGACTCCTCCGTACCTGAATCCACCGATGGTGGCTTTACGAGGCAGTTACGGTGGTTACTAATTAGCTGGAGATTTTCATAGGAAAGGATGCTATGTTGCGTTTGGAGAGACCAAAAGATTAAAGGAAAAAAAAATAAGAAACCAAAATGTTTTCTAAGAATAGTTTAAATCACTCTGGAATTATTTGTCATTTTTATTAAAGAAAACCTTGAAAATACGTCTTATCTCATTACTTTTGTCAGATATTTTCATCGAAAAAAGTATTAAATTTGACTCCCAGTAAGGATCCCTGCTACATCCATTCTCAGAGATAGTAGTAAGAAGGTAAATCGGTACCCAACAGTCAACGGTCCGCTAGCAGGAACTTTAAGAAGGTAAATCGGTACCCAACAGTCAACGGTCCGCTAGCAGGAACTTGGTCATTTACAAAGTAGTCTGCATAAGGAGCTCCCAGTCTCAAAGGTAGTGTAGGAAGGTAAATCTAGTATCCAACGGACCTCTAGCAGGAGCTTGGTCATTCACACAGTAGTCTGCATAAGGAGCCCTCAGTCTCAAGGGTAGTGTAGGAAGGTAAATCAAGTATCCACCGGCCCGCTAGCAGGAGCTTGGTCATTTACACAGTAGTCTGCATAAGGAGCCCCTAGTCCCAAAGGTAGTGTAGGGATCAAAGGTAGTGTAGGAAGGTAAATCGGTACCCAACGGTCAACTGTCCGCTAACAGGAGCTTGGTCATTTACACAGTAGTCTGCATAAGGAGCCCCCAGTCTCAAAGGTAGTGTAGGAAGGTAAATCAAGTATCCACCGGCCCGCTAGCAGGAGCTTGGTCATTTGCACATTAGTCTGCATAAGGAGCCCCCGGTCCCAAAGGTAGTGTAGGAAGATAAATCAAGTATCCACCGGCCCGCTAGCAGGAGCTTGGTCATTTACACAGTAGTCTGCATAAGGGGACTGTGGAGCCCCCAGTCCCAAAGGTAGTGTAGGAAGGTAAATCAAGTATCCACCGGCCCGCTAGTAGGAGCTTGGTCATTTACACAGTAGTCTACATAAGGAGCCCCCAGTCCCAAAGGTAGTGTAGGGAGGTAAATCAGGTATCCAACGGTCCGTTAGTAGAAGCTTGTGTAAATAGGTAATGTAGGGAAGCTCTCACACTATGCATTTGATGGGAAGGGGCTTTCTTGCCTTTGACAAGAATTGAACCCCTAACCTCCCTTTCGAGAACTCCTGTCCGGAACCAGTTGGGCTATATCCTGGAGACTCGAAAGAAGTATTATGTTATACTTTAAATAGACGAAGATTAAACACACAAAAAATAAGAAACCAAAATATTTTCCCAAAAATAATTTAAGCGTCTAAAATTTTGTCCTCCCAGTTTTACATTTATAAGTTTTCAACGAAATTTTACAAGACTTCATTTTACTTGCTAACTCAACTATTAGGCTATAATCATTTATGTCCCTGAACAGTGAACGTGGATGTAACAATGGATGTCAATATTTTCATTTTTAAAGGAGCATTTCGATATTTACTTCGACTTTAAAAGTTCCAGAATTTATCTCAACAAGTTTATTGTTCGTATTTATCCTTCAAAATAGAAAAGAAACAAAAAAGGAAAAAGGGAAATATTATACGTTCTGATCTGCATCGTGCAAGATTTGGTGAAACTTTTGTGTTTTGACTCTATTCGGAGAATGCATAACTGAATACCTGTGCCTTTGATATAAATAAAATGCGACAAAAACGTTTGTTAAGGTAAGACATGGATCGAAATTATATAATGTGGCATATATAAGTAAAGTGCGTTTCAATTGCATTAGCCTTCCGTATTTGTCTATGATCAGAGAGGGTCAGATCGATTCGAGATCTGATGTACGTAGTATTACCATATATTTTTGTACAATAAACAATTTTCGTAGCTCGGTCACAAAACAACAACTTTATCAATAAAATTTGCAAATGATTATAAGGTAGAATCTAAAGTTAAACGGAATTAACACGTGCAAATACGAAATATAACTCGCTTGTATTATTATTCAGAAAAATCACTCAAAAATTGAAACAATGTTTTCTTGGCACTCTTGTCAATAACCCTACCGGCATTGACTCACCAATCATCCTACCAGAGATTAGTATTTATAGAGTTAGACATGCCACAATTATAAAACTTAGTCTATTTTATAATCCATATTTGATTAGAAATTGACACTATATTTTAATTATAGATAACAACTGTATCTAGCTAAAGTTTCCTACCACTTAATAACTTATTTCTTAACTTTATAATAGGATAATTAACTAACAAAAGCTAGTAAATTAATCTGTAACGATTCTCCATTGTCGATGTAGTATATGCTTCTCGCATTTCCAAGAAAAGGGAGGCGCGAAGGCTTATCTCATTAAAAGCAACAAAATTTCACCTGCTACAAATTTGACATTTCATTGGCGGATTTCATTCACTTTGACTCAGATTTTATATCTGGTCTTCACTTGGATTGAGGTTTTGACCTACTACTAGGATACTAATAACTAGCATGCCCCCTTTCAGCCTGCAAATTTTTACAGTCTTCTGTATATTCCTAAAAGCTTTTTAAAAAAAATATAAATAAAATTTTGCTCAACAGTCTTCTAAGTATAAATAGTATTAAGCTCAAATCCTCTTCAAAATAATATATAAATAGCATTAAACTCAAATTTTCTCCAAAAAAAATTACTTGTGAGTAAAAACACACGACAAGTTGGTGCTATTTATAGTCGATTGGTAATGAGGAAGTCTGAATCTTATACAAGTTCTAAAATGCTGGATGTTGACACAATTTATTCAATTTTCATAAGTTCTACAAACATGATAGTGTGATTCTGTCGTGAAAATATAATGGATATTGTTGTTGTTTTAAAAAAGTATGTCTATGCATCGTATTGTTTATAATTTCTCACCTAACTTAGAAATTCGTTAGGCTCTTGATTTATATCTTTCATAATGTTCTATAAGACTTGGACGGTAAATATCCGAAGACGAGAGATTTCGTCTTTTTCCTCGAAGGAAAAAAGGAGAAAAGAATAGAAAACCATAAAGTAGAGTCGCTTTGAGGCTGCAACTAGAAAGAATGAAGAAGTGTACTGGAAGAGATATATTGGAAGATATATCTTCGGAAGTGACAAGCAGACACATCAATCAAGAAGAGACAAATGGGCTCCATGACCATTAGTATTACTGACATGCTCCCATCTTTCCATCAATTCAAAAAGTAGATTTTATAATCAAAGCTTTATTTATTTTTCTTAAGTTTTATAGGGTCAGAAAAAGTGGATCTGGCGTGTTCAAGTTGCCCTAGAGAAGATAAATGCGCATGTGATTTGGTGATAGCCCTAAACAAGCATGCAGAGCCACTCCATACCTCAGAACCCTATAACCCATTTTATAACTGAGAGAGTCTCATTAATTTGCTTGCCTTTCTTGCTTTCTTTCTTTGGTTCCTTTTTTTTAATGAAAAAAATTCATATCTCATTCTTGAGACCTATATCAGTTTCAAAGAGTTTAATAAAAAATGTAAAACTGGAACGACAAAATTTACAGGAAGAGGATGGATGCTTATATGGGCACGAAGGAGTTGAGGGAGAAAAGATGGGTTGGGAGCTAGATGGCGGAGATGGGAGGGGTTATAAAGAGGTATGGAAGGATGGTCGAAATGAAAGTAAGATATTGGAGGTTGGATGTAGGAGATGAAAAATATGAAATGACCGAAATATCTTTATTTTTAAGTCATTTTCGGTGGTTTTTTTCCTGAAAATGTCGTTTCTTTATCAGTTCAAAAATACAGAAATGTATGTAATTTAAAACATCAAATTATCAAACCTAAAATTAGCTAAAGCACATGGAACAAATAATTATCCCTAACATAAAAGACTTTGACCATAAAAGTTAAATGGAAATGAAACGGACTTTACAAGTCCAGCCAAAAGAATCAGGAGACAATTTCCAAAGGTCAACATGTCACTGTTCAGTAAGTCACTCGCTCTACTCTATAATCCAACAAACTAAAAGACAAACGAAAATTCAACTAAGCTGAAAGTTAAAGTAAAAAAAGTCCACCACAATACAACTGGAGAAGTTCGACGTACGTCCTCAATACATATCTCAGAGGTTCTAAATAGAAGGTTTCGAAAAAAATGTCGAAGTTCGAACATTGTCGAATGCAAGAATGTTTGAACCCCTCAAAGCTAGCTGCATAGTGTGGAAACACTGTTAGCATGTGAAATGACCTGATAGGATGACAAGTCAGCATGTTGGTTGTTCTTTCGGTACCAATGGGCATGTGGAATGACCTGATATGCTGACATACCAGCCTGTTAGTTGTTCATCGGTGCCAATGAGCTCTTTTTGTTGTCTATGTACTATGACAAACTTCTACTAGTGGGCCACAGAAACCTGTTTTACATCCCTACACACCATGTAGACCGAGAGTCGCAAAGATCCTTACTGGTTGGGTTAACCTTTGAGAAGCTCGAATTACGCAAGTTTATAACTTCATGAATGAAATAATGTTCTGACAAAAAATATATATATTTAGAAAATGAAAAGAAACTGAATTTTCCACATAACAAGTGCTTATACATAAGAAACATAAACTAGAAAGAAAAAATAATAATGAATAACCTTCTATTCTGCACCAAAATCCCATAGGTGAATGGTAGCATCACTTGAACAAGCAGCTACATACCTTTCATCTGCTATCAAGGCATTTACTTCCCCTATTCTCTCCTGAACACTATACAAATATCTCCCATGCTCTATGCTCCAAACCCTAAGCACCCCTGCCATACAAATCATGGCGTACCCATGGTTCATGCACCCTAAAACAACCCTTTGGGAGGCACCCCTCACTGTGAACCTGCACACCTCTTCCATGGTTGTAACCTGTCGAACCCTAGCCGAACCGCGACAATCCATGGCCAAGAATGAATCATCACTAGCATCAATGCTACCTACGATAACCCCTCTTTGAAACTCATCTTCTCCCAATATTACACCTTGGTTTCTTAAATCAAATACCATAACCCTAAGGCTTGTGCATGCCATTGCACTCTCGTTGCTTGTTACCCTTATTCGACCAATAAAATCCGTTAATTGATCAGTAAGCATATGCCAACCCATCACGGCTTCTGGATCAGTCAGCGTGCCACCTACAAAAACAAGCTCTTCGGTTTCACTGTTCCACACATGGAAGGCCCGACCAGGAACGCCTACATAACAAAACACAGAAATTTTATTGTGGTCATTGATCAACTAGTGGTCCAATAAAATGACGACAAATAAGTTTCATCTACATGGAAGGCCCGACCAGGAACGCCTACATAACAAAACACAGAAATTTTATTGTGGTCATTGATCAACTAGTGGTCCAATAAAATGACGACAAATAAATTTCATCTACATGTAAGCAACGGAGTGATTGACCAAAACAAGGGGTCCATAAATATTTTACACATTTCATTGGTCATTGACCAACTAATCATACTTGATCAATGACCAAAATTTGTGAACAAAACATAGTAATATATACACTTTTCGTGCTAAAAATATTGACGTAATTGACTTTTCAACACAATCCAAATAATACAAAGTCAACTGTATCAGTTCAGCAAAATACAAATAACAAATACGTTAGAAAATATTTTTAGACATATGAAGTAACTTACAACAACATTATCTCATTGACTTAGATACTATGGTATATGACGGGGTATGGAGAGGTCAGATGTAAGCAATCATACCTATGAATTAGATATACACAAAGGTTGTTTCATGTCTCAAGCTGTGTCGATTAACTGCTACTTCACAATATAAGAAACGCAACAAATTTAGTGAGTCATTTTGCTTTATTCCATCATATTTTAAAGTCAAAGAAGATTACGTCCTTGACTCCATTGGAAATGATGAAACAACTTAATTATGTTACATTGTGTTATCAAGTGTGCTCTGATATTTTCATAGTCATACTCAGATTGTAACCACCTGCATATAGTCCAACCCACCACTGGTCACATCCAGCAAAGTCCACTAGAGCACCATCGTTCACCACCTCACCCAAACAAGCTCTTCTTAGAGAGTTCGGTTGATTGATGGCAACCACATGAACATCGCCATCCAGTGAAGCAAAAACAATCCGGCTATTGGATAGGACGATCCCAGATATTGCTGCAGGAAATTGTCCAAGCCGATCACGCTGCTGAGGGTAAAAAGTGGAGATGTATAGCCTATTAGGCAGATGGAAAAGATGAACCGCGCCATTAGAAAAACCAGCAGCAAGATACAGATCAGACAATGCAAGACGACGGCAGTAGAGAACAGTATTATCGTTGTTGTGGTCTACAGGAAGCAATGGTATGGTGGTGTAAACATATCTCTGAAGTATAAAATTGTTGGTGGTCCGGTGGCAAAAGATGAACTCATCATGCCAATTATCAAAGCGTAAATTATTGCGTCTCCAAATCCGCCTTGTTAGATTCTGCCACAGGAGATCAGAGCGCGATATAGATCTCCATGTAGAACATACCTGTATACATTCAGGCAAATCATTATAGAGAAGAAAAGCTAAATAGAACGATTCATGTTGCCAAAGCTTATAAAAACTTTCAGATGAATCATGTCCAAAATCAAGAAAAATGGAAAGAATCTAACAAGACGGTGTACACAATTGTTGAAAATAAAGAGGTGGATTTATTTTCAGGATTTAGAGATCATAAACACTTTTTGGAGCCAAGGCAAATAGTTATAACCACCATGCCTGAATTTCATAGTTATAATTATTCGCTACTGTCATGAATCACTACAATTACATTTCAGAAATTAAATTGCTTCAAACTCGCAAGCATATCACATTTGTTTCTGACAAGAGCAGCTGAAATAAGGCTAATCAACTGGTTATACCATTAATCAGAGGAGTTATTTATGCTAATTGAACAACAAAAATTAGTCTAAGGAGAAATCATACAGCCTGACCTTCTAAACCTCTAATTAAAACTCTAAAACCTAGTGGCCAAGAAATAAAGAGTTACCATCAAATATATATATATATATATATATATATATATATATATATATATATATATATATCATAAAATTAATTACAAAAGTAACTAAAAACAGTTTGTAAAATAGCATTAGTAAAAATAGTATGTTTGAGATGTCAATTTCAATACAACTAAAGGTTAGTTGCTGGTGAACTTCAATCTCAAAGAACCCAAGCATATCAAGAACAAAAAAAAAAGGAAACGGGAAAAGGATATCACATACGACCAACGAACCTCTTTTTCTTTTCAATCATAACCAAATATTCCATGCCAATGGATGGAAGATCCTTGAACGCAATAAAAAAAAAGGGTAGAGCAGTAGAAGCTACTACGCCAAAGTTCTTTCCATGATTATGTTCTTACATAGGAGATATGATATGAGACCGTCTATAGTCAAGTCATCCATATTCTGTACAACAAAATCCAAGATTATCATTTTCATTGTGGTGAAAACAAATGATTTCTTGTTCATGATATTGTCTAATTTCATGCATCCATCCTCCCATTAGGAAAAACATCGTTTTAGCGGTTCCAAGATTCAAGATATGTTTTATGTACACAGTACACCATATTCTTATTATGATACTATATTTATACTGGTATATGTAGACTCATGTTCTCATTAGAATCAAAATCTATATCTATTGGTATATATTTACTGTTTGTCTGACCCTAGAAAGATATTTTGATGTTGTTTGATATATGAAACCACAATAGCAAGTAACATGCCATTTGAAAACACTATTTCATTAGGGTCACGCTTTACCACTTATATATTTCTTGCCAAAAGATTTGTCTGATGCGACAAAAAAAAGGTGCAGTCTATATTTTTAGAAATCGTTCAAACTGATTTTTAATATTTCCACAGTAAGATATATATATCCATGAAAATAGAAAGGCAAAGTGAAAATGAAAGTTTCCAAAAATTGAAATAGGAAAAAATTATAAAAATATATACTATACAATCTCTTTGATGCTATTGAAAGCGAGAGATGGCGAGAGGAAGATTCTTGTGAAAAGACAAAAAAATAAGGGGAAAGAGTTTGAGAGCGAAATATACACCTGAAAAAGGTTAGAAAGAGAAGGAGCAGCAGCAAGTCGACCAAGAGAGTTAGAAGCATTAATGGCCACTTGGTAAGCAAGTGCTTCAAGAAAAAGAGCTGGCCATACGCTGCTTCCATATCTTCTACGACTTCTAGAAGTTGAGGGCCCTTCGAAATCACCCCCTACACCACCCCCATGATCACCCCTACCTCTACCTTCCACTTCTGATGAAGAAGAAGATGATAATGAAGTGGAGGTTGACATAAGCGTAAAACAAAGAAGTAAGTGCTTGAAAAAATAAAGTTGGACTTCTTGCTTAGGTAACGGTTACAGTGGGGAAACAAATTTAAATATATATATAGAGAAAGAAGTAAGGAAAGATGGGGTGTAAAAAAGGGCCAAAAGGGTGTGTTTTACTAGGAGATATGTATCACTGATGAAGAATAAATATAGATTGTATGAATGCAGACACAAAATCGATTCAATTCTGGGGTGTGTGTTTGTGTGTGTATCTGAATGTTAGAGATGGGAAGTGTGTTGGTTGTTGCTTGATTGTTTTTGAGAAACAATGTAAATAGTATTACCCAATGAGTCAGGACATGCACATGCCCTGAGCAGACAAAAATGCACCGTAATGGAGGTGCAACCCGTACAATGTACAAAACAGTAGACAAGCAACATGCTGTCAGCCACTAAAGTCATAGCAAAATAATATGAGAACACCATGCAACAGGCTGCCGGCTCAGATTACATGAAATTTGCAAAAAGTACACAGTCGCAAAATAGCCGGTATGGACATCTATTAATAATGCAAAAACGTCTATAATCTGTACATACTATAGCACTATCGGTGCGGAAGAGAGTATGTATTATACATAACTCTATAGACATGTGTACAAATGTTCCGTATGACATCTGCTGGAATAAAGACAACATCTTCAAATATTTTGATTTTAACCGCCTTAAATCTAGGGGAATTATTTTTTAACTTTACTTTAACCCAAGCTAAAGTTCTGTTGAGATTTGGTAGAGTGGTATGCATGCTGCACCAGCGAATGATAGCCTGCCATAATTGCCTAACCATTGGGCAGCGAAACAGTAGATGCCTAGTTGACGAATGACAAAAGTCACATGATTGATTTTGAATGTAAGACATGTTATCTCTAGTTTGCCACTTTCCAAGAGCAGCAAGTTAAAGGCAAAAGGAGTGCTTTGGGGTCATGGTGGAGTCCCAAACAATGTTAGCCCAAGGGACTTTCAACCCCTTGGGCCGGAAGAATTGATATGCTTTTGTTGATCGGAACGAATCAAAAGCAACCCATTTTTCCATGAGGCGAATAGCACCATCAGCACAACCTTGCGAATGAACTAGGGAGTCCCGAATTTGCAACAGATTTTTCAAAAGTGGAGAGTCCGATTTTGCTTGTTGCTGTGTTGTGATGTGGTGTATAATGTAAACTCCTTTCTGTTTTTGGGAGTTCGCGTATTCAAGCCCTTGTAGCTGGATTAGCATTCAAAAAGTTCACCGTTATAGCTCATTTAATACTGATAGTAGTTGTTTCAAAAAAATTATGTGGTTCGATTTTATAGATACATACAGTGTAAACGTACAGTTTACAATAGACAACTTATGTAGGTTTTTTTTGCATGTGACCTCTCTATCTAAGAAATTAATGAGATGGTGATTTGTATCATCCACGCTTTGAGACTTAGAATAGGCTCACAAGACAGAACCTAGGTATAGCTTTTTACTCCAAGTAGTCGGTCAACAAGCATGGTAGATAAAGTGATGGAGTAGTCATATGTGCAATTATGATCAATATATTATTTTCTATGTATAATCCTATGTATATATGCATATATATGTAAATGTTTATTATTTCAGATATTTAATTCGTTGTCTCATACATGTTTTGAACATCTTTTTAAAAGCTGAGAGCAAGTTTTAATCAAATTTGTGAGAGATCGTATTGCGTGGTTTTGGCATTCAGTAGGCTTTTTTTAGCATTACTAATCCTGATTATTATTTTCCTATGAGACTATTTTTTGTGGATGCTTATTTTATTGTTTTCTTTATATAAATTATTCATTAAATATGGAAAAGTGGATTGAACGGTGAATGAATATGGGATGAACTTGTTATTAAGTGAAATTACTTCCGTATAGAATAATGCAACAATTGCAATTTATAAGACAAATTTCAGTTTGTATAAACCAAATTAAAAAAATAGAATTGGTAAAAATCATAGGACGAATCCTAACCAGATATACGGTATCTAAAACTAAAAGGTAATGGGGACAAATATAAGTATATATTTGTCAGATATCTTATTTTTATAAAAATTGAATAGATCACAACAATGACAATCGTTAATGCATTGGTAACTACTTGATGTTTCTTGAAATTATCCTTTAAGATCGGCTGGTCCGATTACGTTGGGGATCAGGACCAGAGAGTATCTAATCTTCCTAATTTCTTTTAAAGAGGATAAAAAGCATATATACGCCATTAAATAAATTATTAGACGAATCAAAATTAAAAAAAAAAAAAGATAAAAATACTTCTTCCGTCTTAAAATTATTGGCTTAGTTGATTTGACACAGTTTTAGAAGATATCATTTAGGACAATGTTTTTGTGAGAACGTGTCTGTTATACCATTTACATTAAAACATAACTTTTTTCTCTTACGCATTAGTTTCAATGATAATATTAAAGTTGTTATGAGAACTATAGTTATTAATGGATTTTTTTTTTGAGGTGTCAATATTTTTGGGACAATTCAAATTAGAAAATAAACCAATATTTTAAAAGAGAAAGAGAAGTGAATAAAAAGAATAAAAAATGGGCCTAGTCAACAAGGCTCTGGGCTACATGACAAAGAAAAAAGTTAAAATATATTTTCGTTATTTTTTTATTTAAATCCAATTGACATTAGTAATATAAATACATAGATAAATAATGCATATATATATATATATATATATATATATATTTCCGTCTGTCTTGTTATTGATGAAAGTGAACTACGTAACAATATGAGACTGAATACTGGCCGCGATTCCGTTTGACATTTCACACTTGTCCACGACTTTCGTTTCATTCCCTCTGACTCCGCAAATAAAAGATACCTTTCGCGTACTTTAGAAAGTTTTTAGCTACTGGAAAATGGATGGCATATGTATAAACATACATTCTAAACATGCGCTGAAATAAGGAAAAAGTAAATTATGCACTCCAAGACCATTAATGAGGACTTGACAAAAAAGAATAGTAGATAATGTTTCCAAATTCCAACTAAAATTCTAACGACCGGACCATGAAACGTCCATTACACAGCCATAACTTCCAACTAGTAAAATGCTCAAGTATATTTGCCATCAGAGAACGACATCCAGTTCTCACTTCTGACCACCAGCCTCGGCAGGCTCTACTATCTCGGCTTCCATGGTCTCCGGAACACCCTGTTGGGTGGTGGCCGTCTCCGGAAAGCCTTGTTGGATGGTTTGATTCTGCTCAACTACATTGTCAATAACCCCCCATCTTGATGAAAGAGCTAAGTTCATCATTTCATATATCTTTCCTCCGAGCTGTGCCGGGTTCTCAGGCTGAAAGAAATTCAGCACGCAGATGAACAATAGGAAACCATCAATCCAGCCACGGTTTGGTCTTTACATGAGCTATGTATGACAAAAACGCAAAACATGTGGGGTTTTTTTTTTTTTTTTTTTTGAGGGGGTGGGGGTGGGGGTGGGGAATAGTATTTTTGGCAATTGCAATGGCTTCTTTATCTCCTCATGTTCAAAACAAGAAGATTCTTTAGGTTTGCTTTGAGCCTGTATCTGTATCTTCGTCTTATAATTGTTTCAAAACCCTGCAAATCTTTATCCCTACAACCTAACCTACATGAGTTGGTATTTCATTTCAACACCTTGGCTATGTTGATATATCGGCTAAAATTTCAAATATGTCTGTGCCAGTTTTGCTATGCAAAGACTTTCTGCTTTGCAATAGGAACCATAAAAGATGTTTCTATATACCAACAGTCCGCAAATGCCACACTGACAAGATATGTTCCATGCTCAATTTATTAGATTTTCTCTTATTTTCAAATGGACAAAGCATTACTCTCTTCAAAGGCACAAGACACTTGCAACACCAAAGTCAATTTGGCATGCTTCACCGTCCGTTCCTATCTGAAACTACCAGCAACACATCACCCGCCCCCCAGCCCATCTACACTTCTATATGCCTATCATGAGACAGTTCAAAGTTGGAACCAGAAGATAGAAAGAAGGATAACCACTTACAGTGAAACCGCTGGAAACTGAAGCAACATCATACAACAAATCGACAGCTCTCAAAGCTTCCTCGTCATTTGGATTGCTCTTGCAAGCAGCCTGAAACATATGCAATCGTTTACTGCCTTGCCAAATAGGATTGTGAAAGCATTAAATTATTAGGCAGAGTTTTGAACATAACAAAAGAGAAGACATACATCCAGGGTTTTGATTATCGGATGTGACGGATTTATTTCAAAGACTCTCCTGCTTCTCATAAACTCTAAGCTAGAAGTATCACCCACAGTTTGAGCCTTCATTAATCTGCAAAACAAACGCATCCAATCTTACATGAGCTTCATACTAAGCTACCAGAAGAGGGGGGGGGGGGGGAGGATTTACTTGCGCAGTATGTAGAGAAAAAAGAATCTTAGACCTCTCCATGTTCGCAGACCAGCCAAATTTCCCTGTTACCAGAACACAGGGTGAAGTGCTCAGACGATTAGATATTTGGACACTGGCTACTTTATCACCAATCCGTTTTTTGATCCAGTCACAAGTCTGACCAAAAACCTGCTTCATTTCTTTTTCTTTATCTTCGTTCTTTTCACCTGTTAATGTTGACACATTTATAAAACGAAGTATCAATAAATAAGTACAAATGCTAACCATAGACTACGTGCCATTGATGTTGACAAATTTAGATGTTTAGGTACATCTCATGACTGAAGACAGAGTAGACACTGAAACTACTAGAAAGTTGCAGAAATTTGATAAATATAAAACGTTAACGTGTGAACCCACTAAGAACCAAAAAATCCCAGAGTAACACAATGATGGACAATATATTTCCCTAAAGAGTAGAGTGCATACACCACCAATAATTGGAACGAAAGAAACACTTAGCAAACATTAACAATTATGAACAAGTGGCAAACAAATGGCAACCTAGAGAGTAAAAGCAAATTACCTAGATCTAGATCTTCTTTGCTAATGTCAACAAAATCTTTCTCCTTGTACGATTTAAGATTTTGTATAGCAACCTCATCAATAGGATCAACTAAAAACAGCACCTGCAGATATCCAGGCAAGCACTACGATGAAAAAATGAAGAGCAGAATAATAGACTGACAAATCTCTTAAGAGGCTAAAATTCATACTTCAAGATCTTTCTCAACAAGTTTTTCCAGGAAAGGGGTGTTCTTTGCACTGTTGACACTGTCAGCAGCAATATAGTAAATACTCTTCTGTTCAGGCTTCATGTTCTCCACGTACTCATCCAAGCTTATCAACCAATCATCACTTTGAGACGAGGCAAAGCGTAAAAGTGGAGCAAGTCGCTTGTGGTTTTCTCGATCTTCAATGCAACCCAGCTTTATGTACTTCCCATAATTATCCCAAAACTTATCATAATCCTAGAAGAATGAGTTTTGTGAGTTTAGAGATACACTACAAGTAACAAGCACGCTAACAGATGTGTTGCCGTGAGGCTTTTGCACCCCAGAAATTGATAAATGATATGCAGGACCATGATCTTCGAAAGTATAATTATTAAACCCTTTCGGACAGAAAGTCACGGCATGTATAGAGAATGGAGAGAAAGAAATACATCTTTGTTATCGCTTATTGCTATGCCCTGGATCATTTCAAATGCCTTTCGTACCAACCGCTTCCTCATGATGCGGACCTTACCAAAACCAATACGACAATGTCAAATAAGATTGAATAAACACACAAGAAATACAAAATAAGTCAAAAAATGATGGTCTCAATTTATCATCTAGTAACAGAAAGAACACGAAGGGACTGTCTCAACTTACAATCTAATTTAGAGAAAAAAATTGCAATGTTAACTAAATCACTTACAATGCGGCTTTCTTGAAGAATTTCACGAGAGACATTTAAAGGAAGATCGTTTGAGTCCACAACACCTTTAATGAAGCTTAGATACCGAGGGAACTGGCAAATCCATAGGAAACATCCATCAAATATAGCCAATAGTACAAGGATATGCACCGACCAAAACTAAAAAGAGCTACCAATTTGCATACCAATTCTCCATCAAAATCATCAGAAATGAACACCCTTTTCACATAAAGCCTAATATTCTTTGTCTTTGGATTGATCACGTCATCCTTGCCTGCTGGAGCAACAGATGGAACATATAGTACAGATCTAAACTCCACTTCACCCTGTAAGATAAAGGACAGAAATTTCTGGTGAATAATTCCAGCTAATAACAACGAAAGAACAAAGGAAGTTGTCAGAAAAACATCACTTTCAGACAAGTAGTTGCAGACCCTGCTGAACCGCCCTCTCTCTATTTGTATTACATGCCCGAGTAAAATTTTAACCAAAAGGGTATTGAATCTCCAGTAAACAGGGATATTTCTATGAATCTGACAAAACCTAAAGGTTGACGAGGGGCTGGAGGAAGGTGGAAATATTTATCCAGCGTGAATGAAACTTCTCTCCCTCCCCTCCCCTGACATACTTCTGAATAGTTTTCTTATTTCTTCAACTTTTAATCAGTACGGTAGATGATAGAATGTAAACGTCAAATTGTTACCATGCAGAGAAACTAGACAATGAGAATTTGCAACCGTAATACACATGCATCTCTCTCTCTCATTATCTCATACTTTTGAAAAAGTTTAATTTTTTACACTCAAATTTCGAATACATTAGAGTATGCATACAAAGTAGCCACAATAATAAACAATACCACAAGCAATTGCTCAAAGTCCATTCAGTCCATCAGTCGGCATATCCTACTTCTAGGGAGTAATTCAAAATCCAATCAAGGGGAATCCAAAAGCTACCACTTTAGTCTTCTATCTACTCCTACCTCTACAGCTGGTTTTGGCTGTTGGATTTTTTTTTTTTAACCTCAGCCTCCCTAGCAAGAGGGGAAACTGACTTAAAGGATTTCTTAACAACATGAACCTCCAGTTTATGTTTCTTAACTCGATAATAGGGGTGTTAACGAATCGAGCCAAACCGAATACTATGTTTTCGAATTTAGATTCGTTTAGCTAAACAAATTGTTTAGCTCGGCTTGTTTGTTATAACATGCTTCAAAATTTGTTTGTAATTCAGTTCGGAAACACTATAACTCTTTAAACGAGCTGAACAGCTTGCGAACAGTTCAGTTTGTTTTAGTAAACGAATCTAATTAGGTGTTCGAACTCGAGTTGTTTAAACAAAATTAATATACGAACTCGAATCAAATAAGAATCGAACACGAACTATCGCGAACTATTCGGTTCGCTTAACACCCCTAGTTATAAAAAGTGTCCTCTCATTTTATCTATCTGGTTTTCTTTATTGGTTTACCTCTAAAATATCATTTGCTTCAGATTTCACTAACAATTATTGGATGTGCTTCTTCACTTTATCCTTATGGTTCTTTTTCCAACCTCATGCTCCTGATTATCCGGATTAAGAAAGACTTCATAACATGCTTTCAACTCAGAATTTGAGTCACCTCTAGTGACTTCTTATAACTTCTAGATAAGAAACAGTTGCTTCTTGTTCATTTTCTTTTTCATACTCATCACACATACTTGCCAAAGTGTTGAATTTGTTTGGAGAGGCTAGTTTCTCCACTGGTCGCAATGCACCTGCTTTCAAGATTCAACCTTCTTTCCCAAATTCAGCTTCCATGAATGACAGTGATAACACTGACATTTATGCATAGATTTCAATATACTTGTTGAATGGTTGCTTATTTGACTTGCTTGGGCCTTTTCCCCCTCACTAGAGTATGATCCTTTCCTTCAATTACAGGTTTCCCCACTTCACTCGTTTTTACCCCCAATTTGATTTGCAATGCTCACTGTCTTTTTCTTTTGTCCTTATTTGGTTTCATGTTGGTTCCTTTCTCTTTGTCATTTTGATTTCCACTTTTTGGTGCATTTAACATATTGTCTCTGTCATTTTGACTTCCACTTTTTGGTGCATTCACCATCTTATCTATACGCTCACAAGAGAGACCAAAATCTTTATATTTGGTACACCTTAAGGGCAACAATTCATAGATAATCTCCTGATAAACATCCTTACCAAATTCATCAATGACCTGATTTGGAACTTTACCTATAGCAAAAAGCTCAACACATATCCTAGCAAACTCAACTCGTGTTTAGGTTATAGTTGCTCTATCCATAAACAAAAAATTGCATATGAGGCTACCTATCCTCCCAAATATGTCACTGTTGAAATAGTGGAGCCTAAGGTTTGGGAGACGAATCCAAACAACGACATCTAGTTTCAATTTCTATAGGCTTGTTTGGAAATCAAGGCCAAAGAAATAGAATTCGGATGCCAAAATCCATATGGGATTTTTCAAAGATTTCTTGTTTTGAAGCTTCATGCTGGAATAAAAACACAAATAGGTCATCAAAATGTTTTTGGGTTTCTAGAAAGCCTTTCATACTCCATCTTGCTTCTGCAAAGTTCTTTACATTTGTAAAAGAGACATTATTGCCCATTGCCTGGTCAAACAGTAAAAAGCCCCCACTTTTGCATGCCCAGATCGACAGGGCAAAAGATTTTTCCTCTTTATCCTCATGGAAGCTGAAGAAAGAAAGTATAGAAGAGATTTCCCCATTAAAATATAGTTTCAGGAAAGTAGTCTATGCCGATTTAACCTTAATTAGGTCTTGCAAGTTGAAGTTTCTACTGAGATCGCGTTGGAAACGAGTAAATCCAATCTTTTCTCCGTGATTTCGATGTAGATGGAGGTTTTTCGACCAGTTGTTGCGGCTGCCAAAGTGGCCGGAATCACCATGGACTTCAAAGAGATTGTGGGTGATTAGAAGAAGAGGAAAGGGTATAGAGGAAAGAGAAGGCCGGGAGTAGGGTTTTTTTTAAGAAAGAAGGAGAAGATAATTTTCAAGAGAGAGAACTTCCGAGTGCTTTCAATGTTTGAATAAGTTTACTATACAGAAGGTTTTGATCAACAAGGGTAAAAAGTTGAGGATAGTGTTCAATAGAATTAATTAGATATCTGAAAATTTGTAAACCAGAAGCTCTCTCTCTCTTCCTCCCCCACCCCCACTCCCTTCGTTGATGTCTTACCATTCATCTAAGTTTATATGCGCAATCGGCCAGCCAATCCATCCATGACCTCGTGGATAATATTGTACAGGCTCATATAGTAATCTTAACATCGATTAGCAGCCACTAAGTACTATGTAGCAAGTACACACCAGAAAAGCGGTTATGTTCAAACAGTAACAAAATATCGGTATTGAGGTGAAACTTTCTATTGCACTTAATATATGCTTCAGTCATACTAAAACGTAGTATATCCACCTGCTTGACAGAGGATTCACAGACAATAATATCAATCTGTAATTAAGAACCCAAGAAGCAACTATGTAATGAAGTCAACAACAATGATATCAGTTACCTCCGTCGTAAAATGTGAAGACGCAAGAGGCTCCAAGTACTCATTGAAAGTTTTCTTGTAAAACTCATTGTACTCCTCAGTTGTGACTTCCTTTGGATTTCGAAGCTGCATGTACGATTAAAGTCACTAAAACCCCAATTACAACCAGCAGACAGGATAAAGCAAAAAAAGATAAAAAGGCTTACCCAAATTGGTTGAGTCTCGTTGGTGAGCTCCCAGTCCCAGTATTTCTCCACAACTGTCTTGGTCTTCTTCTTTTTCTATCACAATAGTAACACACACTGAAGTTAGATGGTTCAACAATCTTTGGACTGCACGACAAATGCCAGATTATACTACCTCAATCTTTTCACCCAGCTCCTCCTTCTTGGCATCAGAGGGGACATCATCAATCTCTATCTGTACATCATCCCGCAGTAGCAAAATATATATATATATATATATATATATATATATATATATATATATATATATATATATATATATATATATATATATATATAAACACAGCATCAGTCAAGGTAGAGCATAGAAAATAAAATAATAGAAATCAGTATTTAAGACCATAAACGGACCAGATGTACATAAAGAACAAACTTATGATTTTCTTACCATATCCAATTAGCAAATACAATGTCAAGGAACAAACTTAAGAAGACGATGAACTTTGAAGTGGAAATATATAATCAGCGCATGAAGGTCATACCTCCTTCGTATAGCCTTTCTCTTGCCAGGTGTAAATTGGGAATGAAACAAATTGTGAGTAATTCTTAACAAGCTTCTGAACTTTCTCCGGGTGAGCAAAACCTTTGTCATCGTGCTGATTGCACACAGAAACACACAGAGGGGGGGGGGGAAGAAAAGGATCAGTTCAGACTTGAACACACCCAAAAGGTAAAAGGGTTTAAACAATATAGTAGTTTGCCAAACCTTTAAATACAAAGTGAGGCGTGTGCCACGTGGAATAAGCTTTGCAGGGTCAGTCTCCTCTCTTATGCTGTAGGAGCTTGAATTTGCCTCGCCAACCCACACGTATTGCTTGTGAGATTTCGGGCTTTTAGTTGATACTTCAACCTATTTGCAAAATATCAAATGGTTAATCAAGATTAGTATGAGACGAGGGGGAACAAGACAACTTATTGGACCACATTAAAAAGTAGAAATGAAAAAGCCCAGATGCCTACTCGCTCAGAAACAAGAAAGGCTGAATAAAACCCGACACCAAATTGACCAATCAAATTGCTGTCTGCTCCAGCGTCCTTGCTCTCCTGGAAAAAGCTTGCAGTTAGCCAAAAATAAACCAAGAATTTCACAGAAGTGTAATAGTGAAAAAAAAAAAGACCTTTAGCGCTTTTAAGAATTTTGCTGTTCCACTTTGTGCTATAGTACCAAGACAATCAACAAGTTCTTGGCGGGTCATGCCAATGCCAGAATCTCTGCGCACAACCCATGAAATCATCAAGCTTAATACCACAGTCAAAGAAAGCACATAAAGCTCATGCAACTCACGTTAGAGTAATTATGCCATTGTCTTTGTCAGTTTGGATGCGAATGTCAAGATCAACCACATCCTTTAAAAGCTCGGGATCTGTAACACCAAGAAAACGCAACTTGTCCAAGGCATCACTTGCATTGCTGCAAAATTTTAGAATCGTTATGGAAAGTTAAAAAGATGAACACAAGCTCTCATGAATGAGATTCACTTGTTACTTCTCTGATGCGCATCACTTCTCTTAACCAGAGATATTTATTCAATTTTGATTAAACTGGAAATAATAAGCCAACCAACCACTAATTGTAGTCAGTACAGAAACACGGGCACAAGCAAAGAGTTACAGGAACTAACTACGTGCCTGATCAGCTCCCTTAGAAAAACTTCCTTATTGCTGTACAAGCTGTTAACAATAAGGTCCATGAGACGACTCACCTGCGGGAAGACAAAGCAGATAAAATTATGAACTTCAATAGCAGCAAAATACGCGTTTAATTAATGAAAATCTCACCTCTGCTTGGTATTCATATTTTTCAACAGGAGGTTCTGAAGAATCAGATGCTGTCGCAGTTGATTCATAGCGAAACCCAACCGCTGGCCCCTTGCCGACTCCAAATTCAATACCAGTTTTAGCAGATACTTTTTGGCTCTTTCCCAAAACTGAATACCATCTTACTCTATCATCACAGCACTGTCCAGCCTGATCAGTTATTACCAGAAACAAGCAGTAACTAAGGAGACACACAATTTAAGACAAATGAATATGAGAAACAAAGATTCCAATCCATAAGAGCATCACGAGGTAGAAGAAAATGAGACAATAACATCAAAATATGTAGATGTATAGTGCTTATGTAATTAAAAATCGCATCCACCAGAGTAAGCAAATGATGCTATCTTTATTGAATTACACAGCCAAATAACTAAAATAATGAGGAAATTTTCAAAATCATTCCAAGGTACCAATTTGTCTAAAACAATGGAGGAAGAAACTGGAGTAGCAGCGTTGCGAAAACACGGGCCGCGAGCGTGGAGGATAGCGGAGACTGAACGCCTAGAAACTCTATGCATTTTCTTCTTCAATTGATTTTGAAGAGGATTACAGGCAAAGACAATTCTTGGAGAATAGAGAAATTAGAGAGCTCAGCAAGACGAAAATTGGTGGGAAATGCAGTTAGGGTTTAAGCCGAACTGCAGAGATTTAAGCGGTCATTATCAGAAGCTTCTGGAGAGACAAGCCTGACAGTTTATTTGCCACGTAAATAACTTTTTCTTCCTCCTTTTTTTTGGAAATATTTTAATGACTATTCAAAATTTGTTAGGAAAGATTGAAGAGAGAAAAAATGTATTAGTTTTATTAAAAAATATAATTTTACTACAAGTTCCGAGGTAATTCTAGAAGCATATACTGATCTACTGTTATTCTGTCAAAACCGCATACTGAAATACAGAACTGCGATGTTCATTCACTTTTGACAATTGTTGATTCTGTCAAAACCGTTGTGTACACTGCGATTTGACAGAACCGTCGAATTCTACATTGTTGATGCCTATATAACCATTTATTTTTCACTTCAAACTTTTTTGTAATTCTAAAACGCAACGAATTTATATCGAAATTTATGCACAACTCAAAATATACTTGAGGATAGATACGAGTTTTCTCTCTCTTTTCTTGTGATTTATTTATTTATTGCAATTTATGTATTGTTATTTATTTATTATTGTAATTTATTTATTGTTATTTAGCATGTGAAGTAGTACTTAATTATTGTCATTTGATTGTTTCGATTGCATGTGTGTATACTAATATTTAATTAGTGTTATTTAGTTGTTTCGATTGCATGACTGTACATAAAGTGTTATTTAAGTCTTTTTATTTATTTTTTTCAATTGCATGAACGTATATTTAAGTCTTTTTATTTACTAACATATATATATATATATGTTAGTTTTGCGTCAAAAATTATATTGGTGGTTGTTTTATAGTTGATTTTTTTTTTACTATAACATGGGTTTTGACCACATATTCTCGAGTATGACTTGTGATTTAGTTTTTTTTTCTCTCAATGGTATTTTTTATTGTATGGAATAAGTAATCTTTTCACAAATATTACAATATTTTTAAAAACAGGTTACATTATATTAGAGAAGGCGTTGCAATGAATAAAATGAATACTATGTTAAATATTTTATACCATCAATATTGATAATTTACTATATGAAACATATCCAGCCATAATAATTCCATTAAATAAAACCATGAGTTAACAAAGTTCATTAAACATTAATCTAAATCCAAAAATCATAACCATAATCACCAAATTAAAATCCCTCAAATGTTTGTTGAACTTATGAAAGAATGTCCTGCTAGTACAAGTTAAATGTTCGAAAGTGCTTCCTCACCAATTTATTGTTCTTTCTTATCTTCTTGTAATAGAGCGAGCCCCCTCTAGGTCTTTGAGGTAAGTGTGAAAAACAACACAATCAATAGCATAAGGATGTGAAGGATCTTATGTATGAATATATCAACATCTAACAACATTATCCTATTGTCGCTCTCGCCTATGACGGAGTATGAGAGAATCGGATATATACAACCATACCCATATGTTAGAAACATACAGAGATTGTTTCCCGAGGATCCATAATGATGTGTCAAGCTATATCGATCAATGCATATGGTGTCATTATAGACTATACACAAACAATAGCATAATAAACCTTTACTCTCGAAGTGTTTCATTCACATTCAAAACTCGGATTGGACTTATAAATGTCTTTTAAGTGATCCATAAACTCATAACTTAACATTTTATTCTTGTAGAAATAATATTCACCAGATGCACACGGAGATAGACGATAGGATTCAAACGTTGATTTCAATAAAAAAAATACAGTGACGTTTACCGTTAGACCAGTTCAAATTTTTTTTAACCTTTCATTCCATTGCAAGTATTGATGAAAAAAAGAGTCAAAATCCTATGTGACATACAAGCAGTACCATGTATGCACCTAGTCTCATACAAGCAGTACTATATGTGGTGCTTCATTTTTCTACTGTATAACTGCAATTTCAATTTTTTTTAACACAGACAATTATTTCAAGAAATTAATTTCACTCTCAACAATGGTATCAGTTCAATCTAACTTATTGGGCTAGCGTAGCTTCAATGCAACATTCATGACACATAAAACTAAAATTTAAAGTTGTCATAAAAATAATCTTCAAAATACAATAGACCGTGACCATAAATATGTCCACGACTTAAAAAATTGCGATAGATCTGTTGAAAAATGTGTTTGGATAATTTTCAAAGTTATGATTTTAAGTGTTGATTACTTAAGGAAGTGTCATATGATAAAAAGATGAAATATATTAAACATGTGAGAAAGTTTGAACAGAGAACATTGAGCGCTTCATAAAGCGCTTTATCTTTCAGAAAGTTTAAACAGAAACTTTAGTTCAAACATTGAACGCTTTATAAAGCGCTTTATCATTCAGAAAGTTTAAACAGAAACTTTAGTTCAAACATTGAACGCTTCATAAAGCGCTTTATCCAATAAAAAAACTGGGATCAGAGAGTTCTGGCGCGATACACCAAGCGCTTTATTCTATGAAAACTGGGATCAGAGAGTTTATGCGCGCTACACTAAGCGCTTTATTCATTTGGAAACTCTGAACAGAGAGTTCTGATGGCAACATGCAGCACTACACAAAGCGCTTAATCTTTGAAAAAATATTACAAATGTGGTAAATAGTTGTTTTCATTTACATATATGTTCTTAATGTTTCATATATGATTTTGGTGAGTTTATTATTTGATTTTTATGAATATTATTATGTCTTGTAACTAATATGCCGTGGAAGTTATACGACTTACCAAAAAGGGCAAAAAGTGGAATTTTAAGTCTTGCAGGTACATTGTCTTCACATATTCTATAATATGTTACTATGTAACATGATATTATCATCCCAAGACTATCTTTATGACATTCGTCATAATTATTTCAAGACAAGACTATCTTTCTCAAAAAATATTATCAAGGGAATTATCGTCTTTTTATTCTCGGAGCATATCGCGACATCTTCAATATGATTATTTCTCAAAGATATTATTATCATCATTATGGACTTCTTATGATATTCTTGAAGCATCAACATCAAGATCATTATTGCTATATTTGGATTTCGGTATTCTCGGGATTTCTCGTTATGTGACATTTATTTTGTCACACTATATGGTCATCTTATGATATCATTATAAGACTTATTCTCAGATTATTGTGCAGTAATTTCATGTCACAATTGACATGGTAAATGGTTACAACTTTCAAGGAGAGAAAGGTGGAGATAGTTTTTGACTATTTTCTACTTAAATCTAGTCATTCATTTTGAATTCAAGGGCTGAGATTAACTCTTATATTTCTCATCAAAATGATACATTTACATGTGTACAAGAAGATTATCTCATGTGATGACAAGTGTACAAGGAAATTATGCTAGAACCAATCAAAAATCAAGGATTATACTTGGTGGCAAAAAGTTGTCAACATGGCACACACATGGCCATATGTACGTTTTTATGGCTCAATGGAATTCAAATTTTTGCAGAGATTTCTTCTCCCACATGTGCTATTATGATGGAACAAACTTGGTTAACTTTTGAGATATTTACTCATCATTTATCTCTTCATTTATCTCTTTCAAATCTGAAATTTCCATGTCATATAATGCTGAAAAAGTTGGTGACATAGATGGACAAATCACATTGCTTGAAGGTGCCAAGTGTGCAATGTCTTAAAGACAAGAACCAATGGTGTAAAGACAAGTGTGTTTGATGACATTCAAGGTGACAAATGGCAATCTTATCAACAAGGGATGCCTCACACTATAAATAGAGGTTGAAGTGAAGAGTTGAAGACACACCTCTTGCTATCTTCTTCTTCTCTACTCTTATTGTGCAGCTTGTGGTGAAATTTTTGAAGCATTCTAGTGCTGTTTAGATACACCTTGTTGTGGTAGAATTGTTGTAATTGATAAGCCAAGTTTATAAGGCTTAATCAAAAGGTGAAAAGGTGTATGAGGTGTGATAGTGCCGAAATTCTGTAAAGGTGTTGTGAATAGCTTGAATAGGGTTGGTGTGAAGCCCAAGGATCGAGCTAAGGTGTAATTCTGTGACACTGGTGATAGTGAATACCGAGGAAGGTGTCCTCGAAGACTGGAAGTAGGCACATTTGGCCGAACCAGTATAAAATTCTTGGTGTTCTTTACTTTCCGTACTTTACACTTTCAGTTTTCCATTCTCTGTTTTGTTAACACGTTTTATAAATTCTGAAAAAAAATAGTAAACGGTTTTCAAAATTGCTAAAATTTTGCAGAGGCATACTTTAGTCTCTTAGCTTTCATTCGAAACCAATTTGACTCAATTTGGATAAGTTTAGGTTAATCAAAAGTCCAAAGTTCTGCAACTGCTACAATCTGTTTTTCAGATTTGCAAAAGTTGAGAAAAGCGACTTGGTTGACTAAGTTCCTAAACGAATTTTCCGAAACTGTTTCAACCCATTATTATACATATCTTAAGGGTTATTGTGTTAAATTTTCAAAGATTTTGGACTTGGAGATTGACGGAAAAAAATTTGTGAAGTTGAGTCGGTTTCTGAACTATGTTCTGGAATTCTGTGTAGATAAAAAGTTTTTGATTAGTTGAATGTCTTAAAGATTTTATTTTGACTTGATATTTTTACAGGAGTTAGAAAACATCTTGAAGTGTGTTCTTGGAAAGTTTCATAATTTTTGGAAGTGTTTTCAAAGTCGGAAAAATATTTTCAAAAACAGTTTCTGTTTTCTGAGTTTCAGATTTCAGAACTGAGGGGTTTTGAAAAGGGTTTAAAATAGTGTGATTTCCGCTAACCACTATTCACCCCCCCTCTAGTGGTGTTTGTGCAGGGATTTCGATCCAACAAGATCGTGGCCATGAATATGATCATAGCTGTTCAAGCTTAGCCGCCTTGTGGCTGACAGCCGGTGCATTTGGCTCGGGATTGTTATTGGACGAGTCGTATTTGGCGTATCCTACTACATGTGGAGGTGTGGCCGCAGTTTACTCATCCATCGAGTCCGCTCGAATGGATCATGCAAAACTTGGAGTCAACATGGGGCAAGCCAGGCGATAGTTGGGAATGGCGGTATGTCTTTCGTGAGGCCATTTCAAGCATATGGTTTTGGAGAAACCAATTGGTTCATGATATGGTAGAGAGTCTCCCATCACCACTACACATAGTCCGAGATGTTCATTGTAGGATGAAGCAGCTAGATTATATAAATATGAATAGATATAGTGACAAGATAGACTAGTCCATTGACACTGTAGAAGTGAGAAAAACCATTGTACTTTCTGCTCCACTTTTCCCAAAAAAAAAATTGCACTATGCATGTAAATCAAATTTCTTCCGATTGCCAACATAGGACAAAAATTTTCCAATGCTAAGTTTATAAAGCAGAAGAGAACTTAAAACATAAATGAGGAAATATCACTTAATAACACAACGTTTGGATCATTATTTAATTAACAACCAAACGTTGATGAAATTCACTTAACAGTTATTTTTCTTAGATAGTGGCTCATTTACAGATATTCAACCGGTTGATGACCGGCTGGTGATTGTTTCTTTGCAATTTTTTTAATATATGTTTTGATGACCGGCTAGTACCGGTTGAATGGCTGTAAATGAGACATTATCCAAAAAAAAATGGCTGTTAGGTGAATTTCATCAACGTTTGACAGTTAATTGATGGACCATATGTTTGACTAGTCAATGCACCAAGTCATGGTTAGTATCCTCGTTGATGAGGATCAAAAGTGAATGGATCTAAGGCGGCATTGTTTCCATGGACATAGAACTCAACCACAGCTTTCATTTTCAAGAGCTTATCTTGATGATCACTTATATGAACAATGGCAGGCTTATGCTTATCCAGGAAGGCGTTATTCCTCGCATTCTGAAACAGGACCTTACTGTTCGTGAATAGATAAAACTCCATTGTTCTCTTCGAACAATGAAGCCTAGTGTACCCAGGGCGCGAAGGGAAGAAGAGTTCTTGATTAAGAACCGTCTGATCTGATAGATTTGATCGAGATAGCCGCTTAACGATCCGATCCAAGAGCTTGATTGAATTGATTGTGGGCCTTATGTAGAAGAAAGCAGAGCTATGCTCTGGTATACTCATTTTATGGTCATCATAATAGCCATAGGCAGTGATGTTGTCATGCCCATTGGACATCAATTCCACATCTGAATCTCTATACAGATAATCAAAGGGATTTTGCAGATATACGATATCAACATCTGATAAAAGTACGCTATAGCCCAGCTGCAGAATCTCTATCAATAATCTATACTTCAATACCTGATTGCTCTCTGCTTTTCCAATCAAATTGCCAGTTCTATAACCCGAGTGTATCCGGTAAATTTCAGCCCTTTCCGTATTCAATAATTTCTCCGTTTCATTGTCGATTGCCACAAGGAAAAAGTTTGTGATGGCCACCTTTCTGATATTCTTGAGCCAAATCTCAAGTAAATCATTCGCATCAGAATTTAGAAAAGTAACTATAACCTCCTTCCTAATTGCGATGCTTTCCAATATTCTTACAAGTACTGGATTTGCTCGTATGTCACTAACATCGGGATTACCTTTTTCCTGCGTAGCCAGCCGAAGCTTTTCT
This sequence comes from Eustoma russellianum, assembly GCA_036186865.1. Taxonomy (NCBI): domain Eukaryota; kingdom Viridiplantae; phylum Streptophyta; class Magnoliopsida; order Gentianales; family Gentianaceae; genus Eustoma; species Eustoma russellianum. The sequence continues at coordinate 3,095,076 of AP025047.1, read as the reverse complement.
TTCAGCTCCGCTACCTGGTTGATCAACCCACCGGTTATTTGTTGAAATGTTGACATTTTTCTATAGTCTGATTTCAACATGATCACACGGTCGATAAGTGCACAGGATGTCGAATCAAGCTTGATAGATGATTCTGAAATCTGCTGATTAGGGTTTGAATGACCGGAGTAGGAAAATCCTTTGGAAAAGAGGAAAGTGCAAACACATCCTAGAAAAAATCCAATGCCAATTGCCCCAGCCATTCTTGATCTCCATCGAATTCGTGTACTCAACATTTCAAGAAGTTATTATCTTTACTGGACAATGGAAGATCAGACGGCGAATTCTACCCTGGTCTCATGCACTGTTTGTCATGAAAGTAGCTAGCATTGCAAGACTTATATGTACTTAAATAGGGTTATGATCCACTCACCCCAAATCCTTCACCCCATGCGTCACCGCACGACACGTGGTAGCAGGGGATGGATGGTGAGGCTAGATGCGGGTTACCCTCATCTAGGCTCACCACCCAACCCTGTTGTCATGTGCCGCGCGGTGACGCGTGAGGTGAGAAGAAAGTGGATGAGGTGATCTGATACCACTTAAACAATCACAAATTTTAAAATACATGTAACCATATGGCATTATCCTAGAGGACAGACTACCTGTATCTTGCGCAATCACCCAAATGCATTGTTGACTCTAAAAAACTACTACTAAGACATGGAGTCTTTACGCGTTTAGATCGGTATATCTGTTGAAAAAATACTTAAAATTACTTTAAATCGTATGATCCAATATTTTATAATATTATGTGATCAATTGATAGGAGATTGAGTGAAGTCTGGAGTGTTTTATGGACAATGGAATGAAACGGGAGCGTTCCAAACACATGAGGCGCTTTATGTGTTGAAAAATATTTTCATAACACTTTGAACACCTTGTATAGGCGCTTTATGTGGGATGAAGCACCTAATGTAGGTGTTCGAAGTGTTCCAGAAAGCTTCCATAAGGCGTTCGAAGTGAGATGAAGCGCCTAATGTAGGCGTTCGAAGTGTTCCAAAAAGTATCCAGAACACTTCGAATGCCTACATAAGGCGCCTTAAGTGAGTGTCTGCTCATAAAAGATGCAACTACTGCACCATGCGACATCTCCTTTCAATTTGAACGACCATGACTCATCCTAGGGGATGTAAGTCTGCATAAAAGGGTCATTTTAACATCTTGTTTATGAACTCAAAGCCCATAAATAGTAGGCTTTGCTATCTTAAACATATACTTGAAAAATATTGTGAAAACTTGTGAAAATCTGCAGCACTTCATATTCTTCTATCTTCTACTATCAATCACTTCTACTAACAAGTTCAAACTCTCTTGAGTATAGCAAACTAAAGAGAGTAAGCCGTTATATATTGAGAAGCATTAATCATTGTAGTCTACCTTGCTCATCCGTAGATATTAAATTGTTTTAAAGACAGAGTTATCAAAAACCTCGTCTAAGCTTTTCCTCTTGTTTTTTTGTTTGGTTTTTGTGCCATATATATTTTCCAACCATGTCTACTGGCTCCTTGTTTGCTTAATTTTTTTTTACCTTGACAAAGCATTATTGACAGTGATTTCTTTTGGCCGTTGCCTTGGCTGGTTCATATGATTTTTAGGTGTCTTTTAGTTTTGAAGGCGGCAAAGCTAATCTTTTACGCATGGAACATGTAAATGATTGGTAACATGCATGATTTGACTAAGTAAATATTATTAATATGTCATATTTTCAGTGGGGATGCTGAATATTGTGGAGACCGTATCTTAATGAATAATCAAATATGATAATTAAAATATCTTTAGTCTTCAAGTCAATTGAGACATGTTTTTATATTTGAAATCTTTATTGTTGGTTTATGTTGAAATAGGAAGTCCCATTCCAAGGCGGATCTTTTGGAGTTGCAGTAGCATTATTTGACAAAAATAAAATAAAAATAAAATAGAGCATCGTGAAAATGTTGGAATGTTCTTTGTGTTTTCTTTATTTGATAAAAGAATCTTCTTAATTTTGGAAACAAAAAATTACAAACTGTTAGTTTCTCACATAGAAACACTTGGTAAGCATAAAGGAGTTTGTTACATCAGATGGAGGTTTTATCTACCCAAAATATTAAAATAATGAGTGGTGATATATCATGTTTAATTAATATAGAACGATTCTCAACTAGCCTCACATGATAACGTGGTTTGAAATACACTCATTTAAAACCTGTCTTCGATAACAAACCACAAACCAAACGTGAAAATACATAGCCCGTGAAGTAGGAGTAACAATAAAATTATCATGTGGTTTGACATTCATACGCACAAAAAACTCAGACTCAATGACAAACCACGAACTATATCTGGACATATGTACTCGGGTTGAAAGGAGAATGAGAATAAACATACATTATGAACCACACAATGTGAATCCACATTAAAAAAAAATGAACATTATGAACCACACAATGTGAATCCACACGGAAATAAATGGTTTAGTGACTTTGATACTATTTTGAAACTAAGGTTATACGAGGTTAAACCAAGTCTAGCTAAAAAATTAAGATAACATGCATGGTGTCTTATCTTTATATGATTATTATTTTTTACTCTAAAACAATCAATATGATACACTTCTCAACACACTTATAATTCGAAACAGTAGTAATTCACAAGGTTGGGCTATTATTCTGACATAAGCCGAATAAAGGGGAAAGGAAAAGAAAAGCCATACACTTTGTTTTGCTACACAGATGCAAGCCGAATAAAGGTCGAAAAAAACCATACACTTTGTTTTGTTGCACTATTTTCCATGATATTACATTATTTCCACTAGCACTTAATTTCAAATTTACCAGTTTTATAGTAGTCAATGTTTATATTATTAAGTATTTATTAACTAATCATATAAAGAATAGTTGACGCGTGCAAAGCAAGATATCTGCCTTCTATTATAATATCTTATATTGGTTGACAACAATAACCGAAAAATAAAATAAACTAGAAAAAAAAATTACGCGATTCGGTTACTTGACATACGTCCACGGACAATAGTAGGACCAATTTTATGCAAATCGAAAAAGTAGAAAAATCTTCTAGAGGCCAATTAACAAAATTTCAAACTTTAGACTAATGTATTTAATTTTTAATCCAAATAATAAAAACCCAAACCTCGAAATGAGGCTCTTAAATTTGATCTCCGAAGGTACCTCAAGTACGAAAATAGTCTATTAACACAATAACTAAATCCAAAACACGTACTAAAACATTAATCCACGTAACATACCACCTTTAAAGGAATGCCCCCATAAAGTGGTAAGCCAATTTGGTACATAAAACTTACTACTGACTACACACACCCTCAGTCCCGATTTAACGGTAATATTTTGGTAAACTCAACTAATTTAAAAATCATCATTTGTAAATTGTTTGTACTAAAATTTTATAATCATTTTTACCATTGTTATCTTTCGTTACACTATTGTGCTTAACTATCTCTGATCCTTCTATTATTCTAATTAATTGCAAGAATCATTTAAAAATAATATATCAAGTTGATAAAGCAAAAATAGTCTAGTAATTAGACATCATTTAAAAAAAATAATCAAAAGGGTATAACCAATTTATAATGAGAAAGGTCGGCGGCTCTACACTAAGTCAGCTGACAATTTTGCCCACATATTTGACAATTATTTCTTTTGGCCATTCCCTTGGCAGGGTTCATTTGTTTCTCACTTCCTTTGTTTCCAAGGCGGCAAAGCTTTCCTTTATCTTTCTTTCATTTTTTTTCTCTTTTTTAATTCTTTTTTTTTTATTTTTTATGATCATACATGGATACATTACACCACCATATGGTGGACCACTATTTGTAGGAGCAACATGGTTGGGGGGTTGTTTCCCAAAAAAATTTTATGTTTCCAAAAAACATGGTGGGGGGAGGTGTGGATAGTGATGAGTCCAGAAATACTCACCGGGTGGATCAGAGGTGATCCTTGTTGTATGCCGTTAACTTTCCGTCTAAATCCGTTTATGGAATCTGAGAAGGAAGAGAAAACGTAAGAGGTCCCAAGGCGTTGTCCCGGAAAAACCCTCCGACGCTTAAGTCAGTTACGGGTGTTTTTAGTAGGCAATTTATGCTGGAATAAGGTTTAGATGAAACTTGTAATAAGATCTCACTGAGTATTAGGCTGTTTTGAGTGTTGGCCGAGATGGAGTTCATAGAAGAGAGCTCCAGAAGTTGTTCCCAAAAGTTGGATCCCTTTTCCCGTCTGAATAGGGGTGTATTTATGCACAAGATTGAGGAGGTTTGTCCCTCTACCCGATGATAGGATTGCGATATGTCTGAGATGGCTGTCTTGTCTGCTGTAGGTACGTAGTATGATGGGACAAGTGTCTGAGACCATAGATGTGTCAGTGGCTGACTCTATGATGTGTAGATCGGCCAGCAATGATGTTTTTGTACTCAGCCAAGTGATGATTGACACCTGGAAAGCACCTTGTAAAAAGGTCTTGATGGGTCCAGAGGATAGCTGATAATATCTTCTTTGGTCTTATCCGAGATATTCTGAGCAACAGTCTTTATGGGAACAAGACTGAGGCTAGAACTCGGTGACAACACGAGGCAGATGCCAAAGATTTGCCGAGGCCAAGCTGGACGTATTTTTAAGGAAGTACATTGTTGATTCCTTCCATTTATTGAGGTTGACCAGAGACGGATGCTTTGATTAAAGCATAACTAAACCGAGGTGCACTATGCCGAGCTGAGATGCTTTGTGGGCAATTGGATATATGTTGCGGCTAAGCTGATCTCCAAAGACTGGTTACAATCTTTCGCTTCTGATCATATTGAGTATGGGCCGACCTAACTCAGGTGTGCAGCCGAATTGAACAAGGGTTATAGTTGAATTTGCCTTAGCCTTATTAATAAACTTGCTTCAACTAAAGTATAATGTGGCCGAGCAGAAGTGCATCTCTGCCGAGCTGCAGAAGTTGTGTCAGACCTTGATTTGTCGTTGACTGTTTGCTGACTAACGGACGTCTTTGTCTTTTCTGAGCAGGTCAGATTTTGGTTCATCAGATAGTAAGATGGTGACTTTTTTTTATCTGTAACAATTTTCTGTTTAGAAATTTGAGATTGTGTAGTCAGAGTTTCATAAAATAGAAAAAATGATGTTTAAGTCCAAATTCTTTCAAAATATTAGAGTGCTAGCGTATATAGTATGTCTACAAGTGGAGGGCAGTCCTTGGAGCACAAGTAAGGTTGATGCTTTGTGACTTTGATGTCATGAGTTCGAGTCGCGGAAACAACCTCTTATACAAAGTATAGGGTAAAGCTGTGTACACCAGATCGCGAAACGACCCGGCCTCTTTCCAAATCCTATGCGAATACGGGAACCTAGTGCACCTGACAAAAGAAAAAGACAGAAGAGATTGCAAATGTTCTAGTAATTTGGTCCAAATGATTCCATGTGTCTCTCTCTACACGTACCGAATGTTCTCTAAAAATATATAGGTACTCTTCTCATATGAAAGAGTCTTGACAGACCCCTAGTGCCAATGTGCCATAGTGATTGAACCCGACTGGACCGAATTGAATGACTAGGCCAAGTACTGTTGCTTTATCTTATGCTTTTGCTGATCATAATTTGTGTTTTTGAATTTGTTGCAAAGAGGTTTGGCTAATATGTACGGATTTTCAGGTATATCCGAATTCAGGGACTGCACTCTATAAGCCGTTGGACAATGTAGGGATGTGGAATATAAGATCAGAGAACTGGGCTCGCCAATATTTGGGACAACAATTCTACCTTAGAGAATATTCGCCTGCAAATTCATAGAGAGACGAGTATCTCATCTCATAAAATGCTCTTCTCTGCGGTTGGCCGGCGGATTAGGCCGTTCTAAGCTGAAAACACTAGCAAGACTAGTCACAAAGGGTGACTCTAATGCTTGTAGCATCAGCCATGAAATTTCGGTCATGATTCCTTCATCGGTAGGAGTGCAATAAAAAATTATCACGCGACACATGGTAACAGAAGACTGTGAAACTGGGTGAGAGATGACCAGCAGAGGAAATGTAAAACTAGATAGAATGCGATAACCTTCATCCGGCATTAAGGGATCCCATTTGGTTTTGAGATCGATTTCGGCTTCCTCTTGTTACAAGCCCTCAGGCCCCATACCTTGTTTCCATGCTCTCATTTATTGCCTGAAGATTATTGCTAAGTTAGTTGAATTTGGACCTCCTTTTGAGCCTGAAATATTCCCATTGTTTTGTTACTAACCCATATTCATCATTATTGCTTTTGGGCTCAAAGTTGTATCTCTACCTTTTCAGTATCTTAATATACATACAACGGCATATATATATATATATATATATATATATATATATATATATATGTCATAAAGACATTAAATAAAATGGATGATGTGATAGATAATGTGTTAAAAATTATCTTCCGTTCACGTACAGACATACAAACATCAAGTTAGAAACGTTTCTACAAAAGGAAAAAATGAAGTTGGCTACCTTTTCGAACTGTATTTAAATCATGTGATTTAAATTATATTTAAATTAATTTATATGGCTCAATAAAATTGAAAGGATAAATCTATTTCGGAGATAGTTTAAAATATTGAACATATTACTCAGTTTAATATTTATAACTCGCTCTTTAATTATAAAAAAATCGTTTCTTACAAATAATATAATTACTTTGTAAACAATTTATTATTTTACATGGTACAAAAAAAAGAGATTTTAAAATACTTTTGAAACAAGTATGACTAATTGATTTTTAATCAATCAAATGTAAAAAATAAATGGAGATACCTTCAATGACTACTCACTCGTTCAATCAATAAAAATAACATCAAACGTTTCATATAAAAGTATAAGAAAGAAAAAAAATGTAAGTCTTACATTTTAGTATGTGTTGTATGAATATGTTGGAAATGTGTTGGAGATGTGTTGTTGTTCTATAATGGGCAGAGTTAAAAATCATAATTATAGTATGTTGCAAAACAGAAAAATTCGTCCCACCTTGAGAAAACCATGGAATAAGCCGCATAACACCGGGACTAGATCCTCTCACTACAATTTACTTACCATTTTCCTGCCGTACGATACGTGATAATAGGGGAAGGATGGTAAGACTAGATGAGGGTCACTCACATCTAGCCTTACCACCCTTTTTACCACGTGTCGTAGGGTAGAGAATTGGATGAAGAGATTGTAGGTGAAAAGCTCAATGGGGCGTGCCCTCGAAGCTTTACAAGACAACACCCCTCCCCCGAGCCCAAGTTCACACAAAAAGGAAACCGCAGAGGCGTATCTCTTTCTTCCCAATATGCTGATATTTCCCGCCGTTTAACTTCCCTCACACTCTCTCTCCTCCTTTCTACTTCTCCCCTCTAACTACTCACTTCCCTATATCAAAGCATAGCACACTTTCCTGACCTCTAGTCAACCTTGCCCATTTTCCATACCGAAGAAGAACTTCATCCGAAATGAACCTCCGATCTCGAGCATCAACTGGTGCGTTCTTTCGTTTTTCCCCCTTATTCTCTTTTCTGCTCATGAAATCTTTGCCGTCTGATTTCATCTTTGTGTTTATTATGGGGAAAACATAGAGTCGCTTCTGTATTAACTGGGGGTCTTGATTGCCTTATTTTTCTTGATTAGGTGGAAACAAGAGAGAGAATGAGTCCTTTACTATGGAGAGGGTTTCGGTTTTTCATCTTTTTTCTCTGTAAATAACTAACGTCTTTTTGTTTCTTGCTGGGTTTTGGCTATATGGTATGAGTGCAGGAAAGAACATTGCTAGTTGTGAAGAAAGCTCTGTTGAGAATATCACGTCGGATTCTGAATATGTGGAAAGCAGTGATGGAGGTTTGCCTTTCTCGCTTATTATATTTATGTGCATTGTGGGTTTTTATTTCTTTATTCAGTGCTTGATGGAAATTTAAAGAAAGGAGAAGATTTAGGAAAAGGATGTTGGTCGATTAAGTGCGTAATGCTCTCTGACTTTTCACGTGGTTCTTTCTTTTCTTTCTTTTATTTTATTTTTTCGTTTCAAAATTTCCCCCCGTTGATTTATCTTGGATTACTTTGAATCATATCACAATGCATAGATACAAGTACATGTTCCATAATTGAGATAAGAAGGAATCTTTTTTTTTGGTAAAATTGCAATAATCGTGTTGCTATGATTAATCTTAATTAAGTATCTGAAGCAACTTACCTTAGTACTTTAAGCATGGCGCTTCTTGATTCTTCTTGAGTAAATAAAATTGCATTTGACCAATCATCTCCTGTTTGTGTGTTGCTAGAACGGTTTTTAATGTAAATACTGTAACAAGGTGAAACCGTACGGCTATTGTTACAGGTCAGCATCCCAGAGGTATCGTATCTTACGCTTTTTGTTGCTGAGCTTTTATAGAAGTGGTTTCATCTAGTTATTCTAATACGGTATATAAGTCCTTATTTTTGCGAGACTGTTGCATAATTTTATGACAAGGAGCTTGTATTGCTACTGCTTACAGTTATGGGTTGCTTATTGGCAAGAAACAGTGCATTTTTTGGGTCAAAAATTCTAGCATGCTATCTTTATAGATTCCGCAACAATATTAGTGACCATTGTTTTGCTTGAAAGTATATACATACTCGAGCGCTCCTGAAACATATGCTAAATATGCAACATTGCAAGTCGCTAGGCAGGAAATCTTGCTATTTGTTGGTTACTATGTTCACCTTTGCTGTATTTGCATTTGATGGTGTAAACCTAATATTATGCAATATCCTTCTGCTTGAGTTGAAACCTTTGTGCATGCAGGTGAAGTTTTGTCAGAGATGATAAATGAGAATGTGGAAGATTCTTCTGACCTGAATCTTTGTCTGATTAGTGGCTCTGACGACGATCTTCAGGATCACTGCCAAAAGAAAGAAAAGGTGGCACCTGCATCAAAGAGAGGAAGGAAGAATGAAGAGTTGCAAAAGCAAGAACAGGAGGCATTGTTAATGGATATGGCCCTTAATCCTCCTGGTATGCCTGTTCCAGTCATAGAGGAAGATGCAGGGCAGAATCTGGTGGACCAGAAAAAGAAAAGAACTAGAAAAAGAAAGGGCAAGCCAGTTTTGCTTTGGCAGATATGGCAAGAAGAGAATGAGAGATGGATTGATGAGAATATATCCGAAGATGCTGGATTTGACAAGCAGAGTGAAATCATGGCAGAAACTGCTGAACCACCAGCTGGGTTGGTTATGCCATTGATGAGGTACCAGAAAGAATGGTTAGCTTGGGCACTGAAGCAAGAAGAATCTTCTGCTGGGGGAGGTATTCTGGCTGATGAGATGGGCATGGGAAAGACAGTCCAAGCGATTGCACTTGTTATTGCTAAGAGGGAATTAAGGCAATCAGTTGGTGAACCCAATTTATCCTCATCTCCCTCGATGTCATTGCCGGCAGTTAAAGGCACTCTAGTAATCTGTCCAGTTGTTGCTGTGAGTCAATGGGTAAGTGAGATTGAGCGTTTCACCTCAAAAGGTAGCATCAAAATACTTGTCTACCATGGCTCTAATAGGGAGAAGAATCTTGATCAACTTGGACAATATGATTTTATTATAACTACTTACTCAACAGTTGAGGTTGACTACCGGAAACATGTTATGCCACCTAAACAGAAATGTCGGTGGTGTGGGAAGTTACTTTATGGCCATAAAATGTCTATTCACCTGAAGTATTTTTGTGGTCCTGAGGCTGTGAGAACAGATAAACAGTCAAAACAGCAGAGAAAGAAGCCCAAGTTAAAAACACAGTTGTCAAGGCAGGAATCAGTTTGTGATATGGATGATGTCAGTGATTCAGAAGGTGTCACAAGAAATATAGGCCATAAGAAAGGCAAGGCCGCTAGGAAACAGGAATCTGTCAACAATTTTTCTGTTGACAATTCTTCTGCACCTGCAGAGTCTCAATCAGAAGGACAATCAGTTCTTCATTCAGTGAGATGGGATCGCATCATTCTGGACGAGGTTTTTTTTTTTGAATTTCTTTTGAAACTTTTTTTTTTTATTTTATCACTTTTCACAGGTCCAGGTTACTGCAAAGCTATCAAATCTATGATAGGGGGATATAGGTTAGGAAAAAAAACCAAGGTTCGGATGGATGAGTATGTATGTGTTCTATTTTTCTACTTGAGTTAACCTGTAACATATATACATCTGAAGTGTAATTATACTAGCCAACCACCTCCTATTCATATATTAGCCTAGTCATAGCTGCAACTCTAAGAAGTGCAAAATTGGATCTTGAATCTGTGTTGAAAGCTTCTTATACACGAACTTGCGACTGATACAGCAGGAATGTGTAGGACACATTTCTGGTTATTTCTTTTGATATTTTAATTTTCTCCCAGTCGTTACACTGAATACACAGTTTTGACCCATGTAGCTGTATCATGTGGCTATGTTTCTTAAATGGTTATGTTGTCAAAAGGCTCAATGCGTCTCGGATATGGTAATTTTTTTTTTTTTTTTTTTGGGGGGGGGGGGGGGTGATTGTTTGAATATGCAATGGGTGCTGCTGTAATGTTCCTTATGATATGTGTATCCTCGTGGGGATAAATACTGCACATGTTATGTTACTAAAGTTGCCAATTCAACTTTTTTTTTCCTGTAGTATCCTGAGATTTTATAGCCTAATTACTGAAAAATTAGGCATCACTGTTTTCAGTTTGTGTTGTATCTTGAGTATGCTTCTTAACTGGTTATGTTGTCAAAAGGCTCAATGCGTCTCGGATATAGTAGCAAAGGGTTATTTGAATATGCAATGGCTACTGCTGTAATGTTTCGTGCTTGTTCCTCGTTATATGTGCTCCCCCATGGGGATAATTATTATGCCACTAACTTGCTAATCAGCATATATTTTTTCCATAGTTTCCTGAATTCACGTAGCTGATTTACCAAACATGCAACATGCATATGTTTTTCTGTAGTTACTTGATTTTCGGCAGCCGATTTACTTTCTTTTTCTTGATTGCATTGCTTTTTTGCTTTGGATTTATATTACTGTTAAACATCATTTTTGATATTTGTGCACAAATGCTTCTAGACTAACCAACTTTTATGAAATAGGCGCATTATATAAAAGATCGTCGCTGTAACACAACAAGGGCGGTTCTTTCTCTGGTATCTCCGTATAAGTGGTGTTTAAGTGGCACACCCCTCCAAAACCGTGTCGGTGAACTTTACTCGCTTGTGAGTGTCCTTTACATTACAAATTGCTCACATGTATCAATGTCAGTTTTTCTGCGTCAGTTGGTAAAGGCAGAGGCCTTGGGAGTTCTAGTCTCACCGGTGTGGGAGGGCAAGTCCACTTTCTGTGGTTTATGGTCACTTACTTTGGTAACTTATCTTTTCTTTAGAAAGAAACGTCTAACCATATTGCACTTGTCATGTTTTGTATATCCCAGGTCCGCTTCTTAGAGATCAGTCCATACTCGTACTATTTTTGCAAGGATTGTGACTGCAAAGTGCTTGATTATAGGTAGGTTTTTGTAATGATTTTGAACATGTTTAGTTTTAGATCCGGAAAATAGAGAGAGAGAGAGAGAGAGAGAGAGAGAGAGAGAGAGAGAGTTCATTTTCACTTTTATATGTATGTTGGATGACTGTATTGAGAGAGTCATAACCTCTTAGTAATTTGGTGTAAGTTTCAGGTAAATTTGATTCTTGATCTGTACTTAACATGCTTTATTTATTGTCTCTTTATTGTGTTTTTGTTTGACTAATTTCATTTTTTGAATATCAATATCCACTATAAAGTGGGCGAAAGCTGCACTTGCAGAGATTCTTACCCAAGACTTAATGGTCTTGGGTTTTGCTATTATAATTTGACTGCCATTGAAATGTATAAGCCACATTTTCTTTACATTGTTTGGTTTTGTTACTTGATTTTTTGGCTTTGCCATTTATAAATGTTTGACCAGATGTTTACTAATGATCACAGTACCACAAGTGATTGTCCTAGTTGTCCCCACAAATCCGTGCGACACTTTTGCTGGTGGAACAAAGTAAGTTGTGCAGTTTGGTGGTTGTCTTTTTTGCTTTCTTGACGTTTCTTGGCTTTTCTGTTTACCCCTCAATGGCAACACTTACTACTGAAGCTGGGACACTGATTAATATTCCTCCTGGTAGTATGTATCGACCCCTATTAAATATCATGGAGGCAGAGACAGGGGCCGAAGAGCCATGGTTTTGTTGAAGAACAAAATTTTGCGAAGCATAGTGCTACGACGTACTAAAAAGGGTAGAGCGGCTGACCTGGCTCTTCCTCCTAGAATTGTAAGCCCCTCAAGTCCATGCTGAATGCATTGAAGTACTGCGGTATAGTTTGGTTCTCTGATGCCATTATTCGTACTTATTATCCATGATTCAGGTAACACTAAGGCGGGACTCTTTGGATATCAAAGAAGAAGACTATTACACCTCACTGTACAATGAGAGCCAGGCACAGTTTAATACGTATGTCTCAAATTGATCATATTAGTCAATAAAAGATGAACTGGAAGGGGTAGCTGTTGCAATATATTTTATGGGATATGTTTTTGTGGGATTGCTACTGTTACTACTTTTGGTTTTTCTTATTCTCTCGCCCTCCCCTGCACTCTTCCCTCCCCCTTCCCCTCTTTTTTTCTTGGTCATGGAGTCTGTCTGGGGTATCTTTTTTGCATTTGGTGGGTATTTCTTGTTAATGCTCCGTTATCACTTTGTTGCAGGTATATTGAGGAGCAAACTGTCATGAATAATTATGCTCACATATTTGATCTGCTCACACGCCTGCGCCAGGTTATCTTACTAAGTGTTTATAGATTGTTCTCTTCCCAATGAGTAATATTCTTAAATAGACACTTTCTTTTACTTTTCTCCTATCGTGAAGGGAGTGTGGCTGTGAAATACTCCTTCTGTCGCATTTTATAAGTCCATCTTACCTTTTGGGATGTCCCAGAATTTAGATCCAATTTAAATCTTAAGAAAAAAAAACATGTTCTTTTACCAACTTGTCCTCATTAAATGTACAACTTATAAAACAAACAGCTCTCTTATAATGGGCAGATTGGGGAAATAAATCAATGTAATCTTTTGAACAACTTTTCTTAGATTGCTTGCCACTTTGCAATGACTTATATTTGGTACAGGGGAGAATATAGTATATGTTCATAGTCAATGTTCTTATCAAACCAAACTTTCTGATTTACTTTTGTTTCCTTTTATTCATGAATATTGGTGTATTTGGTTCCTGTTGGGGTTTCTGACCAAAATTTAGGATGCCTGGCTGAAAGGAACTATTGTTTTGTTTGATGTGATATTCACTCCCTGCTTCCGACTGTCCCCGCCCAACTTCAAAATCCACTGCTATATTTCTCATGGTTGGGTTAATTTCAGGTTGAAGGCTATGGACCTTGCTATTTCATTCAAGTGCTTTCATATTAGCTTCTAATAACTGGCTAGGTTATTGTAAATCTAGAAGTTGATGGAACCTAGAAATTGGCTTGCCTTTTTTTTTGGGGATCTAATTGGCTTGCCTTTCTAATGTCACTGAAACGTAGATGATGTTTAATTCAACTTCTTGAGCACTTCTATAACCAAAAAACAAAGACAGCATCTCCTATTTGAATAGAAGTTATCTGTATTTAAAAGCATTGTCACATAATCTTACCCAAGGCGCCGGAACTGTGTCTAAAGATGGTAATCCTGGAAAGACAAAAATTATGGAAAACGATAGGAACATGTTAGCAGCCGGATGATGCCTTTCACATATTTTTTTCCTTTCTTCGAAAACATTGGCATAAACAATCTTCTTGGATACAATGGCTGGCCACCACGATTGTCAGCTTGTTTAATTAGGTGCATCAATACGAGCTGCTGCAACAAAAGTTATCTCCAAAGCCTGCCTGTCTAATGGACTTTTGACTTTGCAGGCAGTGGACCATCCATACCTGGTAGTATATTCAAGTACATCTGTAAGTAGAAAAGGAGGCACAAGTTACGCAGAGAATGGTGGACAAGCATGTGGGCTGTGTCATGATTCGGCGGAAGATGTTGTTGTACGTCTTTTCCTATTGCTGCACCGGTCTTGCTGTGTCGCTTTAATACTAGCTTTCTCAATATGCCTTGCATTTCTGCGGGTGTACATAACATCTACGTTTACTGGCACTACATAGTGGTATGCCTCAGTACTCTTGTATATTCATCTTTGCTCTTCCTTATGTTTCAGGTGACATCATGCTCTCATATCTTTTGCAAGTCCTGTCTAATTGATTTCTCTGCTAGCATTGGACAAGTCTCTTGCCCGACCTGTTCACAGCTTCTCACAGTGGACTTCACTGGGAATAAGGTTGCTGAGAATCAGAATAGGAGGAGTAAGGTTGATGGTTTCCGGGCCTCAAGCATCCTTAACAGAATCAGGCTTGATGATTTCCAGACGAGCACTAAAATAGAAGCACTGGTTGGTAGAAGATCGAATTTGTTTTCCTTTTATTTTGTGATCTTCTCCATGCTTCTAATTTGATGTTTTGATCTGGCTTTCTACGCTTTTAGTCTATCTTTCCATATCTATTGATAGGGGTAGGTGGGTAATTCTTTCTACCTGAAAGTTGAGTAAAATGACAGTAGTCTACAATGTAGTTTTGTGTTGAGCTGACCAATACTTGGTGTTTTTGTTTGCTTGTTACCGAAATCAGAGGGAAGAAATTAGATATATGGTTGAAAGGGACGGTTCTGCCAAGGGAATTGTCTTTAGCCAATTTACATCATTTTTAGACCTGATACACTACTCCCTCCAGAAGGTAAACTCTGCTTTTATGGTGTGTTTTATTTAATCTTTTAACAGGAAACACTGAAACGTGTTGTGTTTGTCATGTAGTCTGGCGTTCCTTGTGTCCAATTAGTAGGATCCATGACAATGGCCGCTAGAGACACGGCTATAAAGAAATTCACTGAAGATGCAGGCTGCAGAATATTCCTTATGAGCTTGAAAGCTGGAGGTGTTGCTCTGAATCTCACAGCTGCATCATATGTAAGAGGACCTTCTGGTATAAGTAGTAATATATATATATATATATATATATATATATATATATATATATATATATATATATTCTTAATTTCTCTTCTTTATTATTTCAATATAAGTAATTTTGCTTATCTTTGTTGTATGGATATCTTGTTGGATTTTAGACACCAACCATAAATGAAAAACAAGAAACTAAGAAACAAGAAGAATTGAAGGGTGAAGGTATCTGCATATTTATTCACTTCACTCAATCTTACAAAGATAAAGGAAAGAAAACATATATAGAGAAGGCAACTTCTCATTGTAGTAGTGCCATTGGAATTCCTGGCAGAAATGTTCTGACACCAACGGTCAAAAATAAGCACTGTCTAATTGATGCAAGCTGACAAGCGCAGGATCCACTCTTCCACCTCCAACAACCTATCCACAAGGGTTCAGGCACAAAGAAGTAAACTTCTCCTTGCTTCCGTTGTGTCAAAATAGCCGGCTTAAGCAATACCTTAGATTCAAGTGTGCGTTTGTAGGCAAATCTCCAATAGGCCCTCCTAGACGGTCACTTCAACCCTTGGCAATCACCCTTAATTTGCTCAAGATTGAGATATATTAGCCTTGATTTTTAGTGCAAAATCAAGAAAACAAGGTTTTACTATTTTGGGAGAGAAAACCAAAACTCAAATTTGATTGAATAAAAAAATGTCGTTCCTCTCTGTGGCCAGCGGCCAATACCAAATAAAAAGGCTGAAATTTTAGCCTAAAACAATCAAAAAGAAAGATAAACTCTACCTTAAAAATTCTATCAAAAGTTTGAATGTCCCTAAAAACTATCTAAAAAAAACTGAAAATATCCTAGCTATTGCGTGTGGCAGCCGCATCTGCTTCATGCTAGGCGACTATGGAGACTAAATTTTGATGATTGGAGGTTGGTTGAAACTTTATCTTGACTTATCTTGCATTTGACTTCAAAAATTCCTTTGACTTATCTTTCAAAAATTCCTCCATATTTATCTTCCTTTGGCCGTATCACTAATGGTCACATATTGGACGAAAATGCCCCTTCTCTTAAGTTCATTTGTGTGAACTTTAAATATACATATTTATGTATTTACATTGGTATAGCGTGCAATATAAAGCATATATACAAATGTGTTACATTTATCTTCTTCATATGGTCTTTGAGTTTGAATATAATATTGGTCTAAGCCTCGTATAATAGGCATATATCTCAATACTCCTCCTCAAACTTAGTGCATAGAGGAATGCAACTAAGTTTGCAGTATGTATATTTTGAAGTCAGAGAAGCTTCCAACTGGATCAACATTATGATTATCCTCCAATTGATGAACTGTTATGACTCCATGGTGTTCTTGAGATTGAAAAATTTGCATATGTTCCCGAGCCACCTGCAAGAAATGTTAGTATAAAATCTTTCATCTTGGTAACACCTCCAATGAAATTATGCTCTTGCGATGCATAGGTTAGTAATAAAAAACTCCTGTTGTTCCTGCAAAAGATGTTAGTGTAAACTCCTTGAATTCACTTCTATCCTAGAACAACCTGCAATCAAATAAGAACACCTGCAGCCTAGAAGTTCTCCCTTCAAGGGGAAACAACTTGGAACTCTTTGTTAGTAGAGATCAAAAACACCAAAAATTTCGAACAAGACAGGAAGGATATACATAACAGTTTTCAAAACTTGTTAGTATTAATAATCTTGGAAACCATATAATTATGTAACAACCATATTATAATGTGAGCATGTTCAAAGCTACCTATTCCAAACAGTAAGCCTGACATCAAATGATATCATACACGGCTTTGATTATTGATCAACTCAAATAGAATTTACAGTCATAACTTACTTAGAATACGAGCTCAAGGAGAAATCTATAATGTACATTGTATAATATGAGTACGTTTTAAACATAAATTCTCTTTTATTTTATGGCCAATAAACAAAGCGGATCCCTTCACTATAAAAAGATTGTTAACTGAGTTTAAAGGCAAAGGGATCTTCTTGTCCTTGCTCGAAATGTCAAGCTACCTGTATATGAAATTGTAACCTGTAACCAGATCATTCGTTGTAATTTTAAGCAGTTTGCAAGCATACCAATGTTATTTTTTATAATTCCATTCTAATTTATTTACCTAAGAAATGAACATATTTAAAAAGCAACTATTCGTAAGAAATAAAAATATGTGAGAGTATTTACTTAGCATCACTCTACATGCAAAGAAATTGAAACAATTCAACAGCTGCAAGAGTACAATATTAGTATCAGAGTTTAAAAGTCTAAAGCAAGATAAAATATCAAGTGAAAACAGACGAGCAGTAATGCAGCATGACTCAAGTTCGACCTTCAGGAACATATATACCAACGGCTAACATATTTGTAGATTCCAAGCAATCATGCAATCTAAACATGCATATCTAGTTTAGTGTTCTTAGTTAAAACCTTAAAAGAGTAATGCAATATAATTTACAGGTCTAACTATGTGATTACTTATGCCATATCGTATTTTTCTTGTGTACTGTTAGTTTATGGACAACTTATCAATATCAGAAGAATAATCCTAAAAACATGCTAGGAACATCATCTAGCAAGTACTTAATCTTTACAGTTGAAAACAACAACTTACAAGTGATAAAGGACATATATGTCATCAAATGATAATAGCAACTAAGGCCAGCTGGGAAAAAACAACATCCAGCTCAATGATAATGGCAACTGCGGCCTCAAACATGGAATAACTCAGAGGAGTTCATATCTATGACTTAGAGGAATAATTCTAGATTATTCTTGTCCATAGCTCAGTGGAACCCTTGTCTTACTCAAACAATAATGGAATGGCTCAGCGGAGTCCACGTCTATTGGTGGAGAATACGACCTCGTCTCTATGGCTTTAGAAGAATTTGTGAAATACGACCTTAGCTCTATGGCTTTGGAAAAGTTTGTGAGTGTGGCACTTCAGGCCAAGTCAAGAGAAATAGGTTTCTGCACAATGGCAAAAGCTCTATAGATGGCCTAACAAGAAGATTTCAGCTCTGCAGTCAAGGCTCTTCTGGCCTAATGCAAAATAGCTCAGAGGGTTTTGTGGCTTAGAATAGCACAGAAGGTCCTTGCCCATTCAAACAATAATTGGCAACAATGGCCACAACAACAATGGCAACTCGCGTAATAAAACGACCAATCATAAGGGCAACAAAGGCCAACAATAACATGATGCCATAACTAATGCCTTATATATCAACATGTAAGATGCTCGCTTTAACAATCATTAACTAATACACGATTAATCAACTTTAAAAACTATATTTTTCCAACAACATTTTAAGAAACAATCTTTCAACGGTCCCGGAATAATTCAAACTCAAAGATAAAACAACAAAGATTAAGTTAATACATTTACAAAAAAAAAAGATTAAGTTAACACTTAGCACTGAAGTAATATGCTTCAAACTTGACATCATTTTCCAATAGATACAATATGAGACAACTCATGATAGCATTTGTTCATTACAAACCCATTAGGCAATCCTAAACTTCAAAAAATTCATGTCATTTATCTAAAGGACAAACAAACGAACACAAAAACAGAGCATCAATGCCGTAGTCAACTAACAACTTGAAACCCATGGAAGACCAAATTCAAGACTCAGATACATAGAAGACAGATCAAGAAAATCATCGCACTGCCCAGAAGAAGGAATAGGAAATACACTTGTATAGGACATCCAAGAATCACAGTGTAGCAGAAGAAGGGGAAATACACTTATATGACTCTTCATAGCATATCGAATAGATCGAAACGATTTTAGCTCATGGTCAAGGTTCTTTATAGCCTATTGAAAAAGATTCCAGTTCTATGCCAAGGCTTTTCATAGCCTGTCCAAGAAAAGATTTCGGCTCTACGGCAAGGCTCTTCATAGCCTGTCCAAGAAAAGATTTCAGCTCTATGCCAAGGCTATTCATAGCCTATCGAAAAAATATTTTTGAAGGCTCAACTGCCCATTTGAAGAACTTTGTAGGCTCCCTGGCCTCTCTGGCCTTTGAAGATGGCTCAATGGCCTTGAAAGTTTATAGACTTACTGGTCGTTGAAAGTTTATAGACTTAATGGTCTGGACAAGTTGTGGCTCTGTGGTCTCATTAGAAGGATAGGCAGAGTGGTCTGTTGCAGGCAGACTGATACACGCCTTTATGGCTCAATAATAAGCAACCCAAGCTAAATAGGTTTAGGATGCAGAACTCGAGTTCAAGTCGAGGTGTGCAGGGTGGCGCTGTACAGATTTCCTCATTTTAAAAACAAGGGTTTAAACAACCTATCTCCATTTTTACTGCAGAAGATATACATACTATAGTCACTCCAACACATACATGCAAAGGAGTTATTTCAAAAAAATTTCTCTCAGATTATAATCAGCAGAACACGTAAGAACAAGCCAAGAGCCAAAAAAAAAAAGAGAAGGATCACATATATGCAGGACACACTTTACAGATTAAACCACATAGAGATGATAAACATACTAGATGCATTGCTATACTCCCTATGAATTATAAAGCCCAACAAGAAATATACCACATAGATTAAACCACATAGAGATAATAAACATACTAGATGCATTGTCATACTCCCCCTGAATTATAAAGCCCAACAAGAAATATACCACCATATCACTGCCTCCAACGGGACAAATATATAATTCAGTTTTATCTTCAAATTAGCAACGAGACATTTAACATGTCACATATAAAAATATCCGACCAGCAATGTGGAGATCACTTGTCAATGTCCAGAGATCACTTGCCCATAACTTAACGTCATTCATAAGACATGCTCCTCCTCAAGTGATAACTGGCACATTATCAAATAACAACTTAACACTTAGGAATTTAACCCATGGTCTTTGTATCTTACAATTTTATCACATATATACACTGCATAAAAGTAGCATCCATTCGATGCATCAATGCAAAGGAAAACTCAAAAATAAAAAATGTGTGCATAAGAAGATGAGGACGAATATTAAAACCTGACTATTTGGGATTAGGATATCGATTAAGAACAGAGATGAATCAATAGAGACCATAACAGCTCATTGAGGAAAAGCAACAAACACGTTGAGGGCATATAATACATCAGCACCACGTGGTATAAAACTCCATCGATATAAAGTCACGAATTTTGGAAGATGATGGTTCAACATATCTACTCCCCCTCCTTCCTCAGCTAGGACTAAAACCATAAAACTCCATTGATATGGTGTTCACTGTTAGACAATGAAGGAATCAGCAAGGTAATATTTTGAAGAATTGAATATGGGAGTAAATATTTCTTGAATGAAATTTGAGATAGTGGCCAGTGTATTGGCTGGAAGAAAAAATGGGAGAACCTGGCTCTGATACCATGTTGGATTTTAGACACTAACCATAAATGAAAAACAAGAAACTAAGAAACAAAAAGAAGAATTGAAGGGTGAAAGCATCTGCATATTTATTCACTTCACTCAATCTTACACAGATAAAGGAAAGAAAAGATATATAGAGAAGGCAGCTTCTCATTGTAATAGTGCCGTTGGAATTCCTGGAAGAAATGTTCTGGCACCAACGGTCGAAAATAAGCACTGCCTAATGGTCACATATTGGACGAAAATGCCCTTTCTCTTAAGTTCACTTGTGTGAACTTTAAATATACATATTTATGTATTTACATTGGTATATCGTGCAATATAACTCATATATACAAATGTGTTATATTTCTCTTCTTCGTATGGTCTTTGAGTTTGAATATAATATTGGTCTGAACCCCGTATAATAGGCATATATCTTAATATATCTATGTATATATATATCTGTCGACATGTATACATATATACATGTGTCTATATATATGACGTGTGTATATTTGTACAAATGTAGCAGTTATATATGTATGTTCTAGATATGTTTACATGTGTGTGTGTGTGCATAAAAAAACACACACATGTGTATGTATATATACAAACATACAATAGGGCAAAACAAACATCGATGAAAGATCTATATATATACATATAATATGTAAATGTACATGTGTGCATGTATTTATGTATTTTATACACATATTGATACATGTATGTGTGTGTTTATGTATTTTGTACACATATATATCGATATATGTCCGTCTATGTGTGTATTTATGTATTTTGTACACATATCGATACACGTATATGTGTGTGTTTGTGTATGTATATACATACACACACATGTATATTTATAATCTATACATGTATGCTTGTATGTATATGTAAAATATATATACACACTGGTATATTTATGTGTGTATAAATATACCTGTGTAAAATAAATATACACAAGACATATGTTGATCGATATATGTCCGTCTATGCGTGTATTTATGTTTTTACACATATCGATACACGTATATGTGTGTTTGTGTATGTATGTACACACACATGTATATTTATAATGTGAAATATATATTCACACAGACATATGTTGATCGATATATGTCCGTCTATGTGTGTATCTATGTATTTTGTACACATACCGATACACGTATATGTGTGTGTTTGTGTATGTATACACACACACACATGTATATTTATAATGTATGCTTGTATGTATATGTAAATTATATATACACTGGTATATTTATGCGTGTGTATGTATACCTATGTGTATATACATATATTTTAAAATAACTGAAAATGATGTTAAGAAGGAAGAAATTGAGGTTTTTATAGATATCAGTTATGGGAGGCCTGATGGAGCCATGCGATTTCAACTTGTGCGATAAGATAAAGAAAGATAAGCTGGAATAATGGAAAATGATCGTCAGGAGAAAATTGAAGTTTCTACTTATGTATACTCCTATTAACGATGAATTACTTGCAAGCGGGTGCATTTATTGACATTGGTTTTGCATATAATTGTCCAACGAAGTTGCGCAGATGTCAGACCATTATTGCTGACAATTGCAACCTAGCTCGTTTGAGTTTAAGACCGACTTTCAATTAAGTGGATGTGTCCCTGTGAAAGATTTCTCAATTAGCTTTAGATGATTTTTGTTCTGATGGAGTGGGTTCCTTTTATCAATTTCTGGACAGACTTTCAGTTAAGTGGACGTGTCCCTGCGAAATATTTCTCAAGTGTCTTTAGATGATTTTTGTTATGATGGAGTGGATTCCTTTTATCTATATCCGGACAGGCAATGCCTGGTTCAATTGTAGTGCTGTTTTCAAGCCTTTTTGATCAAATACAGGAGAAACACCGTGCACCTGGTGGCTACTTTGAATTATTTTCACTATCATTATAAGGAATAATTAATTTGTTTGCTACTGGTAACTTCATCAGATTTTCTTGATGGATCCATGGTGGAATCCTGCGGTGGAAAGGCAGGCCCAAGATAGGATTCACCGAATAGGGCAATACAAGCCTATTAGGTACCTGAATTTCTCAATGTTTGCCTGATGTATTTCCAACAACTTGAAAGGAGTTTTATTTTACAGATTAATTGATACTGTTTTTAGAATTGTGAGGTTTATTATTAAAGACACAATTGAAGAGAGAATCTTAAGGCTGCAAGAGAAGAAGGAACTTGTCTTTGAGGGGTAAGTGAATGTTTGTAAAGATTGGAATTTTTGTTACCTTTTCCTTTCATAAGGTACGACTATGTCTTGGGTGCTACTTTTTGTGCAGAACTGTGGGGGGGTCTTCAGAGGCTCTTGCGAAACTAACAGAAGCAGATTTGAAGTTCCTTTTTCAGAGTTAGCTAAATGCAGTTAGATGTGTAAGATTAGTCTTTTCTGCTCTGGCTTGACCTCTACTGCCTTTCTTTTGTTCATATGTTACCGAATTCGACATCTGTGTCCAAACCATTAGATCATGTCTGGTCATTTGAATTGATACATTACAATTCTATTCTCCAAATCTCTAGGTTGCAATACCGACTATCTTTGTTGAAGGTCTCGATGCTCTTGCCTAATTTCATTCATTTGATTGTGATCTTCATTGTAAGGCATGAATCTGTGCTAAATCCAAGTGCAATTGAATCAATCCTTGTTTTCCTTTTAAGTGGGGGTCCTATATGTTGAGGGTCCCACATCGGACACTTTGAGATAAAATACATGGGTTATATGAGGATGATGTACTACCACCTATTGTCTTAGGTTTTGAGTGAATGTGTCTCACATGTAAGCCCAAGTTTCAACATGGTATCAGAGCCAGGTTTAAAATGTGTACTCACACGTTGTCTGACCCATGATTGGCCATTTATTGTCTTCCTTCACCCAAGTCCAGATGTTCATGCTTGACTTGTGGATTATGATTGAGGGCATGTGTGTATGTCAAACCACGTTGTCACGTGAGGGCTGGTGTTGATAATATTGTCTCACATCAGACACTTTGAGATAAAATACATGGGTTATTAAGGGTGCATGTCTTCCTTCACCCAAGTCCAGATGTTCATGCTTGACTTGTGGATTATGATTGAGGGCATGTGTGTATGTCAAACCACGTTGTCACGTGAGGGCTGGTGTTGATAATATTGTCTCACATCGGACACTTTGAGATAAAATACATGGGTTATTAAGGGTGCATGTGTATGTGAAGCCACGTTGCCATGTGAGGGCAGGTGTTGAAAATATCGATCAGAGTTTGAATATGCTATGCGAATTGGCTATACGAATGGGAAAATATAAAATTAATAATCAATAAGATATCATAATTTGAAGTCTTGTCGAATCATAAGTGATCAGATAACACCTTAAAGTCAAAATTTATCCTTTTATGACAAGATAAACAAATCTCACAATTAATATTGATCTTATCATAGTCCTCCGGGTTATAGACCAAAAATACTGTAGAAAATTACATAATAAAAACCATATTAATTGCTGTTACGTCCGCTTGTCATGGACACTGTGATGAGAGGATGTAAACTAGGAATTCAATCCATACTTCTTCTCTTTTTCAAACACAATGAAAACAACAACAACAATCATACCCAGTATATACCAACGACAGTAAAAACTATGGCTAGGGTATGTGGAGGGTGAGAGTCAGACAAACAATTTTGGATAAAGAGTTTGATTCCAGTGAGACCTATGATTCTATATGTACCTGTTTAGATAGCACAATAATAAGAATACGTGAAAGGATTTTTGACTTCCAAATGTACATCTTCATGCTATAGAAGACTTTATTTTTAGAGCGTGCATGCACGTCAGTAGAGAAGTCTTCCACCCCAACCCATTTTTTCCTTGTCTTTCCGCGTCAAACGGACTCCATCCTTTTCTAGTCATTTTCGAGACGATTTTATTGACTTCATACTTGACTGCCATACACGCAAGGACAGTGGCGGAGCCAGGAGTCCCTTCTTAGGGGGGCACGACAGGCTTCGCCACAGGAATACCACCGGTTACTGTTTTGGACCGGGAAAACCGACAAAATCTTCTAGACATATTTTTGTATTATAACATAAAATACGTGAAAGAAAACACATCTATCAACCAATGTACAAAAAAAATAAACAATACACAACAAACAATATGCGGATCATTAAATGAATATAGTTATATACATAAATACATACCTTTTATTTGCCTATTGTAGGACGAGAAGGAGTTGCCAAGAGATGCAAAAAGGTTCTTTGAGATGACATTGATTTAAATCGTTGCATAATATCTTCATATTCAATGGTGCTAAAAATTTCTGCTCAAAGTAACATAATAAACAATCCAATAGTATGTCATCTCCCAACCGGTTGCGTAGATCAGTCTTGACGATATTCATTGCAGAAAAAGTTCTTTCAACACTAGCCATTGCAACGGGTAAGGTCAATACTAACTCGATAAGTCGATATACTAAAAGAAAGTAATTGTGATAATTTTCTCCACCATCTTCTTTGCAAGATCTCCAAAATTATTTATACTATAGAATACTTCATTTGATTTCATATCGACAATGTAATTGTCAAGTTGATGGTCAAGCTCCATTTGTTCCAAGGAAGTAAAGTCATCTGGATATAACTCAGCAAGATGCAATAATTGACCATGATCAAAGTTCGCAAAAGAATTTTGAAGGATCAATACACATTACACATCTAAGTAAATTCGTGTTTGCCTCTGTGAAGTGTTCATCCATTTCCATAGCAATAATTTCAAGCACCTAAAAAATTATATGAATAAAAATTAATTGCGATATAGACAAATTAATCATCGATGTCATATGTATCAACACAATAAAGATAAATGAATTACCTTTATGAAGATTTTCGCACGAAAATGATGAAAGTATGTCATCGTTCACCATCTTTACGCTTTTTTTAGACCAGTCAATGACAACATCCTCCATATTAGACACATCAATTTCATGTATTTCACAAAACTCAAAGACTTTTTTCAACAAATTATCCCAATCAACCTCTCTATATTCTTGTAAGCTCTTTTTTACCCGTTGATCATATTAAGAGCACATTCTATGTTTTGATCTCACTTGTAGAATCTTAGAAAATGTCCTTGTCATTCTTAAAATTTTCAACATAAACTTTCTAACAAATACAAACTCAAAAAAGTCTATCTTATCAATCAAACCCGATGTAGCATTTTGGATATCCGTATTTTGGTAAGTTTTAGACACAATTTAGCCACTTAGAAGAAAATTGCCGAATGCTAAACATTATGTGACCACGTAACAGACAGTTAGTTTTCTGTCAAACAGGGGGCACACTTTGAACTGAATGGCCGAAAATACAACTGCACTTACCTATCTATAGGATTCTCTTCGTCGACGTTGGGGGGCACGTGCCCCCAGGCCCCCCTTCCCTCCGCCCCTGCGCAAGGACAACGATCACGTCGTGAAAGACTATCAACGTTACCTTTATTTTCCTCTGTCTTTTCTAACGTAACCTTTTGGATACTTTTGTATCATTCGTCTAGAAAACCTTGACTACAACAATCTTATCCAGTATATCTCAACGACAATAATCTTATTAGTATATCCCAACGATAATAATTTTATCCAGTATATCCCAACGACAGCACAAGCTATCGCTAGAGTTTGGAAAATGCTAGAGCCAGTCAAATAATACCTCCATTCGTAGAAAACCTTGACTATATAAGCAAAAAGGTATACAATATAGAAAACATCACTTCCATTCTGAAATTTCCGTATGTGTACAAAAGAAAACTTGTTCATCCATTTTGTTCTGTTTCTCTATAGGTTTACACTTTTGGAGTACAACATTATTCAAACACAATAATCATAGACCAACAAGACTTCTTTTTCTTTTTTTTTCCCCAATAAAAAAAAGGACAAATTATTAGCCAACTCTAAGGCCAAAAAAGTTGACGTGTAATCAGTGTATTTCGAGATCTATGTGCTGGATTTAATTTAATAAAACCCCTGAATAGGACCGTTTAATCGAATCAATGGACAAAGTAACAAAATGCGGAAAATATACCTTGCTCCATTGCTGTTGTTAATCTGAACACGTACGCTGCAA
>AP025047.1:2997506-3068489 GCA_036186865.1 Eustoma russellianum | reverse complement strand
TTTGAGCCCATCCATCGCGGTCTCTGACCATATGACTGTCTACATATTCGGGGTTTCCATTTAGACCACACTATACATCCACGAACATACCCGATGATCACTTAACGTGTGGATGTTTTACGTAACAATTAATATTATTACGTGACATATGTGACATATAATATTATCATACATAACGTCCACCTTATGATTAATTCGTATAAACTTTATCAACGTGCTGCGCATCACACGTATCTCGAATTAATCCCAACAATCTCCCACTTGGACTATGTATGTATCTTAAAGATTATATGTCACCCTTTTGAGCTCATATACCGTATGTCCTTTAGTGTGTCTTTCCTTTTCCGGTCCATCAGCAAATGTTAGCAAAAGACTTAAGCCGCACGTCCCCACATTGAATTAGTGGCTAGTCCCTCTTAAATCATGATACTAACATTCTACTGAATGACATGGATACTGAAATGGATATGTAGTGTGGAATTAATATGCTAGTGTGATCATACATATCTAATTCCAACTTGGCCCTCTTTAGCGAGATCAATAGAATTCAGAATGTATGCCGTAACTGCTTAATGTACATTACTTCTGCAGGAAAACCTTTAATATAACCGGAATGTACATTATACTGTATGTCTGAATAAACAACTTTATTGAACACAAGAAAAAACCTTTACAGACTCCCACTAGGATAAAACATCCTCAACTGGACTAAGACCCATACGGCTAACATGCTTGTGAAACACTACCGGTTCCACGGCTTCTTAGTCAAAGGGTCGGCCACCATAGGAGTCTGTACTGATATGTCCACTACTGATCAGACCACTCAGAATTCTTTCTTTAACAGCCAGATACTTCATCTCTATGTATTTCGCTTTAGATGAACTCCGGTTGTTATTTGAATATAGCACCGCAGCTTTACTGTCACAGTAAATCCTCATTGGAGACGAGATAGTCTCCAATACCCGCAGCCCTTGTGATCAAATTGCGAAGCCATATCGCCTGATTGGATGCGTGGAAGTAAGCTACGAATTTCGCCTCCATAGTGGAGACGCCAATAAGGTCTGTTTCGTGCCTTTTCCATGAGATCGCACCTCCGGTAGGGTAAACACATAACCTGAAGGTCGATTTCATGCTATCATAGCATCCCAGCAAAATCGGAATCTGTATATCTAGTGATCTCTAACTTATCAGATCTCCGATACGTCAGTACGTGTTGTTTCGTTTCTTGTAAATATTTCAGCACCCTCTTTGCTGCGGTTCAGTGATCCTTACCCGGATCAGAGAGGTATCTGCCTAAAATTCCCGTAATGAATGCCAAGTCTTGCCGTGTACATACTTGGGCATACATTATACTCCCTACCTACCGAAGCATAGGGAGTATTCCTCATTTCCGAACGTTCAAACTCTGTTTGGGACATTGTTTTAGACTGAATTTATCTCCTCTTGCCACAGGGGTATTAAGTGGTTTACACTTATCCATGCTATACCGCTTCAACACCTTTTCGATGTATGCCTGTTGTGAGAGACCTAAGATACCTTGGGTACGATTCCTCCGTATCTCAAGTCCCAACACATATGAGGCTTCACCAAGGTCTTTCATCTCGAAATGCTTTCTCAGAAAGGCTTTGGTGTCGCTCAACATGTTTACATCGTTTGTTGCAAGCAGTATATCATCTACGTACAAGATCATAAATATGAACTTGCTCCCACTAAACTTGTGATACACACATTCGTCAATTTGGTTTGCCTCAAAACCGAAGGAGGCAACCACTTTGGCGAATTTGAAAGTACCACTGTCGAGACGCTTTGCTTGAGCCCATAGATGGATTTCTTTAGTCGACAAACCATGCCTTTTGGATCTCCCACCTCGAATCGAGGCGGTTGAACCATGTAAATGGTCTCGTCGAGTTCTCCGTTTAAGAACGCAGTCTTAACATCCATCTGATGTAGCTCAAGATCTAAGTGTGCCACTAAAGCCATGATTATCCGGAAGGAATCCTTCGTGGATACTGGAGAGAAGGTTTCCTGTATAGTCTATGCCCTCCTTTTGGGTAAACCCTTTAGCAACAAGTCGAGCCTTATATCGTTCTACGTTGCCTTTTGAATCCCGTTTGGTTTTAAATATCCATTTGCAACCAACGGGTTTCGAACCCTTTAGGCAACGAGACGACATCCCATACCTTGTTGTCGTGCATAGACTTTATTTCTTCTTCCATGGCCTTTATCCACTTTTCTAATTTCGACATTGCAATGCTTGCTGGACGTTTTCGGGATCATCGTCCAACATACCAATATCGAATTCGTGTTCTTGGAGATACACCACATAGTCGCTAGGTATGGGGTTTCTCCGTTCACGAGGGATCTCCTTAGGGGCACTTGTTCTTGAGATACTGTAGGTTCCTGAACTGCATCAGCCGGCAATTCATCGGGTTCTTCAGTAACTTCCTCAGGAACATGAACTTGTTCCTGTGGAGCGTCACTACTGGGATGAGGTACCTCAGGTGCGGGTATCGCTGATGCTATCTCCCCAAAAGATGGTTCGATTCGCATTTCTGTCGCATCTGAGTGTGCCTCAT
The DNA here is from genome assembly GCA_036186865.1 of Eustoma russellianum. Lineage (NCBI taxonomy): Eukaryota > Viridiplantae > Streptophyta > Magnoliopsida > Gentianales > Gentianaceae > Eustoma > Eustoma russellianum. The sequence continues at coordinate 3,065,913 of AP025047.1, read as the reverse complement.
CTAACTCGATGATCTGCTGATGCAAATCATTCCCCCCCGGAACCAAAGTATCCTCAAAGAACTTTACCGAATTTGTCTCGAAAACACTTTACTTGTGGGATCGTAGAATTTATACCCTCGTGACCTTTCCGAGTAACCAACGAAATAGCAACTAACTGTTTTGGTGTCCAGCTTTCTTTCATTTGGTCTGTAAGGCTTCGCCTCTGCTGGACAGCCCCAAACCCTTATGTGGTTAAGGCTAGGCTTACGCTTAGTCCATAACTCATAAGGGGTCCTTATTCGTTGCCTTAGTTGGTACTCGGTTTGAGGATGTAAGCTGCGGTTTTAAGCGCTTCTCCCCAGAGGAATAATGGTAGTGTAGTTTGACTCATCATACTACGCACCATATCCATAAGTGTACGGTTTCGTCTTTCAGCTACACCATTCATGCTTGGTGACCCAGGCATGGTGTACTGAGGGACGATTCCGTTTTCCTCTAGGTATTTAGCAAATGGTCCTGGACACTGTTCTCCTGATCCATCATATCGACCGTAGTATTCACCCCCACGGTCCGATCTGACGGCTTTAATCCTTTTGTTGAGTTGTAACTCAACTTCAGCTTTAAAGGATTTGAACATGTCTATTGCTTGCGCTTTTTCTTTAATTCAAGAATACGTAGCCATATCGCGAATAGTCGTCAATAAAGGTGATAAAATAAGAGTGGCCATTTCGAGTAACCGGATGAAATGGGCCACTAATATCGGTATGAATCAACTCTAATGGACTATTTGCACGATTTGCTTCATATCTTCGGACTTTAGTTTGTTTTCCTTTAGCACAAAATACACACGACTCTAAGTCGGTTAAGTCTAAAGGATTGAGAATTTCTGTTTTGACAAGACGTTCTATTCTGTTTTTGGACACGTGTCCTAAACGTCGATGCCAAAGTGATCCTGAATTCTCATGAGTTAATTTTGCTTTAACGTTTCGCGTTACAACATGCAAGGTTTCCTGATTTGAAGCAACATTTATTGAATAAAGTTTATCAATTTCGGACATTATACCGTGACCAATCAATCTAGAAGCATGATATAGTTGGAAATTTCCATTTCCAAAATAACCGTAATATCCACTTTTATCCAATCGATAAAACGAAATAAGATTTCGTTTAAACGATGGCACTACAAAAGTGTCATGCAAATCTAGATAGAAACCGGATGTCAACAGCAATCTGAAATGCCCGATGGCTTCAACCTTTATGCCGCTGCCATTTCCCCAATAGACGTATCTTTCATCGTCTCTTGGTTTTCTATGGCTTAGGCAACCTTGCATAGTCACAGATAAGTGAGTCGTGGCTCCCGTATCGACCCACCAAGTGGCTATATCCGAAACAAAATTAACTTCAGAACAAACTAAGAATGTACCTTTTTTTTCTTGAGACAAGATATATAACCGGTACAATTCTTCCTTAAATGTCCTTCCTTATTGCAAAAGAAACAAGTCATGCTTTTGGGTGTGTCAGCAGTAGGCACCCCCTTTTCCTTTTGACTTGCCTTTTGCACAGTAACCATTTCCGCAGCTTTGCGTTTCTTACCACCGAACTTGGTGTCCGACAGCATTCATAACTTTATGCACCCTTATGCTGTCGATTCATGGTACTGTTTCGAGCAAAGTTTCTTTAAGAGATTGCCTGCCTCGGCTTTCTCATTCTTTATATATCTTTGCTCGAGATCGGCTAAAAATTCTTTAGCCGTCGTGGACTCAGAAACGTGTCCCCTGAAGCATTTGGGGATAGTCTTTTGCATGACCATAAGACACATGCGATTTGATCGTAGCCAGCGTGCCATGTGAGATTTTCCTCACTGGTACTTTCGTCTGTTAGCACAGCTGGACGATCTAGTCTGTAACGCATTGTCTAGATCAGCAATCCCCATAAAGATCTCAAATTGATCTTTCCATTGCTTATAGTTTGAACCGTTCATTGTAGGAATATCCTTAATGTTAGGCATTATTGCTGAAAAGCAAACAAGAAACGGACTTAAATACACAACACGTGTAATCTTTAAACTGCATAAAACCAAATATCAAAATAGAACCCCGATTCCATCTACCAATTGTCTTCCAATATTGGGGCTCTTTGGAGTCATCCCAATACCTTTCAACAATTGGGTGTAGTGGTCAATATGACGGCTCTCCAAGCACAGGTTAACCACCTTCCTTTGGGCCGATGAGTTAACCTACGCTTTTAAAGCTTCGCCGCCGGCCCTATTTGGGTCCACTACCATGCTCATATGTGTCTTCGACAATCACACCTTCCTTTGGGCCGGTCAATGATTGCCTCCAACACATACATGCCCTTCACGATCATAACAAATATAGTGGCGATGATATGATTGCCGCACTTTAAGGGGATCATATTAAAGCCCTACATTTGCTAAGTCGCGTAACTTTATGGTTCTATATGATCCGCAGTTTCCTGACTGACCCTTTTGCACGTACCTGTGCATACTTAATCCCAACATCCGTTTTGTTTTACTTAAACCAATTTGAACTAGCTTGATTCCCTTTACGGCTCAAATAAGAACCACCTTGAACCAAGCTCAGTTCTCCTTACGGTTATAAGAAACAATATCTTTATCAATCAATATAACAAGTGATATAACCTTATGATGGGTCACATTGAGTGTGAAGGAACCGATTCAGCAATACCCACTTGCCATAAGGGTGTATTACCATTCCACATAATTTCCAGGCCACCGGTGGAGTCACAATGGTCTCGCTTAAGTACCGGCTTTCTTAGACAAAACTATGTGTACGGTGTTTTTATCACAACTCAATGAGTCATCTATCACGAGTATAAATCGCATTGATTGATAAGTGTTGGTTCATTCAGTCCAACTTAGCCCATCGAATTAACTTGGTTGAAACTCGGTCAAACCGGGGTCAAACAAGATTCGGATCCTTATTGGGTTAAGTTCCTTAACTTTATTTTATTTATTTATTACCATGCATAAACATAAGGCATAAATAAATAAATAAACAAATAACTGCATGCATATAAACATAATAATGCAATAGCCGGAAATTAAACTTAACACTTGATTATTATTATTTGGATTTCTTTAAAATAATAATAATAATAACAAAAATTTATTATTATTATTACTATTTTCCTTAATAAACTTTAAATAATAACAATATAATCAAATTATTATCATTATTATTACTTTATTTCCTTTAAAAGAACTTTAAAATAATAATAATAATAAATACTTATTATTATTACTAGTTTCCTTTAATAATAATAACAATAATAATTAAACTATCATCATTATTATTATTATTTTCTTTGAAAGGAGACTTTATAATAATAATAATAAACAACAATTTGTTATTATTACTATTTTCCAGAAACTTGAAATAATAATAATAATCAAATTATTATCATTATTATTTACTTTATTTCTTTTAAAAGAACTTTAAAATAATAATAATAATAATTACTTATTATTATTACTATTTTACTTTTAATAATAATAACAACAATAATTAAATTATCATCTTATTATTTTCTTTTAAAAAGAGACTTTAAAATAATAATAATAACAACAATTTGTTATTATTACTATTTTCCTTAAAAGGAACTTTAAATAATAATAATAAAATTATTATTATTATTTACTTTATCCAAAATAATAATAATAAACAAATAAAAAAAACTTGAAAAATTAGAAAGGCTGGGGCGCGGGTCGGGTCACACCCCGACCGGCCCATGTTCTGAATTTCTTATTTTTTTTTTATTTAAATAGCTGTTTGGGCCGAAGCCCCATTCTGATCCTGGTCTGAAATCTGAATTGGCCCCTTTTACATGAATTTTTCTTTAATCCGAATTGGGCCGAAGCCCTTTCTGAACCTGGTCAGGGCCGAGTTAGATACAGGACCGCCTGGTCCAAATCTGATTTCTGGTCCTTTTTTTTTATTATCTGAAATTTGGGCCGAAGCCCTGTCCAGAACCAGGTTGAACCCCGGAATAAGGCCCAACCCGTCAGACTGACCCGCATGCGCTGTCAGGAGCAAAAAATGCTCCAGAAATTGTCGCTAGGAGGGATCGATCCCGTGACCTCCTTCTTTCTATCTAAGGCGCAGGCCACCGGGCCAGCAGCCTTTTCTGTTGTATTTAGGAGGTTCTATTTTTATATTCAAGTTGATCAGGATTTTCAGAAATCAAAAATTGCAACCGAATTCTAGGAATTGAAAAATTCCTGGTTTTTTCGCTGGAGCGAAGGTCGAACCTGAGACCACTCATCCGTAGTCGGAGGAGATGGCCAACAGGCCAGCCACGCTTTTGTTCAGAAAGTAGAGGCCATACTTTATATACGTTCCGAAAACAGAAGTTATTTTCTTAACCCAAAAATTGTTCTGAAAAAAAACGTTTTGACCCGAAAAAGTTTCGTTTTTTCCAAACATGAACAGATTAACAGAATAAATAACTGATTCGATTAGGCCTGCTCTTGATACCACTTGTTGGATTTAATTTAATAAACCCCTGAATAGGACCGTTTAATCGAATCAATGGACAAAGTAACAAAATGCGGAAAATATACCTTGCTCCATTGCTGTTGTTAATCTGAACACGTACGCCTGCAACTGCTTCCGGCTGATGAAGAATCTGGCGTGATCCAAGGATTCACGACCTCCCACCAATTGTTGATATGCCCCTTGAACCGGAATCAACAATTCACTGCTTTACCCGATGGAGAGGTTAGGCAGTGTGGACTTTATAGAAAATTTGGCACACCCCCTTTTCTTCCTCTGTGTATAGGCGTTACTTTTACGCTCTCTGTCTGAGGAGGTGAATGCCTCCTCCTCTATTATAGATAGGGAATGGAGGAATCCTGATAGGCATAATTATTAATAGATAGAGATTCCTTATATTCAAGTTATCTCTATCTATTTCCAAATATTATCTAATATTTAATAATAAACATTATTAAATATTATTTAATATTTAATTATTGTGCCAACAATTATCTACAAGTCACACGTGGGTTGTCGCCCCTCGGGGACCAGATGCCGTAACTTTATGGTCGTTGCACTTTGAGCCCATCCATCGCGGTCTCTGACCATATGACTGTCTACATATTCGGGGTTTCCATTTAGACCACACTATACATCCACGAGTATACCCGATGATCACTTAACGTGTGGATGTTTTACGTAACAATTAATATTATTACGTGACATATGTGACATATAATATTATCATACATAACGTCCACCTTATGATTAATTCGTATAAACCTTATCAACGTGCTGCGCATCACACGTATCTCGAATTAATCCCAACACTATGAAGTATAAAAAGTAAAGGTATGAGAAAACATGTAAACTAATCAACTGCCTTGAAAACTTGTGTTCATGGCTTTGTTATTGCCATTACTGCCGTTGTTTTCCGCAGATACACAGCCGTTATTGTTGTTGTTGATGTTGTGACATTGTGAGAATTGTTTGGTGTAGCATTTGAATGAGAAGTTCCAATAAAAGAAGTGATAGCTGCAGCCAATGCAGCCGCGAAATTAGGGTCCGCGGCTAGAGCATTGACAGTGTCAGCCATGGGATTCTGTTGAAAAGGTAGAGTTTGGTTGCCTAACTGGGAATTTTCCGAATCTTGGGACATTTGTAAGCCAGAAAACTTAGACTGGTTATAAAGTGCCTGCCCAAAGATCTGAGGCAAAAGGGCTGCGGCCGGATTGTTGAGCAAACTCTGAGGTGAATTTGGGAAAGGGAGTTGGAATTGGACAGGGGACCTTTGTAATTGCAAAGGGTTTGGATTTTGAGTGAGGTCTAAAGTAACAGTTGGGAAAGGTGCAGAGGCAGAAATAGTGGCCATGTTAGATGAGGCAGGGAGGAGGGTTCTTGCGAGGAAATTGGAGTTCATGAATCCATCAGCACTAGGCATTGATCCAGAGAGAAGCATTCTTGCTGCTGATGATGTTGTGGATGCCATTGCCATTGCAGCTGGTGGCAATGGATGATTGTGATTCCCTTCATATGTTGTTATCAGAATGCTTCTGTCCTCTGCACATCTTTGAACCTGCCATCACCAAACAACTAAATAAATTAAACATTCTTGTCAGCTTATCAGCTTAGTGAGTACTTATTGTCAGCATCCATCCAACAAAACGGTCTCACAAAACTAAGTCATAGATACAGTTAGAATTTTCATGCGGAAATTGCTGTACATGATCATTCTTCTAATGGATTTTCAAAACTTGCATTAGTTGATAGTATAACTTTCTATATAAAAAACCCGCTTTAGAAAATAGAATTAAGAAAGTCGATCTATGTTTTGATATTACAAATATGAACGTTTTAATTAACCTATTTAAAGTTTTTTGTCTCAATATCCTTTTGTTGTTATACATGCCAAAAAGACAAAAGGAACAAAGAAAGAGGGAGATGATGGTGGGGAGGTGGGGAGGGGGGATAAAGACAATGATTCTATAATACTAGTCTCATAGATTCGTGCCCCACGACACAGTCCAATTAGTATTCAGGTTGTGATTTGCTCCAAGAGGTCAAGAGTTCGTTTCCAGGGACACGTTCGGTGTTCCACTGCTTCTAAGCCGAAGGCCTGGTTTGCAGGGACACCTTATGTGGGTCACTGCGTCAGTCCTCACTCAACTTAGGAGGCCGCTGCGCTCCTGATTTGCATCCTCCACAATACTCTTTGGAGCTGGGGTGGTAAGGACCTCTAAGACGAGAGATTTCGATTTTTGCTCCAAGTCTCATGATTCGTCAATGAAACTGAGATTTTTCGTTTTTGATAGAAATGGATTTGCTACAAATAGGCCAGGAGGGAGGAAGAATAATAAAAAGATTAGGGCATCTTTTCTATTTTTAGGGGAGAAATGATCAGTCAAAGATTATCTACTGGTTTCAAAAAAGAAATGATCGTCTAGTAGATGGTTGAGTGAAATGATTTTTACATCTTCCATGAAACTTTTTGTGACTAGAAGGTTGGAGGCAGAAGAAGATTGCAAATGTTCTAGTAATTTGGTCCAAATGATTCCATGTGTCTCTACACATACCGAATGTTGTCTAAAAGTATATATGTACTCTTCTCATATGAAAGAGTCTTGACAGACCCCTAGTGCCATAGTTATTGAACCCGACTGGACCGAATTGAATGACTATGCCAAATACTCTTGCTTTATCTTTTTCTTTTGCTGATCATAATCTGTGTTCTTGAATTTGTTGCAAAGGGGTTTGGCTAATATGTACGGATTTTCAGGTATATCCGATTGAATTTGTTGCAAAGGGGTTTGGCTAATATGTACGGATTTTCAGGTATATCCGAATTCGGGGACTGCACTCTATAAGCCGTTGGACAACGTAGGAATGTGGAATATAGGATCAGAGAATTGGGCTCGCCAATACTCAGGACAACAATTCTACCTTAGAGTGTATTCGCCTGCAAATTCATGGAGAGACGAGTATCCCATCTCTATAAGCCGTTGGACAACGTAGGAATGTGGAATATAGGATCAGAGAACTGGGCTCGCAAATACTTGGGACAACAATTCTACTTTAGAGTGTATTCGCCTGCAAATTCATGGAGAGACGAGTATCCCATCCCAAAGAATGCTCTTTTCTGTGGTCGGGCGGTTGGCCGGCGGACTAGGCTGTCCTAAGCTGAAAGCACTAGCAACATTAGTCCCAAAAGGTGACTCTAATGCTTGTAGCATCAGCCATGAAATTTCGGTCACGATGCCCTCATCAGTAGAGGTGCAGTAAAAAAAATTATCACGCGACATGTGGTAACAGAAAACTATGAAACTGGATGAGAGATGAAATGTAAAACTAGATAGAATGCGATAACCTTCACCCAGCATTAAGGGATCCCATTTGGTTTTGAGATAGGTTTCGGCTTCCTCTTTTTAAAAGCCCTCAGGCCCCATATCTTGTTTCCATGATCCTCTTTCTTGGGAGCTAAAGGTGAAATCCTTCTTCTTGGGTCCACTGTCCCAGTTCCATGAAGCTTGTGAAGGATGTAAATCAGGTGTTCAGGGGCCTCCTAAGTTGGCAGGCTGCACACGAGGATCCACGCAAGGTGCCCCTACAAACTAGCAGAAGTGGAGCTATTGCCCTCTACAGACTAGCAGAAGTAGAACATCCACAGTGCGAGTGTCCCAGATTCGAACCCTTGCCTTCTTGGGAACAATACTCAACCGGATTACCAACTAGACTACGCACCGGGAAGCTACATGCTCCTTTTATTGCCTGAAGATTATTGCTAAGTCAGTTGAATTTGGACCTCCTTTTGAGCCTGAAATGTTCCCATTGTTCTGCTTCTGGGCTCAAATTTGTATTTCTACCTTTTCAGTATCTTAATATACATACAATGGCCTCGAGTTGTATTGAACTTTTACCAAACTACTGCATAAAGACATTATATAAAATTGATGATATATATATCATAAAGACATTACATAAAATAGATGAAGTAATAGATCATCATCATCCGGACCCAGTATATTCCAACGACAGCAAATGCTATCGTTAGAGTCTGAGGAGGGTAAGTGATAGACATACAATACCTCTATCCCAAGGAATAGAGAGTCTGCTTCCAATGAGACCCCCGGCTCTATATGTACTTGCAAAAATGACATAATAATAGAGATATGTTGTGCTAGTGTGTTAGTGAGGAAATTCAAGAAATACAAAGAAAAGACTTTTGATATTAAAATACACATCACGTGTATATGTACATATAATGTAAAACAAGGGTATAATATACGCAACCAAGTAGAAAGCATAGATAGTGTCTACGACTATCTATGTCCCTAAATATACTTTAAAGTGTCCCTCTATATGACATATACCTCGTTAACCTTAATCTTATGTCTCCATGAACTCCTATCCTGGACCATGTCCTCAGAGAGATGCAAATCTAGTAGGTCGTGCCTCAATGGGTATGTTATCTAGGCCGACCGCTTTAGCTCTTTCCTTCTTCAGCAGTGCTCTCATCATCTTTCCTTGTGTGATGTTCTGACAGTCGAAATTATTATGTTGTCGTTGTTGATTGGTGGTGCTTTCTCGTTCTTCGTAGTCGGCACTGATGCCGTTGAAAATACTGTGAAAGTATGTTTGTCATTTCAACTTGATGTCTTGTGCTTTGACTAACACATGTCCATCTTCTCCTTTTATAAACTTCTCGCCTCCTAGGTCCTGCCTCTTTCGATCCCTAGCTTTGGCAATCTTGAACATATCCCGCTCTCCTTCTTTTGTTTATAGTCTCTCATACATCCTTTTATAAGTTGTAGTCTTTGCCTCAGTCACTGTCTTCTTCGCCTCTTTTCTGGCGATTTTGTAATTCTTCTTCAATCTCACGTTATCTTCCTCATTTGTGCATCTTAACAGCTCTCTAAAAATCTTTTGTTTGTCTTTTATTTTTTGTTGCACATTCTCGTTCCACCACCACGTCTCTTTATGTACGGACGTCTTTCCTGTTGTTACCCCGAGCGTTTCTCTTGCCGCTTGAGTAATAGTAGTCGATATAGCCTCCCACAACTGATTTGTGTCATCATCCAGACGATCTAATTTTGCAGAGATGACTTTGTCTCTAAATATATGCCATGACATTACATATAAATGGATGATGTGATAGATAATATGTTAAAAATTATCTTCCCTTCACGTACAGACATAATCAAGTTAGAAACGTCTCTACAAAGGGAAACAAAGAAGTTAGATACCTTTTCGAACTGTATTTAAACAATATGATTTGAATTATTTTTAAATTAATTTACATGGCTCAATAAATTTGAAAGGATAAATCTATTTCGGAGATAGTTTAAAATATTGAACATATTACTCAGTTTAATTAATTTTAAAAATATCGTTTCTTACAAATAATATAATTACTTTGTAAACAATTTATTTCTTTTACATGGTATAAAAAAAGAGATTTTAAATTACTTTTGAAACAAATATGACTAGTTGATTTTTAATCAATCAAATGTAAAAAATAAATGGAGATACCTTCAATGACTACTCACTCGTTCAATCAATAAAAATAACATAAAACCTTTCGTATAAAAGTATAAGAAAGGAAAAAAAGTAAGTCTTACATTTTAGTATTTGATAATGGGCAGAGTCGTCTTTCCTCTTGTTAAAATATGTTGGGTATGTGTTTTGTTGTATAATGGGCATAGTTAAAAGTCATAATTATAGTATGTTGCAAAACAGAAAAATTCGTCCCACCTTGAGAAAACCAACTATGGAATAAGCCGGATAACACTGGGACCGGATCATCTCACCATAATTTCCTCATTCACTTTCCAAACACACGACACGTGGCAATAGAGAGAAGATGGTGAGACTAGATGAGGGTCAACCGTATCTATCCTTACCATCCTCTTCTGCTGCCACGTGTCGTACGATGAGAAAGTAGATGAGAGAATTGTGGATGGAAGGATCCAAACAGACGCGGCCTCTAAACTTCACAAGGCAACACCCCTGTCCCCCGAGCCCAAGTTCACTCAAAAAAGAAATCGCAGAGGCCAACTGGTTCCGGGAAGGAGTTCTCAAAAAGGAGGTCATTGGTTCAATTCTTATCAAATGTAAGAGAGCCCTTTCCTAGCAAGTGCATAGTGTGCGAGCTTCTTTGGCATGTAGGCTTGCCTGCAGTGCTGAGGCTCCTTATGCACACTACTTTGTAAATGACCAAGCTCCTGCTAGCGGACCGTTGGGTACCTGATTTACATCCCTACAGCGGACCGTTGGGTACCTGATTTACATCCCTACACTACCTTTGAGACTGAGTGTGCCAGGAACCCTTACTGATTTAGATTCAACCTATTTTTTTTTTTTTTAAAAAAAGAAAAGAAACCGCAGAGGCGTCTCTCTCTCTTCCCAATATGATGATATTTCCCGCCGTTTAACTTCCCTCACACACTCTCTCCTCCTTTCTACTTCTCCCCTCTAACTACTCACTTCCCTATATCAAAGCACAGCACACTTTCCTGACCTCTAGTCAACCTTGCCCATTTTCCATACCGAAGAAGAACTTCATCCAAAATGAACCTCCGATCTCGAGCATCAACTGGTGCGTTCTTTCGTTTTCCCCCCTTATTCTCGTTTCTGCTCATGAAATTTTTGCCGTCTGATTTCATCTTTGTGTTTATTATGGGGAAAACATAGAGTCGCTTCTGTATTAAGTGGGGGTCTTGATTGCCTTATTTTTCTTGATTAGGTGGAAACAAGAGAGAGAATGAGTACTTTACTATGGAGAGGGTTTCGGTTTTTTAACTTTTTTCTCTGTAAATAACTAACGTTTTTTTTTTTCTTGCTGGGTTTTGGCTATATGGTATGAGTGCAGGAAAGAACATTGCTAGTTGTGAAGAAAGCTCCGTTGAGAATATCACGTCGGATTCTGAATATGGGGAAAGCAGTGATGGAGGTTTGCCTTTCTCGCTTATTATATTTATGTGCATTGTGGGTTTTTATTTCTTTATTCAGTGCTTGATGGAAATTTAAAGAAAAGGAGAAGATTTAGGAAAAGAATGTTGGTCGATTAAGTACATAATTCTCTCTGACTTTTCAAGTCGTTCTATTTTTTTTTTTTTTTTTTTGCGTTTTCAAAATTTCCCCCCTGTTGTTTTATCTTGAATTACTTTGAATCATATGACAATGCACAGATACAAGTACATGTTCCATCATTGAGATAAGAAGGATTCTTCTTTTTTGTGGTAAAATTGCAATAATCGTGTTGCTATGATTAATCTTAATTATCTGAAGCAACTTACCTTAGCCTTTAAGCATGTCGCTTCTTGATTCTTCTTGAGGAACTAAAATTGCAATTGACCAACCATCTCCTGTTAGTGTTTTGCTAGAACGGCTTTTAATTTAAATACTGTAACAAGGTGAAACCGTATGGCTATTGTTACAGGCAAGCATCCCAAAGGTATCATATCTTACGCTTTTTGTTGGTGAGCTTTTATAGAAGTGGTTTAATCTGGTTATTCTGATACAGTATATAAGTCCTTATTTTTGCGAGACTGTTGCATAATTTTATGACCAGGAGCTTGGCGTGCTATTGCTTACAGTTATGGGTGGCTTAGTGGCAAGAAATAGTGCAATTTTTTGGGTCAAAAAAAATTCTAGTATGCTATATGTATAGATTCCCCAAAAATATTAGTGACCATTGTTTTGCTTGAAAGTGTATACATACTCGAGCGCTCCTGAAACGTATGATAAATATGCAACATTGCAAGTCGCTAGGCAGGACATCTTGCCATTGCTTGGTTACTATGTTCACCTTTGCTGTATTTGTATTTGATGGTGTAAACCAGATATTATTCAATATCCTTCTACTTGATTTGAAGCCTTTGTGCATGCAGGTGAAGTTTTGTCAGAGATGATAAATGAGAATGGAGAAGATTCTTCTGACCTGAATCTTTGTCTGATTAGTGGCTCTGACGACGATATTCAGGATCACTGCCAAAAGAAAGAAAAGGTGGCACCTGCATCAAAGAGAGGAAGGAAGAACGAAGAGTTGCAAAAGCAAGAACAGGAGGCATTGTTAATGGATATGTCCCTTAATCCTCCTGGCATGCCTGTTCCAGTCATAGAGGAAGATGCAGGGCAGAATCTGGTGGACCAGAAAAAGAAAAGAACTAGAGAAAAAAACGGCAAGCCAATATTGCTTTGGGAGATATGGCAAGAAGAGAATGAGAGATGGATTGATGAGAATATATCCGAAGATGCTGGGTTTGACAAGCAGAATGAAATCATGGCAGAAACTGCTGAACCACCAGCTGGGTTGGTTATGCCATTGCTGAGGTACCAGAAAGAATGGTTAGCTTGGGCACTGAAGCAAGAAGAATCTTCTGTTGGGGGAGGTATTCTGGCTGATGAGATGGGCATGGGAAAGACGGTCCAAGCGATTGCACTTGTTATTGCTAAGAGGGAATTAAGGCAGTCAGTTGGTGAACCCAATTTATCCTCATCTCCCTCGACTTCATTGCCGGCAGTTAAAGGCACTCTAGTAATCTGTCCGGTTGTTGCTGTGAGTCAATGGATAAGTGAGATTGAGCGTTTCACCTCAAAAGGTAGCATCGAAATACTTGTCTACCATGGCTCTAATAGGGAGAAGAATCTTGGTCAACTTGGACAATATGATTTTATTATAACTACTTACTCAACAGTTGAGGTTGACTACCGGAAACATGTTATGCCACCTAAACAGAAATGTCGGTGGTGTGGGAAGTTACTTTATGGCCATAAAATGTCTATTCACCTGAAGTATTTTTGTGGTCCTGAGGCTGTGAGAACAGATAAACAGTCAAAACAGCAGAGAAAGAAGCCCAAGTTAAAAACACAGTTGTCAAGACTGGAATCAGTTTGTGATATGGATGATGTGAGTGATTCAGAAGGTGTCACAAGAAATATAGGCCATAAGAAAGGCAAGGCCGCTAGGAAACAGGAACCTGTCAATGATTTTTCAGTTGACAATTCTTCTGCACCTGCAGAGTCTCAATCAGTTCTTCATTCAGTGGGATGGGATCGCATCATTCTGGACGAGGTTCTGTTTTTTTTGTTTTGAATTATTTTAAATTTTTTTATGTTATCACTTTCCACAAGTCCGGGTTTATGCAAAGCTATCAAATCTATGATAGGGGGATATAGGTTAAAAAAACAATGTTTGGATGGGTGAGTATGTATGTGTTCTATTTTTCTACTTGAGTTAACCTGTAACATATATACATCCGAAGTGTAATTATACTAACCAACCACCTTCTGTTCATATATTAGCCTATTCATAGCTGCACTCTAAGATGTGCAAGCACTATAAAATTGGATCTTGAATATGTGCTGAAAACTTCTTAGACACGAAGTTGGGACTGATACAGCAGGAATGTGTAGGACACATTTCTGGTTATTTCTTTTTATATTTTAATTTTCTCCCAGTCGTTACACTGAATACACAGTTTTGACCCAGGTAGCTGTATCCTGTGGCTATGTTTCTTTAATGGTTATGTTGTCAAAAGGCTCGATGCGTCTCGGATATGGTATTTTGGGGGGGGGGGGGGTTGTTTGAATATGCAACGGCTGCTGCTGTAATGTTCCTTATGATATGTGTATCCTCGTGGGGATAAATACTGAACATGTTATGTTACTAAAGTTGCCAATTCAACATTTTTATTCTATAGTATCCTGAGATTTTATAGCCTAATTACTGAAATCTTAGGCATGTCACTGTTTTCAGTTTGTGTTGTATCCTGAGTATGCTTCTTAATTGGTTATGTTGTCAAAAGGCTCAATGCGTCTCGGATATAGTAGCAAAGGGTTTTTTATTTGAATATGCAATGGCTACTGCTGTAATGTTTCGTGCTTGTTCCTTGTGATATGTGCTTCCCCATGAGGATAATTGTTATGCCACTAACTTGCTAAGTAACATATTTTTTTTCCGTAGTATCCTGAATTCACATAGCTCAGGCGCAGCGCACAATAGGATTTTTATGTTTTGGACTTTTTCTCTCACTAAAATTTTCTCCCCCTTCTCTCTAAAAATCCCAACTCCAACGGTAAAAAGCCCCTCCTATCTTCCTCTCTCTTCCCCTCTCCGCCTTACATCCGCTATCAACGGTCATCTCCCTCCCACCACCGCGACCTTCTCCGTCTTCTTTTCACTCAATTTCTTCCTCCCTCCTCACATCCAAACCACTAAATCACTAACTGCTTTTCAATCGTTGTAAACCTTCGATCGTCCCTTTTCTCTCTGGCTGCCGTTACTAACGGTATGAGAAAAAACCTCTCAAATCCTCTCTGGTTATTGCTGAATTCCCATAATCCAACCCATAACATCAACATGCAGAGTCTTGTCAAAGCTAAGTCTGTTTGGGCTTCGCTACTCAAGCTAGACTTTGTCCCGGATGCTTCATCCTACCTCATGCAAGCACAAGTCCACTACGAAATCGAGAGAAAACCTTCAAAATCAACCCAGAAGAGGTAGCGGACTTTAAGCGAAAATGGAGCTCTGCTATCATCGGCCAGGTAATAGGAAATACCGCTTCCTTTTTTAACGTGAAAAAGTTTGCTGAATAGCACTGGTCTTCGAAAGGTCTTCTTGATGTCCAAAGGAAAGAAGAAGATCTTTTTATCTTTCGTTTTCAGTAGGATGACGCGAAATAAAGTATCCATGATCTTTCTCCTCTTCCTTTTGGCAACATAGCGCTATTTTTGTGGCCATGGACTCCAAATAAGCCCATCCAAAGACTGAACTTGGATGCGGTTCTTGGCTGGATCAAACTCCCTGGCCTTCGCCTTCTTTAGTTTAACTCCCACGTCCTCAGTTGGCTAGAATCCTTAATAGGAAGCCGCTTTTCATGGATAAGCTCACACCTTCTCAGAGTCGTGTTACCTTCACTAGAATCTGCGTTGAAATTAAAGCGGGTGACACCCTTCCTAAATCCATAGACTTAATTGATGAAGACGGTAACGAGCATGCATAAGAAGTCATCTATGAATGGATGCCTACTCAGTACCCAGATCGTAAAACATTTGGTCACAACTGCCTAGCTACCACGTGAGCAAGGGCCACTACTACCATTGACACTCAACCCCAACCGCCTAAGGGAATCCCAAAATCCGAGCACTAAAACCACTAGTAGATGGTCCGAAAGGAAAAAGAGTCCTGCTCCCCCAAAATCTTCTACTATCCCACATAAACCCTCTGATGTTGCCACAACAGACCTCTACCTAACCAATCCAAAGACTAAAGACAAAGTGAAGAGTCTTTCCAACCCTCATAAGGTTGACAACACTGCCAAGCTAGATGACACGGCCAGCCAGAACAAGTTCTCTTCTCTTTTGAACCTTGACAATGAAGATAGTGGGGAGGGACTCAGCCCCTAGTACACATAAAACACCAAGCAATATTTATCACACTACCTCCCATGCTGGAACCCTAGGACCCAAAAAGCTAAAAGCCCAAAGCTCAAACAAGGAGGCATCCCAGTCAAGCTATGACTCTGACAGGGAGAATGAGGAGGATATGGGTATGGATACAATAGGACCATGGCAGAGCATATTAGGAATATTATTGCTAAACTTGATATGCACCATAACGACTCTAGATGGTACAACTCATCTAGTGTTGAAGAAGGAACCAACAATGAGTCAGGTCCAAGTAGGCAACCCCTACCATCTAGGATGAAATCAATAGTAACTAGGCAACTCTTACCATCTAGGATGAAATTTATAGTAACCAAGGTGGGTTTTTCTATAGAGAAGAGCTCTGAGGGGAAAAGCAAGGCAAACCAGGCTAACCCACATCCAAGAGCAGAATACTCTAGCCCCTCCCCAACTAGATATAGTTGGACCAAAAATATTGGGCATGCTTGGTGAGGGGGGGGGGGGCAAGAACAAAAAGATGATTAAGCTAGCAAATTAGGATATAAGGGGCCTGAATTCTCCCTTAAAACAAAAAGAAGTAAAAACCTCCATATTAAATAAGGAAATAAATATCTTAGGATTATTGGAAGTTTTTTTATTGGCAGTTAAAGTTAGGCATCAAAACTTCCAAATTTTCTCCAAAAGAATCTTTAGAAATTGGGAAGTGGTCTATATCACTTTTCTTAACTCAATAGCAAGGATCTGGTTGGGGTGGGACCCTAACCTATTCCAAGTCCAAAAACTCCATGAGGAGGAACAATGTGTCATATGTAGAATAACCATCAAGGCATAAGATCTAGTATCATTTATAGTGTCTGTGGTCTATGGTTATAATGAAAGAGCCAAATGAGGGACTTATAGAAATCACTAAGATATCAACACTCTATCCATTGCCAACAACCCTGGCTTATCATGGTGGCTTTAACATCATCCTAGATAGTAGGGGAAAAAGGGCAATAAGAAGATTGATAAATACGCAATAAAGGAATTTAATGTCTGGATTTTGGATGTGGATGTTCTCCATATCCCATCCAAAGGTTTTGAATTCTCATGGTCAAATAAAAGGGATGTTAACAATAGGACCTACACATAGATTGACCTCATGTTTTGCAATGAAGAATGGAACCACAAATTCCCAAACTACCAGTTAGACTATGAAGCCCCTCTCAGATCACTCTCATGTGATCCTCTCAATAAAGATGACAAAAAGCCTTGGCCCCAAACCTTTTAAGTTCATCAAAGGATGGATGAAACATCCAAGTTTCAAAACAATCATAGAGGAAAGTTGGGCTATCCCTAAACAGGGCAACCCTCAAATCCATCTAGCAAAAAAGCTTAAGAGATTAAAGGATCCCTTGAAAAAACTTAACACAAAGTTTTTTGCTAACATCTCAGTTAGAGTCCAAAATGCCAGACAAAAGTTGGAACTAACCCAATTAAATGCCATGGAAGATAGCTCTAATCCCCAGGCCTTCCAAAGGGAAAAATGCCCTGGAGGAATTCATAAGACTCTCCATCTTTGAGGAATTGTCTTTAGAGAGAGCCAAAATTAAGTGGATGAGGGAGAGGGATAAAAACACTAAATTTTTCATTAAACAGTCAAGACCCACACATCTAAGAACAAAATTCTAAGACTACAGGCTGAAGATGACATTTTGACCAAAGATTATGAGAAAGTTAAGAACCTAGCTGCAAATTGCTTTGAATCTCTCTTCTCTGAGACAAATCCCCAATTATTACCTCCACAAACTTGGGCTGGTAAATCACTTGGCGATGATCAAGCCAAGTCATTGTTGACTAGAATAACCGAAAAGGAGATAAAAGATACTTTATTTTCCATGAAGACTGACAGTGCCACAGGCCTTGATGGGTACACAATAGAATTCTTTAAGCAAAACTTGGACTTGGTGGGATAGGAGTTCGTGGAAGCCATAGGCCACTTCTTCTCCCAAAACTACCTTTACTATCCATTCAACTCCACTACCATCTCTCCGATTCCTAAAGTGGAGAGCCCTGTCAAAATGAGAAAATTTTGATCTATCTCATGTTGTAACGTCAGTTACAAAGTCATCTCCAAAATCATTGCCAATCGAATCAAACCAATACTCCCCTCGCTAGTTGACCCAAACCAATCAGCTTTTGTATAAGGCAGGTGCATTCAGGATAACATTCTTCTCATGCACAACCTTATTAGGAGTTATCGAAAAAATGGAGTTATCGAAAAAATGGAGGTCCTAGTTGCGGTGCAATTAAAGTAGACATCATGAAAGTATTTGATACAGTCAAATGGAGCTATCTAATGACCATCCTATCTCAAATGAACTTTCCTTAACAGGTTTGACACTGGATATACCTATGCATATCCACTGTCTCCTTTTCAATTAATCTGAATGGCTCCCTCATTGGAAATTTCAAAGCCTCTAGAGGCCTCCGACAGGGGACCCGTCGTCACCTGCCCTCTTCATCTTAGTCATGGAAGGGTTTACGCAGCCACTACAAGCCAACATCCAAAATCATCTCTTTAGTATCCACCCTAGATGTGACACTACTAAGCTTAGCTCATTGGTCTTTGCTGATGACTTTTTCATACTGTATAGCGCAGATGTCCCTTCAATCAAAACAATTAAACACACACTAGATACCTTTGGAGAACTTTCTGGTCTGATACCCAACTTACTCAAATGTGAAATATTTGTATCAGGGGTTCCTTAGGCCAGAAAATTCACTATTTTAAACATCTTTGGTATGCCTGTAGGTACACTCCCTATCAAATACCTAAGCCTCCTCTCCTGAACAGAAAACTAACCTTTTCAGACTGCTCTCCTCTACTGGATAAACTCAAGGCCAGGATACACAACTGGGCTGCCTTTAAGTTATCCTACGGTGGTAGGCTTCAACTGATAAACTCTTTCCTGGTGGCTATTGTTAGGTATTGGACTGCTGCCTACTTTCTTCGCAGGAGGGTTCATAGAGAAATCGAAAGACTTTTAAGAACATTCCTTTGGGGTGGAACTAGAAAGGTTAGGGTTAAACGGACAAACCTATGTAAGCCAAAAGAGGAAGGGGGTCTTGGCATGCCTAACCTATCCCAAGTAAACAATGGTTATATAATGAAACAAGTATGGCATATATACGAGAACAAAGAATCCTCCCTTTGGGTAAAGTGGGTGCACAATGTGATTTTTAAAGGTAAGTCCCTATGGGAGGTAAAACCTAAGATTCAATATGCCTGGTTATGGGAGAGGCTCCTTTGAATTAGAGACCAATATGAACAATTTACAAAACGAATCATAGGAAATAGGACCTCCACATCCTTTTGGTTTGATCATGGCACCTATAGTGAAGGCTGTTGGAAAACTTCCCTGAGTTTAGGCACAAAATTGAATATCTGCCTTGAAACAAGTGTATAAAATTATTAGTCGAGGTCAATGGAACCTACCCTTTGGTAGAGGATGGGATTCCCAAGTAATAAGCTTCCATACTGCTTGTTGGGATATCCCAATCACGGATAGGGATGACTACTGGAAATGGACACCCTTTCATCAATTTTCAATCACTAGTGCCTCAACTGTGAATATCCCACCTTTCTTACCTATCCTTGGACTAAAATCGTTTGGAGTAGGCGTCATCTACCTAGCTTTGCCATTATACTTTGGATGGCATTTCGTGAGAGGTTACCTACTCTGGAAAAACTTGCCCAATGGGGCATTGTAGATTCAAACCAGTGCCTTCTGTGTGAAAATCACCCTAAAGACCAGGAACACTTGTTCTTCAATTGCCCATATTCACAGTCTTTATTGTTGTCCACTCTCTCAAAACTTAACTGTCATAACTTCATTTCCTCTTGAGATCTCATCCAGAAATGGCTCTTAACAACTCCCTGGAGCTCTAATTTTCAGAAGGAATTGATTTATCATGGGCTAGCCATAGTGGTTTACTCGGTATGGAGGGAACACAACAACATGTTACACGACAACCTTAAGAAAAGCTCCCAATCCATTAGCAATGTGATTCTTCAGAACATCAGATTTAGTGCCTTTTCCTGGAACAAAATTAGAAAATCCAAAACCAATTGGGAAATTGCTGTTAATCTGGGCTTCCAGTGGAAAGCTTCTCAACCTAAATGGTTTGCTTGTCACATTTCAGTCTAGTTTAACCACTATAATCCTTTTGCCCTGCTCCAGATGTACTGTGCCAGTTTTGCCATATGTCCTTGCAGGATTCTCAACAAAGGTGGTACTAACCGCAGCTTGCTGGACCTCCCGGAGTATGCTTTCAGAAGCCATTGGAAAATGCACTCTAAAATTTACGCATTGGATGATTTCCTAGAAAAGAGTTGGTGTTGCAGTTGTTTTCTTAGGACCTGGCCTTTTTTATACCACTCTCTGGCTATTCACTCGGAATTGGAGAATGACTTCGGCAGTAAACAAGCTACATATTACCGTTAGCTAGCTCTGTTTTAAATCTAACTTGTAATTTTGAGTTTTTATATGCTTGACTTAAGTTGCCCTCCTAAGGCAAGTTTTCTAAAGGTTGGCACTAGTAAATGGATAGCACAATGTAAGCCACCTATTTTTTTTGTCTCAGTCAAGCATCATGTTGCAGTATATCGCAACATATTTTGTAAATCCGTCTATTTGGCTAATCTATAAAATTTTACTTAAAAAAAATTCGCATGGCTGAATTACCAAACATGCAACATGCATATGTTTTTCTGTAGTTACTTGATTTTCGGCAGCCGATTTACTTTCTTTTTCTTGATTGCATTGCTTTTTTGCTTTGGATTTATTTTACAGTTAAACATCATTTTTGATATTTGTGTACAAATTTCTTCTAGACTAACCAACTTTTATAAAATAGGCGCATTATATAAAAGATCGTCGCTGTAACACAACAAGGGCGGTTCTTTCTCTGGTATCTTCGTATAAGTGGTGTTTAAGTGGCACACCCCTCCAAAATCGTGTCGGTGAACTTTACTCTCTTGTGAGTGTCCTTTACATTACAAATTGCTCACATATATCAATGTCAGTTTTTTTGCGTCAGTTGGTAAAGGCACAGGCCTTGGGAGTTCTAGTCTCACCGGTGTGGGAGGGCAAGTCCACTTTCTGTGGTTTATGGTCACGTACTTTGGTAACTTATTTTTTCTTTAGAAAGAAAAGTCTAACCATATTGCACTTTTCATGTTTTATTATCTCAGGTCCGCTTCTTAGAGATCAGTCCATACTCGTACTATTTTTGCAAGGATTGTGACTGCAAAGTGCTTGATTATAGGTAGATTTTTGTAATGATTTTCAACATGTTTAGTTTTAGATCCAGAAAGTAGAGAGGGAGAGAGAGTTCTTTGTCACTTTGGTTTTTATGTATATTGGATGACTGTATTGCAAGAATAATAACCTCTCTAATAATTTGGTGTAAGTTTCAGGTCAATCTGATTCTTGATCTGTACTTAACATGCTTTATTTGTTGTCTCTTTATTGTGTTTTTGTTTGACTAATATCATTCTTTTAATATCAATATCACTATTAATGTGGGGGAAAGCTGCTCTTGCAGAGATTCTAACCCAAGACCTAGTGGTCTTGGGTTTTGCTATTATCATTTGACTGCCATTGAAATATATAAGACTTATTTTCTTTACATTGTTTGGTTTTGTTACTTGATTCTTTGTCTTTGCCATTTATAAATGTTTGACCAGATGTTTACTAATGATCACAGTACCAGAAAAGATTGTCCTAGTTGTCCCCACAAATCCGTGCGGCACTTTTGCTGGTGGAACAAAGTAAGTTGTGCAGTTTGGTGGTTGTCTTTTTTGCTTTTTTGACGTTTCTTGGCTTTTCTGTTTACCCCTCAATGGCAACACTTACTACTGAAGCTCGGACACTAATTAATATTCCTCCTGGTAGTATGTATCGTCCCCTATTAAAGATTATGGAGGCAGAGACACGGGCCGAAGAGCCATGGTTTTGTTGAAGAACAAAATTTTGCGAAGCATAGTGCTACGACGTACTAAAAAGGGTAGAGCGTCTGACCTGGCTCTTCCTCCTAGAATTGTAAGCTCCTCAAGTCCATGCTGCATGCATTGAAGTACTGCGGTGTAGTTTGGTTCTCTGATGCCATTATTTGTACTTATTATCCATGATTCAGGTAACACTTAGGCTCGACTCTTGGGATATCAAAGAAGAAGACTATTATACCTCACTGTACAATGAGAGCCAGGCACAGTTTAATACGTATGTCTCAAATTGATCATATTAGTCAATAAAAGATGAACTGGAAGAAAAAAAAAAGATGAACTGGAAGGGGTAGCTGTTGCAATATATTATATGGCTTATGTTTTTGTGGGATTGCTACTTTTACTACTTTTGGTTTTTCTTATTCTCCCTCCTCCCCTGCGCTCCTTCCTCCCCCTTCTCCTCCTTTTTTTTCTTGGTTATGGAGCCTGTCCTAGGTATCTTTTTGCATTTGGTGGGTATTTCTTGTTAATGCTCCGTTATGACTCTGTTGCAGGTATATTGAGGAGCAAACTCTTATGAATAATTATGCTCACATATTTGATCTGCTCACACGCCTGCGCCAGGTTATCTTACTAAGTCTTTATAGATTGTTCTCTCCCCAATGAGTAGTATCCTTAAATAGACCATTTCTTTTACTTTTCTTATATGGTGAAGGGAGCGTAGATTGTTCTCTCCCCAATGAGTAGTATCCTTAAATAGACCCTTTCTTTTACTTTTCTCCTATCGTGAAGGGAGCGTGGCTGTGAAATATTCTTTCTGTCGCATTTTATAAGTCCATCTTACCTTTTGGGATGTCCCAGAATGTAGATCCACTTCTTTAAATCTTAAGAAAAATGTTCTTTTACCAACTTGTCCTCATTAAATGTACAACTTATAAAAGAAACAGCTCTCTTTTAATGGGCGAATTGGGGAAATAAATCAATGTAATCTTTTGAACAACTTTTCTTAGATTGCTTGCCACTTTGCAATGACTTATATTTTGGTACAGGGGAGAATATAGTATATGTTCATAATCAATGTTCTTATCAAACCAAACTTGCTGATTTACTTTTGTTTCCTTTTATTCATGAATATTGGTGTATTTGGTTCCTGTTGGGGTTTCTGACCAAAATCTAGGATGTCTGGCTGAAAGGAACTATTGTTTTGTTTGATGTGATATTCACCCCCTGCTTCCGACTACCCTCACCCAACTTCAAAATGCACTGTATATTTCTCATGGTTGCTTGGGTTAATTTCAGGTTGAAGGCTATGGACCTTGATATTTCATTGAAATGCTTTCGTTTTAGCTTCTAATTAACTGGCTAGGTTATTGTAAATCTAGAAGTCGATGGAACCTAGAAATTGGCTTGCCTTTCTAATGTCCTGAAACGTAGATGATTTTTAATCCAACTTCTTGAGCACTTCTACAACCCAAAAAAAAAAAAAAAGAAGAAGAAAAAGACAGCACTTCCTATTTATAAGTAATCTGTATTTAAAAGCGTTGTCACATAATCTTACCTAAGAGGCCGGAACTGTGTCTAAAGATGGTAAACCTGGAAAGACAAAAATTATGGAAAACAATAGGAACATGTTTTCTTTGAAAACATTGGCATAAACAATCTTTTGGATATAATGGCTGGCTCCCACGATTGTCAGCTGGTTTAATTAGGTGCATCAATACGAGGTGCTGCAACAAGTTATCTCTAAAGCCTGACTGTCTAATGGACTTTTGACTTTGCAGGCAGTGGACCATCCATACCTGGTAGTATATTCAAGAACATCTGTAAGTAGAAAAGCAGGCACAAGTTACGCAGAGAATGGTGGACAAACATGTGGGCTGTGTCATGATTCGACTGAAGATGCTGTTGTACGTCTTTTCCTATTGCTGCACCGGTGTTGCTGTGTCGTTTTTATACTAGCTTTCTCAATATACCTTGCATTACTGCGGGTGTACATAACATCTACGTTTACTGGCACTACACAGTTGTATGCCTCAGTACTCTTGTATATTCATCTTTGCTCTTTCTTATGTTTCAGGCGACATCATGCTCTCATATCTTTTGCAAGTCCTGTCTAATTGATTTCTCTGCTAGTATTGGACAAGTCTCTTGCCCGACCTGTTCACAGCTTCTCACAGTGGACTTCACTGGGAATAAGGTTACTGAGAATCAGAATAAGAGGAGTAAGGTTGATGGTTTTCGGGCCTCAAGCATCCTCAACAGAATCAGGCTTGATGATTTCCAGACGAGCACTAAAATAGAGGCACTGGTTGGTAGAAGATCGAATTTGTTTCCCTTTTCTTTTGTGATCTGCTCCGTGCTTCTAATTTGATGTTTTGATCTGGCTTTCTACGCTTTTAGTCTATCTTTCCATATCTATTGATAGGGGGTGGGTAATTCTTTCTACCAGAAAGTTGAGGAAAATGACAGTAGTCTACAATGTAGTTTTGTGTTGAGCTGACCAATACTTGTGTTTTTGTTTCCTTGTTACTGAAATCAGAGGGAAGAAATTAGATATATGGTTGAAAGGGACGGTTCTGCCAAGGGAATTGTCTTTAGCCAATTTACATCATTTTTAGACCTGATACACTACTCCCTCCAGAAGGTAAACTCTGCTTCTGTGGTGTGTTTTATTTAATCTTTTAATAGGAAACACTGAAACGTGTTGTGTTTGTCATGTAGTCTGGCGTTCCTTGTGTCCAATTAGTAGGATCCATGACAATGTCGGCTAGAGACGCGGCTATAAAGAAATTCACTGAGGATACAAGCTGCAGAATATTCCTTATGAGCTTGAAAGCTGGAGGTGTTGCTCTGAATCTGACAGCTGCATCATATGTAAGAGGACCTTCTGGTTTTAGTAGTAATATATACACACACACACGTATATATTCTTAATTTCTCTTCTTTATTATTTCAATATAAGTAATTTTGCTTATCTTTGTTGTATATATATCTCACAAACAAATCGTACCCAGTATTTCCCAGAGACAGCATAAGCTATCGTTAGGGTCTGAGGAGGGTGATAGGCAGGCAAGCAATATCCCCTATTCCAAGGGATAGAGAGTTTGCTTCCAGTGAGACCCTCGGATCTATATGTACCTGCACCGAAATCATAATAATAGGAATATGTACTAGTGAAGTTATTTTATTAAACATATACAGAAGTCTTCCGATATTAGAATAGTCATAATAATGAACAGGCATTAATAATTGAAAGAAAACGACCGAAACAAAATATGCAAAGTCAAACGAAAGTGTAAATACTATCTAATCATCTAAGTATGCTCTAAGGTACCGTATATCCTGTCTACCCCTCCTTAATCTTAATTCTCTGCCTCCATGAACTCCTATCATGGACAATGTTCTCAGAGAGGTGCAAATCTAGTAAGTCATGCCTAATCTGCTCATCCCACGTCAGTTTGAGTCTGCCTTTACTGCCCTTCCCTTCTACAGTGAGACTTTCAATTGCTTTTACAGATGCCGTTGTCTGTCTCCTCTTAACATGCTCAAACCATCTCAGTCTTCCCTTTCTTATCTTTTCTGTTACACCAGTCAACCCTGACCTTTCTCTGTATACCTCATTTCTTATCTTGTCTAGCCTTGTATGCCCACACATCCACCTCAACATCTTCATCTCTGCCACTTCCATCTTCTGTGTCTATATATATGACGTGTGTATATTTATACAAATGTAGCTGTTATACATGTTTGTTCTTGATATGTTTACATGTATATATATACATGTGTATGTGTATATACAAACATGCAATATGGCAAAACAAACATCGATGAAAGATCCACATATATACATATAATATGTAAATGTACATGTGTGCATGTATACACACACAAAAACGTGTGTATCTAGGCACATTGATGTGTATATACATATGTTGATATATATATGTATGTCTGCGTGTATTTATGTATTTTGTATACATATCGTTACACGTATATATGTGTGTGTTTGTATATATGTATATGTAAAATATATATAAACACAGGTATATTTATGCGTGTGTGTATGTATAGCTCTGTGTGTGTGTATATATATTTTAGAATAACTGAAAATGATGTTAAGAAGGAAGAAATTGAGGTTTTTATAGATATCAGTTAGGGGAGGCCTGATGGAGCCATGCGATTCCAACTTGTGCGATAAGATAAAGAAAGACAAGCTGGAATAATGGAAAATGATCTGTCAGGAGAAAATTGAAGTTTCTACTTATGTATACTCCTATTAACGATGAATTACTTGCAAGCGGGCTGCATTTATTGATACTTGTTTTGCATATAGTTGGGCATATGTCAGACAATTATTGCTGACAATTGCAACCCAGCTCGTTTGAGTTTAAGACCGACTTTCAGTTAAGTGCACGTGTCCCTGTGAAAGGCTTCTCAATTATCTTTAGATGATTTTTGTTCTGATGGAGTGGATTCCTTTTATCAATATCTGGACCGTCTTTCAGTTAAGTGGACGTGTCCCTGCGAAATATTTCTCAATTATCTTTAGATGATTTTTGTTCTGATGGAGTGGATTCCTTTTATCGATATCTGGACAGGCAATGCCTAGTTCAATTGTAGTGCTGTTGTCAAGCTTTTTGATCAAATACAGGAGAAACACCGGGCACGTGGTGGCTACTTTTAATTATTTTCAGTATTATTATAAGGAATAATTAATATGTTTGCTACTTGTAACTTAATCAGATTTTCTTGATGGATCCATGGTGGAATCCTGCGGTGGAAAGGCAGGCCCAAGATAGGATTCACCGAATAGGGCAATACAAGCCTATCAGGTACTTGAATTCCTCAATGTTTGCCTAATCTATTTCCAACAAAGGGAAAGGAGTTTGGTTTTACAGATTATTTGATTTATACTGTTTTTAGAATTGTGAGATTTATTATTAAAGACACAATTGAAGAGAGAATCTTAAGGCTGCAAGAGAAGAAGGATCTCGTCTTTGAGGGGTAAGTGAATGGTTGTAAAGATTGGAATTCTTGTTACCTTTTCCTTTCATAAGGTACGACTATGTCTTGGGTGCTACTTTTTGTGCAGAACTGTGGGGGGGTCTTCAGAGGCTCTTGCGAAACTAACAGAAGCAGATTTGAAGTTCCTTTTTCAGAGTTAAGCTAAATGCAGTTAGATGTGTAAGATTAGTCTTTTCTGCTCTGGCTTGACCTCTACTGCCTTTCTTTTGTTCATATGTTACCGAATTCGACATCTGTGTCCAAACTATTAGATCATGTCTGGTCATTTGAATTGATACATTACAATTCTATTCTCCAAATCTCTAGGTTGCAATACCGACTATCTTTGTTGAAGGTCTCGATGCTCTTGCCTAATTTCATTCAATTAATTATGATCTTCATTGTAAGGCATGAATCTGCACTAAATCCAGGTGCCATTGAATCAATTCTTGTTTTCCTTTTGAAGTAAGTGGGAGTTTTATATGTTGAATGTCCCACATCGGATGCTCTGAGATAAAATACATGGGTTATATGAGGATGATATACCATCATCCATTGTGTTAAGGTTTTGAGTGGTTATGTGCCTCACATTATGTAAGCTCAAGTTTAAACATAGTATCAGAGCCAGGTCACATCTTGTCTGATCTATGATTGGCCATTTATTGTCTTCTTTCACCCAAGTCCAGATGTTTATGTTTGACTTGTGGACTATAATTGAGGGCGCGTGTGTATGCCATGGCCATTTATTGTCTTCCCTCACCCAAGTCCAGATGTTTATGCTTGACTTGTGGACTATAATTGAGGGCGCGTGTGTATGCCAAGCCACGTTGCCACGTGAGGGCTGATGTTGAGAATATTGTCTCACATCGGACACTTTGAGATAAAAGCCACGTTGCCACGTGAGGGCTGGTGTTGAGAATATTGTCTCACATCAGACACTTTGAGATAAGATACATGCGTTATTGAGGGCGCGTGTGTATGTCAAGCCAGTTGCCACGTGAGGGCTAGTGTTGAGAATATTGTCTCACATCGGACACTTTGAGATAAAATACATGTGTTATATGAGGATGAGGTACCACCATCCATTGCCTTAAGGTTTTGAGTGGATATGAACTTACATCATGTAATATCAAGTTTCAACATTATCCGGGTAAAGAGATCCCTTTGCAGGCCTTTGAAAACAGAACCATTGAGAAAGAACGGTCTTGAATCAAATCTATCATTTTGCCTCTTTCTCTAATAAAGACAATCACAGAAGTATCAAAAATCGTTCTTATGGGCCATGATCATTCACATAACATACAAAAACAAACTTCTTGCTGTCATAGCTGGATCTTGTATACATGCATGATTCAAATCTGTTATCCAAGACATCTCCAGTAGCGCCTTGTCTCGGAGCCTAGGGTCAAAACTGGTCGCCTGTTATATTCCGCTAAGGGATATACAAGGCGTCTGTACGAATCTCAGCATTTATCAAAACGATAGAGTATTCGATTGCGGAAGCAAAATAAACCAACTCAAAACCCTTAATCGAAAGTAAAATTCACAAAATCATATGTAGTCAAAATCAAGTCAAAATCCCCTAAACGACATTGTTAAGTGCGTAAATTTGATATCCCTAAGCTATGTCTTTACGAGTCCCAATGAGGCCACTTAGAATTCACTCCAACCCCTATGTAGTCGTACCCTGAATCGTCTGCAATAAAACATAATGAACGATGTGAGTCACTCAGTAGGTACCCTGCGAGATCATACACGCTAGGACAGTAGTGAAATACTTATTAATACGATATTACGAAATTAGACTGTCCACGTTTTCACAAATACGTATAACGGTCATAACTTCTTAAAGTAATCAAAACACGTAAGCATGCGAAATGAGCGTGAAACGCAATGTCACATATATGATGCATGATATGTCTACGTTCTCAGAAACATGCATCGTATCGTGCAATGCATGACCCGGGACCTAACGAAACAAAACAGAACGGAGATGCGACTTACGGCTCGCATAACCTAACAGAACAGATATGCGACTTATGGCTCGCATAGCCTAACAGAACAGATATGCGACTTATGGCTCGTATAACCTAATGCAATGTCGTGATGCATGAATACACAGAAATCACTTACATAATCCTTTATTTCCTTTTTCTTTTTTCCTTTTCCTTCCTTTCTCCGCTCTCAGTTTCGTGCGACTCCCTTTTTCCCTCAGATTCTTCCAATTTTTCCCCTCCCCTCCCCCGCTCCCCTCCCTCCCTCAGCCCCCACTCCCTCAGCCGCACTCACCCTCGGCCCCACCCCTCCCCGTCTCACCCACCTTCGGCCACCCCCTCACACCACCCGCACCCTTCTCACTCACACGCACCCCTTTTTTTGCACGGCAGCACGTGACCATGCCAACTACCATCGGCCACGCACTGCTGCCACCAACACCTTCCAAGCCCATTTGTTCGTCATATATACATAAAAAAATACAATCTTTTTCAAGTTGACCATACAAAAATAACATCATAAATGTATATACATATGCGGTCATATATACAGATAAACAATTCATCACATATCCATATAATCGAATAACCAAACATCTATACAATCACAATTACTGTTGCACGATCTCGTTTTTATAAAGAAACTAAAGGTTATTGTTTTTAAATTCAACGGTTGTTGAGGAGGCACCTACCTGGCAATAAAAGTCTATTCCCTACGGTTGAAAGGCTTGATCGAGGCGGTTGATGTTCCTCCCGAAACTGGCGGCCCTTGAGCTTTGGAGGCAAGGTGATTGTTCTTTTCTTTTCTGTAGGGGGCGGCTGTTTGTTTAATGGGGGAGGGAGAGGAGTTCACATGATTAAATAGAAATTTGATTAGGGTTTAAGGGAAATTTCCTAATCAAATTTGGTTTGGTAATTAATTAGCCTAAATACCCTTTTTACCCTTATTAAAAAATGGGATATAATATTCTCTCCTCCTTACAAAAAGTTTCGTCCTCGAAACTTGTGTGTTACGTAATTAATAACTTAGTATCGTACCACAAAATTCATTTACTTAGATCATGACTGAACTTAGTATCCTTTGCGTATTCCGATATGTTACCCATTTCACTTTCTCGATATAGGACTAAGTCCTCAAATCATTCAGTATGTATATATACAATGTAATCTTTAAATCCATTGTCCTCCGCCTGATAGATCGTAACCTATTCTTTCTATTGTTCTCGAATCGACCTTAAGGGTATCGTGACTATACTGGCTTCATAACTTAATCGTCGGTCTATATCGTACTTATATTTGCTATCATGAGCAACCCTCTAAAATCAGTTCTTAGGTGTAGTACAATATTAACTTAACGCCTTGTTCACAAGACTCATCCCTGAAGCTGTATGTATCTTTCGGAATACGTTGTACTCTAGTACGATTTAATTTAGTCAACACTAGCATCTCACAAGATGTTCTAGTCCTTTTAGGGTTCAATCCTTACTTAATTCTCTATAATTAGTGCTTACAAACTTCCCTTTATACCACTTGACGTGTATCATTCAACTTATTGCAATCTACAATACCGGATTCATAAATTTATCACATATGATTCATACCCTAGATAATTAACTATACTAACACATCCTTTGTGTATGCAAATATGGTAACCGTTACCCTTCCTTAACACAACCAAGTCTTCAAAATAAGTTCTTATATATACTCACGAACTAGCTCTATGATCATGCTCTTAATTTCTCAGAGATATCGTCAGCAGCCTAGTATATGAAATATGTGTATGAACATATCTTTCTTCAAGTCAAAAGAAAAGTAGCTTACGTAGCTATAATTTTGATTATAGCTTTAACTATTTAAAATACTGAACCTTCTAATTTTTGTAAACACAAAACTCAAAGTATCATTGATTTGTTTTCGCAACGCGATATCTCAAATGACCATTTTAAAAACGATGATATAACTTTTCGCAAGGCATTTTGGTAAAATTGCGTCAAAACAGTTGAAAACTTGATAATGTAAGATTTTATAAAACGAATTGAATATGGTATCTTTTGTTTTCAAAAACAGGTATATATTTTGAAAGCTACCATTTTTTCCTCACAAAAGTTAAGTTCATCACAAGCGGGTAAATAACTTCGAAAACATTTAAACGGTTAACTGCTTGCGATATCGATATTCGTCAGATTAAATTAATTTTGACAAAAAATAGATGTAACAAAAATGAAAATTTGATATATTCGGTAAGAAATATATATATAAACACATCGTTTTTGCAAGAACATCAATATTTTTAAAAGTTTTTTCCTTTTCAAGGTCGTCAAAAAAATTGAAATTTACAAGTACGAAAACAAAAACTAGAATCGTAAAGTTTAGTAGACTATATAAAGAAATGTGACTTAATAAGGTATTTTCAAAAATAAAATGTCTTTTGAAGTACCTGTAAAATATAGGTATATTCGGTGTACGTGCTTACATAAAGTATTTACTTGCTAGAGAAATAATAGTACAATATTTGGTATAATTTCTATAATCCATCCTTATTTTCAAAAGAACAATCCGTCTCTGTATTGTTTCTTATAAGTCTAACCTTCGCCTACTATGATAAAATCCCTAACTTAAATTGTCCAATCCTAGCATGACACACTAAATATTTATCGACTTAAGGTGTTCTAATCCACCATACTTCCACGCGCCATACTGATCCATTGTATTTCTGTACTTGGTTATTTGAACCGCTAATTATCCTAGTTAAATCTTACCTGAACAAGCAACCACTATTGGTTCATGCTTACTCTATTTCAATTCAAGCCTATTAGATTCAAACCAAATGTTCCGATGTCAACACTTAACCCATAATTTTGTAATAATATAGTATTCCAAGGCACATACTATAGTCGATTCTCGCATGTCGCTATTATTTAATACCTGTAATAGACTAATATCGTCGGCCTATTTTGATTACCCTACGTTCAACATCTTAACCCTAGACTATAAATTCCTTTGTACAATATCCTTAACTAAACTCTACTAATCATAACGTTAATCGTTATCTAGTTTCTATCATTCTATTATAAATCATCTCTTAGTATTTATCGTATATTATAATTTATTTCTTAGTAGTTATGGTCCCAACTTAGACCTAAGCCTGCCCTGATATTGCCGTCCGAGTAGGGATATGAACCCGTTTTACTTTATCCTAATGGTATTGAGTATCATGTTGCAGTTACGGTAAGGTAGCTCGAGTTACTGCTTGACCCATTAATATGTCAACTAACGTTTGTAGTAGGGTATTTTGGTTAACATTGTAATTCATTCAAATCAAGTATATAGTATTTAACTAGGGTTACTAAGATCATGGCTTAGAGAGTTATGATCAACCTTAGGTAAGGGAGAATTGTATGGGATATCCTAGGTATACGTGTTTCAAAACCGATCGACTTCTTAAGTTTGAGATCATAGCTTATTTCTAGGATCGTTCTTAGCATCATCATTTCTTATGTCTAAGATCACGTCTTATTTCCAAATCATAATTAGTATATAATCAACACTTTTGACTAAATCAGTACTTATGTCTAAAGTCAACTCTTAATTGAGATCGTTACTTATGTTCAAGATCATCGCTTATAACTAAGAGTAGTACCTATGTTCATGATCATCGCTTATGTTCAAATCATTACTTGTGTCTAAGATTGTGACTAAGAGGCAAAATTGTAACTTATTTTCTAATATCATGGCCTAATTCTACATTTCCGCCGTGGATCGAGAGCCATGCTCTGAAGATTGTACTGTTGGCACGTAATACCTCTTGAACTCATTCTGAAATTAAATCCAAGTGATCGGCGGTGTCAGTCGTGCTGTGCCACCAATCCTCCGTATCCACTTGTAGAAGAATCTCAAGTCCGAGTAAGGTGGTGGTGGAGCTTGTGGCTGCTGATGTTGTTGCGCCATAGCTTGGGCCATGACCCATAGTGCGTCGGTCAGGGCATGAAAGCACGACCTGCGGTGGAGCCCCATTCTCAGAAGGATTTCTGTTGCTATTCGTACCGTTCTCCCTTCTTGGCGGCATATTTGCTACGACAATGAAAATTTTCAGTTTTGGTCAAGTGCATTTCTGGAGTATACAAACTTAATGAAAAGAAGAAAGTCAAATACGGAAAAATAAAACGAAGATAGAAACCATGTCCCCAGCTCGATCATCACGAAATCTAAATCACTTATTTTAAGGTCAAGCTTAGTCTCTGATCACAACTTACGTCTAGCATCAAACTTAGTCTAAGATCAAACTTACGTTTATGATCAAACTTAAGTCTAGCGTCATCTCTTACGTCTAAGATCATTTCTTAATTATATGTTTCCACAGTAGATCTAGAGTCTCGGGCTTTGATACCACCTGTAGTGCCCCGTCTCGAACCCTAGGGTCAGAACCGGTACGCCTGCCGTATTCCGCTAAGGGATATACAAGATGTATGTACGAATCCCTGCACTTATCAAAATGACAGAGTATTCGATTGTAGAAGCAAAATAAACCAACTCAAAACCCTAATTCGAAACTAAAATCCACAAAATCATATATAGTGAAATCAAGTCAAAATCCCCTAAACGACATCGTAAAGTGCGTGAATATGAAATCCCTAAGCTATGTCCTTAGATGAAATAATAATAAAATAAAACTTCTCTAATTCTCGATCATTAATATCCAATCAGTCTCTACGAGTCCTAATGAGCCGACTCAGAATCCTCTCCGACCTATATGTAGTCGTACCCTGAATCGTCTGCAAGAAAACATAATGAACAGTGTGAGTCACTCAGTAGGTACCCTGCATGCATCGGCCATGTGAGATCATACACGCTAGGACAGTAGTGAAATACTTATTAATATGATATTATAAAAATAGACTGTCTATATTTTTACAAATACGTATAACGGTCATTTTTTATTTTGTGAATATTATAATGGTCATAACTTCTTAAAGCAATCAAAACACTTAAGCATGCGAAATGAGCGTGAAACGCAATGTCACATATATGATGCATGATATGCCTACGTTCTCAGAAACATGCATCATATTGTGCAATGCATGACCTAGGGACCTAACAGAACAGAACAGAACAGAGATGCGACTCACGGCTCGCATAGCCTAACAGAACAGAGATGCGACTTACGGCTCCCATAGCCTAACATAACGGAGATGCGACTTACGGTCGCATAACCTAACAGAACAAGGATGCGACTTACAGCTTGCATAACCTAACAGAACAGAGATACAACTTACAGCTCGCATAACCTAATGCAATGTCGTGATGCATGAATGCACAAAAATCACATACATAATCCTTCCTTTGTTTTCTTTTTCCTTTTTCCGCTTTTCTTCTTTTTTTTCTTGTTCTTTTTCTTTTTCTTTTTTCCTTTTCCTTCGTTTCTCTGCTCCTAGTTTCGTGCGACTCCCCTTTTCTCTCAGATTTTTCCAATTTTCCCCCTCTCCCGTAGTCCCTACTCCCTCAGCCGCACCCACCCTCGGCCCCACTCTCTCCCCTGGCCCCTCCCTCGTATCACCCACCTTCGGCCACCCCCTCACACCACCCGCACCCCTCTCACTCACACGCACCCCTTTTCACGGCAGCACGTGGCCATGCCCACCACCACCGACACGCGCCGCCACCACCAATACCTTCCAAGCCCATTTCTTCGTCATATATACATTAAAAAATACAATCTTTTTCAAGTTGACCATACTAAAATAGCATCATACATGTATATACATATGCGATCATATATACGGATAAACAATTAAACACATACCCATATAATCGAATAATTAAATATCTGTACAATCACAATTAATGATGCACGATCTTGTTTTCATAAAGAGACTAGTTTTTGACTGTGTAATTAAGAGATTGAAAAACCGTAGAAAAAACATCATGCCTGAGATACCGTGGAACGACGCCGTGGGTCCACAACCTGTTGACCTTAACCTAAAGATTTTTTGGTCATATGGTTAGGTCTATAACTCCAATTAAGTTGATTGAAAATACGGTAGAGATCGTTTTTTAACCATCTAAAACTTTCATTTAGATACTAAGTTCAAAATAATGTGATTTCAAGGTGAATATTTTGTAGTAACTTGCAACATGTCTCTTTATGTTTGATTTGGACTATGTTTACCTTTTTTTTTTGCTCGTTGATGAAATTGCATAATCAATCAATCCAACATACCCAATACATTCCAACCAATACGTCTCAACGACAGTAAAAGCTATGAAATTGTAGAACCAGTACGTCTTAACGACAGTAAAAGCTATGAAATTGTAGAATCAAGAGCATGAAAACGAATTAACCAATTTAGATGGGATTCCCAGTTGTATTGCGAGCTAAGGAGAACTGGGGATGACAGTAGAGTTACAGTTACCAATAGGCACATCCAATTTAGGTTTTAGGATTTTCAATTTTGAAATTTTAATTTTAGTAATTAATATTTGGAAAGTATCTAAAAATTCAGGTATTGCGAGTTTAAATGGGTAACTCGCACTTGTACATGGATACAACCCGTTCTTAGCAGGTAAGTTTCAGGTCTTACTCGAGTTGTACACAAAACTCGTCAATGTTATATCCATATGCGCGAGGAGCGTGTCAGGTTCAAGTTGTGTTTTCATGTCGTGTCTGAGATTACCTTACTAGAATTTGTGATCGAGTTTGTGAGAAATGATTTAAGTTGATTAAATAGGACGCGGTTGCATCATCCTGATTTCTTACAACTACTGACCTTAACACCTGCTTTAAATAGAGGAATGAGCCGAGGGAACGACGTTTTGTAAGCGCAAGGCCTTTGATTTTATTTTTATAAATGACGACCTAACCAAAGGAATGGAGTTCCAAATTCCATGCTCCACTAGGCTGTTCTGTTACGGTTGCAATGGAGAAGGTAGGTAACGGCTAGTTAATTCAAATGGCCGTTAGGGAGTGGTTGCAATGGAGAAGGTAGGTAACGGCTAGTTAATTCAAATGGCCGTTAGGGGGCGGTTATGTTTAATGAGGAATGGCGTCGTGTTGGCCGCTGCTGCTTTCACTGTTAGATTAGCTTTCTATTAATCTGGACTCTTGCTTTATTTATGTACTAGCTAGTCTTTATCCTTTCACCTTGAATGAGTTGTGCCCGTGTAACAACCAGATCGCCAAACAAATCGTGTTTCGTATTTCATGTTTTTTGGATTTGGATGTCAAAATTCCAAACTCATGTCTGATCCATTTTCTCTGCGTGTATGAAAATAGATACACAAACATGTACATGTCAGGTCGTGTATTAGGTTTACCCACAAACTTGACAAATATAAATATTTCAGATTTTGAGTTAGTTCGTGTATTTTTCAAGTTTTATATATTTAAACTGACCACTGTTACATTGTATCATTAAACCAACAATAGGTCTACAAACAAAAGTTCAAAATTAAAAATATCATAAATCATAAAATAAAATCACACTCAGAATCTAAAAAGAAATCCAAGAAGTGTGTCCTTGCGAGGAGTATATTCTCTCCAAGAATGGGCTAAGCATTTTGTAATCCTCTCCCTGAAATTTTCAGGATTCAATCAAAAATCCCTTCTTCCAGCATATATTTCTGTTTTATTGCTTCTTTAATTGTGTGATCGTTACTTGGTCCAACCCTACTTTCGGTTGGAAATAGTGTCTCGTAGTGTTCAATTTGTATGTCTTATGCACATCTTGTATGTTTTGTTATCGTCTCCTGTTTTATAATTAAAAAATATATATACTTCATCTTTTCTAAAAATATTGTTATAGTTTGGTTTTAACATGATTTAACCAATTCAAACTATTTTGATCACTATTTCTATTCTAACCCTAATTAATTGAAGCAAACTAGAGAACTCATACAATTACTACACTACTATTTTCCATCTTTAGAAATGTGATAATATTTATGA
The DNA here is from genome assembly GCA_036186865.1 of Eustoma russellianum. NCBI lineage: Eukaryota > Viridiplantae > Streptophyta > Magnoliopsida > Gentianales > Gentianaceae > Eustoma > Eustoma russellianum. The sequence continues at coordinate 3,029,084 of AP025047.1, read as the reverse complement.
GACAAACCAAAATTAAAAAGAGAAATTAGTACTTCACAAAAATAACCAATTGCGTAAGGTAAAATAAGAAATTAAAGAATACAGCAAATTGTACGCCCATAATAAAATTCAGTATAAACATTGATTAAATACAATCACTAATGCAGTAAAACAAGCTCTCCTTGCACAACCAGCTTTGATCAAACTCCTTTCGGTCCCTACTCCCTCCGGATCAGGAGAGTCAGAAAGTGAGACAAAATATGATGCATCCAATCACATGCTGCCACATATACAAAAGGGAAAGAGATTCAAAAAAAACTTTTAAAAAAATTGTTGGTTGTGCACGTGGCAGCGCGTAATTGGAGGTCTAATATTTTGCTTCACTCTCTGCCTATCCTAATCTGAACCCCTCCAATAGACACTGGCCTCCTTTACGAAAGACTAAAATTGAGTATCTTGAATTAATAGAAATCCCCTTTCAATAAAAATTGCTGGGCACAATCCATGGGTAAAAGACCACTTCTTGAAGCCTTCAAATCCACAATATATAGATGAATATTTACTAGAGTTACGGTAGATATGTAATTTTCGTCCATAATAAATGTGGAAAAATATAAAAATTAATAATCAATAAGATATCATAATTTGAAGTCTTGTCAAATCATAAGTGATCAGCTAACACTTTAAAGTCAAAATTTATCCTTTTATTATAAGATAAACAAATCTCACAATTAATATTGATCTTATCATAATCTCTGTGTTTATAGACCAAAAATACTGTAGAAAAGTACATAATAAAGACCATATTAATTGCTGTTACGTCCGCTTGTCATAGACACCGTGATGACATGATGTATATATAATAGGAATTCAATCCATACTTCTTTTTTCAAACACAATTAAAACGACCATGCCAATGTCAAATTAGTATAAAGGTAGCAACACGATAGAATTAAGAGAATTTTCTGTTGTGTATATTCATATCAATTGTACACCTATTTATAGTGGCCAGTCAGGTTTGTACAAGGAAAAACAAATCAAACGAATCAATCTACACATATGTTAATTACTATAATCATGGCCCTATAATTACGGTATTTATTACAATGATTACAATGCAATCTTCTTGTTATGGTATGTACGATTACTTCTCATTCTCACACTCCCCCTCAAGTTGAACCGTTGGTCTACGATGTTCAACTTGCACAATGCGGTTGAAAAAGACCTTCCATTGATAGCTTTAGTCAACACGTCTGCCAGCTGATCCTCGGAACGGACAAACGGTAAGGTGATGAGCCCTGTATCCAGTTTTTCTTTAATGAAGTGTCGATCTATCTCCACATGTTTAATACGGTCATGTTGTACTGGATTTTCTGATATGCTGATAGAGGCTTTATTATCACAAAACAGTGGTGTAGGCTGATTGATGGGTAAGCCCAAATCCTTGAACAACTTGTGTAGCCAAATCACTTCTGTAATTCTTTTTACGATCCCTCGAAACTCTGCCTCGGCACTTGAGAGGGCAACAATTTTCTGCTTCTTACTCCTCTAGGTGACAAGGTTTCCTCCCACAAGGGTGAAATACCCTGAAGTAGACTTTCTATCCACAAGATTCCCTGCCCAGTCAGCATCTGTGTAGGCCTTGATGTCGAGATGTCCATTGTCCTGAAACAAAATACCTCGGCCAGGAGTATATTTTAAGTATCATAAAATACGCATAACAGCATCCATATGATGTTCTTGGGGTGCATGCATAAACTGACTAACCAAGCTTACAAAAAATGCAATATCAGGGCGAGTATGAGACAAGTAGATTAACTTACCAACCATTCGTTGATACTGACCTTTGTCTGCAGGGGGTGCACCATCAATTATCTGTAATTTATTATTTTGCATCATAGGGGTATCACAGGGTTTACAGTCGAGCATACCTACCTCTGTAAGAAGATCCAGTATGTACTTCCATTGTGAGATATAGATTCCGGATTTTGACCTAAGGACCTCGATTCCAAGAAAGTACTTGAGACCTCCAAGATCCTTCATTTCAAACTTTGTGAACAAATATTGGCATAGTCGAGTCATTTCTTCCTTATCGTCACCCGTGATGATCATGTCGTCAACATATACGATTAGGCAAGTGACAAGATCTACTCGTCGCTTTATGAATAATGTATGGTCTGCATTGCTTTGGGTGTAGCCATCTTGTTTCATTACCTCTGTGAACCTGCCAAACCAGGATCGAGGGGACTGTTTCAGCCCATACAAGGATTTCCTAAGTCGGCATACTTCATTCTTTTCAAATTCTGTCGAGAATCCTGGAGGTGTCTCCATGTGGACTTCTTCCCTCAGATCTCCATGGAGAAAAGCATTTCTTACATCAAATTGTCTTAGAGGCCAGTGTCGTGTGGCCGCAACTGAGAATAGGACTCGAATAGTATCAATCCGGGCTACTGGTGAGAAAGTCTCAGAGTAATCTAGGCCATATGTTTGTGTGTATCCGTTAGCCACCAGACGGGCTTATGTCATTCTATACTTCCGTCAGTACTTTGTAGTGAACACCCATTTGCACCCAACTGGTTTCTTTCCAGGAGGTAAGGCACATTTTTCCAATGTTTCATTTTTTCGGAGAGCATTCATTTCGTTAAGCATAGCAGTTTTCCACTCTGGTCGTTTCAGTGCTTCATCAATATTTCTTGGAATTTCCTCAGAACAAAGTGCTCCAAAGAACCCTTGAGCAACGTCACTCACTTTGTTTATGGAATGCTTCAGAAGGTATCTTGAGGTTCTGGAGATTCTGTCAGGGGAGTACCGATCTGGTGGTATTCCTTAGTTTTCTCTTGGGGGTAAGGTCCGGACCTCCTGTTGTTCCTGTAATGTATTAGTGGGACACATGAGGGGTTCTGAAGTATTTTCGGGGTCGTATGGGAGCATAGTAGAAGTATCATTACTGTTGTTATCAGAAAACGAATGAATAGATTGCTCATTACCATTTCTTACCTCCGACAGGACATTCGTTTCTGTTTGACCATTGGGTGGTACATCCGCAGTAGGTAGCTCTGTGTCGGGAGCTATAGCACAGTTGGCGCCATCTACTGCCCTTGTTGGAATGGTCTCCGAGCAGTTGTAGTGTGGAAACGAATCTAGGGTTCCATCATTGGCATAGGGCTCCCCCTGAACCCGAGATTGGGTAGGATAATAGAATTCTGTTTCAACGAAGGTACAATTCATGGTAATGTGGATACGGTGGGTTCTAGGGTTGTAACAACGGTAACCCTTCTGGGTAGTGGCATAGCCAACAAATATACATTTGTCGGCGCAGAGATCAAGTTTGGTGCGTTCACTTTTATGGTTATGGACGAAAACAGTACAGCCAAACACTTTTAGGGGAAGGGTGCATATAGAGGGAATGGAATGTTGGGTGGATAATATCTGGAGTGGTGTTTGTAATTGGATGGCTTTAGTAGGTAGACGATTTGTGAGGTAGGCAGCAGTGGATATTGCCTCAGGCTAAAAACTCATCGGGACACGTGACTCGAACATCATGGCTCTAGCCATTTCCAAGAGAACTCGATTTTTTCTTTCGGCCATCCCATTTTGTTCAGGGGTGTGTGGACATGATGTTTGGTGAATGATCCCATTTTCAGACAAGAATTGTTGTAATTCCCCATCTATATACTCACCCCCATTATCAGACCGTAGGATTTGGATGGAGGTATGGTATTGTGTTTTGATCATGTGGTAAAATGTGCGAAGTTTTTGCGAGACCTCAGACTTATTTTTGAGAATGTATAACCATGTCATTCTAGAGAAATCATCCACAAAAAGTACATAATATCGGAAACCAAGAGGGGTATTGTAGGGAGAAGGACCCCACACATCAGAATGTACTAGAGAAAATATACGATCAACACGAGTATTATTTTGAGGGTACGAGGCCCGAGTAAGTTTGGCCCGAAGGCAAGTATCACACTGTAAAGTAGTAGTTTTGGAAGTAAATAAAGTAGGAAATAAGTGTTTCAAGTATGCAAATGATGGATGTCCTAGTCGATGATGCCACAGCCATAACTGTCGGGTACCTGTCCCGGTGGCCAGATTAGACTGTCCTTGTTACGCCACTGCATCAACAAAGTACAACCCGCGGCGTTCAGTACCACGCCCAATGATCTTCCTGGTACGAATGTCCTGTGGGAGGCAAAAAGACGGGTACATTAAAACAACACAATCTAATTCTTTCGTAAGCTGACTAACAGACAGTAATTTAGTCGATAGTGCGGGGACATAGAGACAATTGTTTAGGGTGATATTGGGTGTAATGGAAATTGTGCCACCTCCCATAACAGGGATGGATGTGCCATCAGCAGTTTCAACTCTCTTTTTTTATAGGAGGTGTATGGGTACGAAAGTCATTTGGGTCATAGGACATAGTGTCGGTGGCTCCACAGTCAAAGATCCAGGAACTGATAGTTTTGGTGTTGTGACACGAGGATGTTGGGAGGACGGGACTAGACATCTGGTGGGCAGCGGAGATAATATCTGAAATTGGATGGGTAAAGGTGGTAATTTCCTGAATATGAGGGTCACAAGGGGCATTTTGGTGAGTTTGGGGGTCGCAATGGTCACTAGGCGAGAATGGAGGGGCCACAGCTGGCTTAGTGGAAATATGAGGGGTGTCAGGTGTCGTTTTAGTTTTTCAGGGTCCTGTATACAATTAACAGAAACAGCAGGGGTCTCATGGGGATTAACAGAAATAAGAGGGGGTATTGGGGTAAATATGGAAGGACTGTGGGTATAAAAAGAACCAGGGTTAGGGTATGATACCCTAACCCTAATACCTCCTGCGGCGGCTGCACTAAATCCTCCTTCTTCTCCATTGTTCTTCGTCCACTGCTGAGGATCTCTAGGCCTTTCTCCGGTTGAGTCATCTGTCGTCTTGTTGCTGTCACCATCTCCGGTGACTTGTGCAGCGGTGGCCTGATTCTTTTTCTTAAACTCCTCCCACCAATCAGGAAATCCATGGAGTTTGAAACATTTTTCCCTACTGTGTCCCTTTTTCTTACAGTGTGAGCATTCAAGGTTGTTTTTTTTCCTTCCCCCGCGGTGATGGTGGACATGAGCGGGGGTTGCTTCCTCCTCCTCTTTTAGATGGTTCGATGGTGTTTTTGCCCTGGCCTCCCGTCCCTTTTCCAGTGAGTCCCTGTCCCAAGCTCACCCCCGATGAAGGATCTGAGGGGGTGAGTTTTAGCAGTCTGTCCTCCGTGTCAGACTTGCGAAGTTTGCCATAAACAGCCTCTGCAGTTGGCCTCGGGTCCCTTTTCAGTATTTCTTTCTTGGTGGCTGCAAATCTGTCATCAACAGCCATCAAGAGTTGGTAAAGTCGTTGTTCTTGTATAAACTAGTTAAACCTCTGAATATCCCTTGGACACTCCATGGGATTAGGGCTTTATCAATCGTCCGCCACAGATTCTAGAGTTGATTCCAGCAATCATCTAATGAATTTGTGCCTTGTTTCAGGGTGTATGCCCGCTTGTGTAAATCAAAGATCTGGAGCGGATCTACCCCTGACCCGTATGTAATAGCTAATCCATCTCACAGTGCTTTTGCAGTTGGATAGCTGGATGCATTATTGACCAAGCTTTCACTCATATTGTCAATCAACCAGGTGAAAACAAGTTGGTCATCTTGTTCCCACTTGGCATAGTTTATGTCAGTTGGCAGGGGGTGGAGGAACCCCTGTGATGTGGGTGCTCCTCCCCCTGCCTAAGATATCTCTCTGCATTAAATTACACCACAAAGGGTAATTCCCAGAATTCAGCTTCACCTTTAGCACTAGATTGTCTGATACAGTTGGAGGTGGAACTAAATTTTGAGATGCAGGAACGAGTTGGCTCTGCAAAAATTTGGCAAATTCAGCGGAGATGTCAAAATTATCAGGAAGTTTGGGCATTTTGTTAGATGATTCTGGTATTTCTGATGGATTTTCTGGTTTGTGTGACATTTTTCTGGTGTTTTTTGCAGGATATGATGAGTCTGGGGGTAGGCAGGTAGATCAGTCTGGGTAACCAGATGATCGAGGTAAGAACATGTATTGCGCAAGACTGCACTTGGCAGAGAAAGGGTTAAGAACAGATGCTGCCATGAGAAATGGTAGCAACAAAGGAAATGATGAGGTTTGAATTTGAGCCTAATCGTTCAAACAATCAAACAGAGAGGAATTTCTTCTGCTCTGATACCATGTCAAATTAGTATAAAGGTAGCAACACGATAGAATTAAGAGAATTTTCTGTTGTGTATATTCATATCAATTGTACACATATTTGTAGTGGCCAGTCAGGCTTGTACAAGGAAAACAAATCAAACAAATCAATCTACACTTATGTTAATTACTATAATCATGGCCCTATAATTACGGTATTTATTACAATGATTACAATGCAATATTCTTGTTATGGTATGTACGATTACTTCTCATTCTCAGAGCCAAAACCTTATCACATAAAAAAAAATCCATGTGTCACTACTGCCAATATAATATAGAAGCCAAAAACTTAATAGCGACACTATTTTCAACTTCCAAATGTCCATCTCCATGCCACAGAAGACTTTACTTTTAGAGCTTGCATGCCGGTTTTGATCAGGAGAGACAGAAAGTAAGGTAAGATATGAGGTCTCTAATCACGCACTGGCATGTGTACAATATGTGAAGATGTTTAAAAAAATTTTATTTTTAAAAAAAGGTTTTTTGTACACATATCAGCGCGTGATTGAAAACTTTATATTTGCGTGCACGTCAGTTGAGAAGTCTTTCTACCCAAGCCATTTTTTCCTCGTCTTTCCGCGTCAAACGGACTCCACCGTTTTCTAGTTATCTTCGAGACGGTTTTGTTGACTTCCTACTTGACTGCCATACACGCAAGGACAACGATCACGTCGTGAAAGACTATCAACTTCACCTTTATTTTCCAGTCTTTTCTGGGAGCAAAAAGGTCATGCTGTCCACCTATCTTTTTTAAAAAACATTGTGGATGATACAAATTATAAATTGTTCTTTTTAGAGAAATATTGTAGATGATACAAATTATGAATCGTTTATTAAGAGGATTTATGCACTGACAAGTTTACCTCTGTCTATTCTTACGTTAACCTTTTGGATACTTGTATCATTCGTCTAGAAAATCTTGACTATATAAACAAAAAGGAAGACAACATAGAAGACATCACTTCCCTTCTGAAATTTCCGTATGTGTACAAAAGAAAACTTGTTCATCCATTTTGTTCTGTTTCTCTATAGAGGTTTACACTTTGAAGTACAACATTATTCAAACACAATAATCATAGACCAACAAGACTTCTTTTTCCTTTTTTTCTTCAACAAAAGAGGACAAATTATTAGCCAACTATAAGGCCAAAAAATTTGACGTGTAATCAGTGTATTTCGAGATCTATGAAGTATAAAAAGTAAAGGTATGCGAAAACATGTAAACTAATCAACTGCCTTGAAAACTTGTGTTCATGGCTTTGTTATTGCCATTACTGCCGTTGTTTCCCGCTGATACACAGCCGTTATTGTTGGTGTTGGTGTTTGTGACATTGTGAGAATTGTTTGGTGTAGCATTTGAATGAGAAGTTCCAATAAAAGAAGTGATAGCTGCAGCCAATGCAGCCGCGAAATTGGGGTCCGCGGCGAGTGCATTGACAGTGTCAGCCATGGGATTCTGTTGAAAAGGTAGAGTTTGGTTGCCTAACTGGGAATTTTCCGAATCTTGGGACATTTGTAAGCCAGAAAACTTAGACTGGTTATAAAGTGCCTGCCCAAAGATCTGAGGCAAAAGGGCTGCGGCCGGATTGTTGAGCAAACTCTGAGGTGAATTTGGGAAAGGGAGTTGGAATTGGACAGGGGACCTTTGGAAGTGCAAAGGGTTTGGATTTTGAGTGAGGTCTAAAGTAACAGTTGGGAAAGGTGCAGAGGCAGAAATAGTGGCCATGTTAGATGAGGCAGGGAGGAGGGTTCTTGCGAGGAAATTGGAGTTCATGAATCCATCAGCACTAGGCATTGATCCAGAGAGAAGCATTCTTGCTGCTGATGATGTTGTGGATGCCATTGCCATTGCAGCTGGTGGCAATGGATGATTGTGATTCCCTTCATATGTTGTTATCAGAATGCTTCTGTCCTCTGCACATCTTTGAACCTGCCATCACCAAACAACTAAGTCATACAACAACAACAATATTACCCCATTGAGTTATAAGCTCCCGCTTATATATGCTGTGGTACGGGGGGTCGGATGTAATCTAACCATACCTATGTGTTATAAACATATAGAGTATGTCTCTCAATATCCTATAATGATGCGTCAAGCTATGTAGATCAACTACTACTTTACAATATAAAAAGTGCAGCCAATTTAATGAGTCATTTTGCTTTATTCCATCATATTACAAAATCAAAGAAAAGTATGTCATTGATTCTATTAGAAATAGAACAGCACAAACAACTAAGTCATAAGAATGCTAAATACAGTTAGAATTTTCATGCGGAAATTGCTGTACGTGATTCTTCTAATGGATTTTCAAAAACTTGCATTAGTCGATTGTATAACTTTCTATATAAAAAACCCGCTTTGCCCAAAATAGAAAATAGAATTAAGAAAGTCGATCTATGTTTTGATATTATAAATATGAACATTTTAATTCACCTATTTAAAGTTTGTCTCAAAATCTTTTAGTTGTTATACATGCCAAAAAGACAGAAGGAACAAAGAAAGAGGGAGATGATGGTGAGGGGGTGGGGGTTACCGTGGGGTTAGGGCTGTTCAACGAACCGAACAGTTCGCAAACTGTTCGAGTTTGGTTCGAGTTCGGTTTGCATTCGTTCGGTAATTTTCTGTAAACGAGCTAGATTCGAACATATGTTTGTGTTCGTTTACTAAAACGAGCCGAACTATTCGCAAAGTATTTGGCTCGTTTAAACAGTTATAGTGTTAACGAGCAGAACTCGAACCAATTTTAAAGTTCGTACGAATCCGAATTCTAAAACCTAGTATACGGTTTGACTCAGTTCGTTAACACTCTTAGGTGGGGTAATAAAGACAATGAGTCTATAATACTAGTCTCATATATTCGCCCATGAAATTGAGATTTTTCGTTTTTGATAGAAATGGATTCGCAACAAATAGGCCAGGAGGAAGAATAATAAAAAGATTAGGGCATCTTTTTTATTTTTAGGGGAGAAATGATCAGTCAAAAATTATCTACTGATTTAACAAAATTTTATCTACATATTTTACTAATACAAAACCAACAATAACAAAAAAATTTATTTGAACTATTGCAAGTAAACCATATAAACTAAAACTTTAGCTGTAAATTGTATTCATAAAACTATTCTTTAAAGTATTTTTTCTCTATTGACTATTGTAGGTAAAGAAGAAAATTCTAAATACTTCTTAGTATATTTGCAACTTTTATCTGATTTAGTTCAACTGAAAAATTGCATCTTATATGTACGACTGACCCAAAAAATGGCTGATGACTAATTAATAATACTGCATAACGTACTTGTTTCCGAACTGGGCAGCCAGCAGCCATGGTACATCTGTAATAGGCTCGTGGGCATGGATTTCCTTTAGCCATCTTCTGCCCGTATTTTCTCCATTGGCAACCATCTGTAATCTACATTTACATCAACAAAATTCAATTTTCTCTAAGTAAGAAAAATATACATTGCATAATAATTAACAATCACGTAAAAAATTTGACGCCCTGAAACACCAAGAATTTGTGGTTATCTTAGTTCAAAGGGGCGTTAACGAACCGAGCCGAATCGAATACTAAGTTTTTAAACTCGAATTCAAGTTCGGCTCGGTTCGATTAGCTAAACAAACTTTAAAATTGATTCGAGTTTGGCTTGGTTCGTTAAGCTAAACGAACTTTAAAATTGGTTCGAGTTCGGCTCGATAACCTTATAACTATTTGAATGAGCCGAACTGTTTGCGAACAGATCGACTCGTTTAACTAAACGAACTCGAATACTTATTCGAATTCGACTCGTTAACAAATAATTAACGAACGAATACGAACCAAACACGAACCGAACTCGAATAGTTCGCGGACGACTCGGTTCGTTCAACCGCCCTAGAGGAAAGGATTAAATGATCAATATCTTACCACAGGTGCTTCTGATCGGGCGCGAACCGATACTCGAGCCTTCCTCATGGTAGCCTCAGTAGCTTGATCAACAGTTTTTGAGGTTTGGTTAAGTCTAGGAACCTTGTTAGGACCCCAACCTTGTGACCCCTTATCTGGGCTATCATCATTTCTTGCATGCCCACCAGGACTAGCCTCATTATTATTGGCTGGGGACCGTGACCTGGCGCGGTGGTCCTCAGACGAAGACAAGGAAGCCTCATCTGTCTCAGTAGTGGCGGCAGCAGCAGCAGCTAGTCCAAGATCTGTGAACTGCCTAGGTAACATTAGACCATGACCATTTTGTTGGGGCTTCACAACTTCCGATTTTCCATCATGATCTTCACCACAATGCTCAACTCTCTGATGATCTTGATGATGTTGTTGTTGCTGCATCAGTGTTATCAGATGCATTTGAAGACTACTGTAATTGTTTGTCACCTGGTTTAGCAATTCTTTCAAATGCCTATTCTCTGCGTTCATTCTTTCTAGCTCAGCTTGAAGAACCGTTACCTAAAATGTTACATCATTAGTTTATTATGACTCATATAAGAACTAAATATAAATAATAGATAAATAAGTTAAATAAAAAAAATTAAACAAAAAATTCCCTTATTGCCATCGAAATGGCATTAGTATCCTCTATTGTACTTGTTCTTTATATTGTGAATTAACAGTTGATTGACAAAGCTTGACGCATCATATGGTTCATGGGAAAACAATCTTTTTTAACACATGCGTATGGTTGAGTATATTCGAACTCCATACCCGCCATATGCAGAAAGTACGGGAGAATGAGTTAATGTTGTTGTTGTATTGTCCTCTGATTATAGATTACTCTATTAAGATGTAACCTAGTTAAGTTCTTGAACATCATAAATTGGGTGTAGTTTACCTCGCTTTTAGCTCTTTTATCTTCGGAGGGAGGAGAAATTCCATCGTCCACTATGGACTGATCGCTACTAGTGTTAGCAGTAAGCAGATGCAAACCAGTCTACAAAAAATAAAGATTGATCATGATATTATTGAGTGAAAAGAAATGAAAATTTTCTGTAAAGGATGGAGTTTAGCTTACATTGACGTTGAAATCTAAATCAGTAGGTTCACTGAGATCCTTGCGATCAGGGTCATTCTCCGAGGAGGCAGCAATCTTGGATCGGGCTTCTTTTCTATCAGAAAAAAAGTCCATCATATCAGTGATAGTCTTCTTCTCACCGGAAGTGATTAATGGCTGATCATCATGAGTAACACATTTTAGATTAACTGGGAACTGAATAGTAGGTGGTGAAGACGTGTTGTTGATGGATGACTCCATCTCCATAGGAGATATCGTCCTTGTTGTTGGTGGTGTTGTTATTACTAGCAAGAAAGGCCACGGATTCAAACTTCAATTTTTGGGGATGGGAGTTTTGGAAATGTTGCAAAGTGTGATATTGATGATGGGTTTTGTTTTGTTGGAAAGAATTGATCAAGATTGATCTGTGATGGGACAATGGGATGGGATCTGAATCAAAGAAGAGTCCACTTCGTCTGGCCATATATCAAGAGGAAACGGATTGAGTGAGTCAGAATGTGTGAGAGAGAAGAGGTGTGAGGAACTTACAAGTCATTGAATGAGACCATTGGACTCGGCAATAAAAAGGGGAGGTTGAGACTAAACATGGAAGACCAAATATACCAGGGGGGTGGGGGTGGGGGTGGGGTATAGATCTGATTGAAGAGAAATTAATGGGATTTGATATAGGACTTTTGAGGGAAGAAAGGTCTATTATTCTCTCTTGTTAGTCCCTTAATGTTCTTCTACTTGTTTCGAGCTTTATGGTCCAACTGAAGCTTCAGCATATTTCATGCTGATATCATTTAAAACACCTATGAATGAATGAGTAAATCTTTAAGACCTTTTACTTCTTCCAGTTACAAAAATATAGGATCTCAAAAACTAACTTATGCTACAGTCACATCCAGATGATTTAATTAATATGATTTACTAAATCACTATATTATATTAATGTCTATTTTTGTACACAAATATATATATATATATATATATATATATATATATATATATGTATATATACATATATATATGTATATGTAAATACATCCCTGTATGTTGTGTGTGTATACATATATGTGCATATATATATATATATATATATATATATATATATTGGGAGAGAGATACAAATATTTGTATGTGTATATGTATACATATATGTGTGTATGTATACATACACACATGACATGCATACAAATTATATATGGATACATATACATAGGTATACACAGACAAAGACATATGCATGTTTGTACAAACGCGCACATATACATATGCATGTATATATATGTATATATGTATATATCAATTATATACGGATACATATACATAGGTATACACAAAGACATATGCATGTTTGCACAAACGCGCACATATACATATGCATGTGTGTGTGTGTGTATGTATATGTATGACGGAACAAAAACCCTAGTTGCCGGAAGTTAAGGGATTGCGACAAATAGAAAGTATGACGGAAAAGGCAGAAATTAAAAAAATATATTATAGTTTTAAAAAGAAAAATCTAAAATATGATATGTTTAATTAAAATTCTTGCGGTGCCAGTTGCATCTAAGAATCATCATTAGACGGTACTGTCAGTTGCGTCAAAAGAATAAGGGTTTTTAGATACTCTTTTGGAACGCAAAAGCACCCAAGCCTTATACGATACTATCATGCACCTCTAAGGCTTGGACGATACTGTCAAAACTGTCCTAGGGTGATAGATGCAGCTATAAAAAAGAGGCCGCGTCTAAGGGTGATTCTCGTACCATAATCATTTTCTCAATTTTTCGATATACGAGGTTAAAGGCAGAAGACAAGGGTGATAAGATTGAAGAAGAAGTGAGCGACAACCAGCTACAACCGGACAAAAAAACGAAACGAGTAAGTGATTTTCTGACTACTATTGTAACTATTATTGTTTATAATGTTATTATTTTAATTATTATTGCCATAATGTTATTATTCTAGTTATTAATCTAATTATTACTGTAGATACTATTATTAGTATGTTGTAATTGTTATGCTAGTTATGTTATTATCGGTATGTTATCATGTTGTTGTTGGAATGTGTGAAAGTTTTGATGATTTGCACCAGATTAGGCGTCTAATGTGAAGTGTTTAAAGGTTAGTATACTTCGAACGCCTACATAAGACGCCTCATGTGAAGTGTCTGGAAGTCAGTACACTTCGAACGCCTATATAAGGCGCTTCATGTGAAGTGTCTGAAGATTAGTACAATTCGAACGCCTACATAAGGCGCTTCATGTGAAGTGTTTAGATTCCGGTACATTTTGAATGCCTACATCAGACGCTTCATGCGTCAAAGTGAAAAACAATACACATTGAACGCTTAGCAAGGCGCTTCATGTGTGTTCCAAAGTCAAATGAACCTTTCCCCCCAAAATGGACACGAACATCAAGCTACTTTTTTTGTAAAAGTCAGAACTACTTCGAACAAGTATGAAGGCTAAGATTAGGCACTTCATATGACTTCGAACGAGTTCTGCTGCCCACAACAGGCGCTCCATGTGACATTGAACAAGTGCATCTTATTCATTTAAGGCGCTTCATGTCACATTGAACGCCAGTTTAAAAACACATAAGGCGCTCCATGTCACATTGAACGCCTATTCGTAAAACACTTTAGGCGCTTCATGTGACTTATGTTACAAATGTTTTATGCTGCACTTTCTAAATGTTTACTTGACATTTGTACCCTCTCTTTTAGTGCAATTTCACAGGTTCTCTCTCACTCTTGGAAAAATTATCTTTCTTCTTTGAGCTTTCAACAAGAAGCTTCCTCAAGAAGATTTCATCCATCTAAGAGAAGATCTCCAAAGATGAGGACATGTCATTACAAGAAGACAAAGCCCATTATTGGCCTCTGTAAGGTTTCAAACGGCTAGAAGTTTGAAGGTAGATAAAACAAGGGTTTCATCTCTTTCATCTCCAACTTTCTACTTTCAAAAGCTCTCAAGTTTCTCTCAAAGCTCAAGCTCTCAAAATAGTTGTATTGTGATTTTACTTTATTTGTGAGAGTTGTATTGTAAAGTAGAAGAGTGTTCTTCTTGTTGAGTGAAGATTGTGAGAGGCTAAGTGTAGATTGTTGGTCAAGAAGTAAGGGTGCTTCTTATTTGAAGAAATCCAGACCTTGGAGGGTTAGTTGATAGTGTGGTGGTGCACTATACTCCCTACAATAATTTTTTGAGGAGCAAAGAAGTTCTTTGGAGGCTAGACTTCAAGGGGTTGACTTTCTTGGTTATGGTCTAGGCGAGTTGCTTAGTTTTCTTTGTATTTGGATTTTGATTTGATTGTTGTTTCCCCAAAGAAATAACAATCCCCATTCAAAATCCTTCTTGTGAAAAATCAAGAAGGTGGAGGAGTAGAGTCATTTTGACTTGAACCTCTATACATATTGTGTTCTTTATTCTTCCGCAAGTTTTATTCATTTTAAAACACATCCAAGTATTGGTTTGCACTCGAAAACGAAAAATATCCAAGAAAATATCTATACTTGGTGAACACACTATTCAACCCCCTTCTAGTGTGTTCTAAGGGACCTAACTGTTATTGTTCGTATGGTGTTGTTCAATTTGATAGCATGTTATTATTTAATTTATGTTAGTATGTTATTATTTAATTAATTAAATAATATTTTTAGCATGTTATTATTTAATTTATGTTAGCATGCTATTAATTAATTAATATTGCCAGTATGTTATTATTTAATTTATATTAGCATGTCATTATTTAATTAATAAAATAGTATTGCTAGCATGTTAATATTTAATATATGCTAAATTAAGTAATATGCAGCAGTTAATTATGTTATTGAATTTTTGTTTTTGTCTAATTTTTTGTGGTTTGATTTTATTACGTTAAAACAATATGTGTTTAATATGTAATCATGTTATGTGACTGCAAATACAGGTGTACTTATGACATCACAATTTAGTGGTAATGGTTATGGACATATGGACGAGTTGAGGTGTAATGTTCTTGATTTACTGACTCTTCAAAGAGAGCATATGACACTTTTAGGAGTAGCGATAGTTATAAGGCACCGAATTGATACGTATGGTAGACATATATAATGAAGGAGATAGGATTATGGAAAGATATCACTTGTAATAGAATACAGATTGATCATGCGTTGATCATGTTATTTGCCGAATGATAGAGACAGGAGATCCACACGTTCCATTTGTCTATGAGTGAAGTAATTGTCACGCTACAGGATGTGGTGATTCTATTTGGGTTGAGGATTGATGGAAGGCTCTCATGGGGATTGAGCCTAGGTACAACTCGGAGGGGCATAGGGATATGTGTACGTTATTGCTAGGTTGGACATCTAACGCTGATGATATCAAGGGATCTCATGTGTACCGAAAGAGGCTCGTGGACTAGGTTAAGGTAACACCCCTCATTGACGACGCATGTGACGTGAAGGTACAACAGAGAGCATAGGCATTGATGTTCCTCCTGTCATGGCATTATTATGCTTTTGCACCAGTAGATGTGCTCAGATAGTGTACTTACTCGTCCTGCAAGACATTGGATCCACATTTAGCTTGCGTGATACGAGTATCCAGGACCTCTACATCTTTTGAAGCATTGGATATGAGAAAGATTCCCTATGTTGCGGCATGCTATTCTATCAATTGGAGTACGACATCCGCGTCTTCCGGTGCTTACTTCCGGTACTTTTGGGCCACTTGGTGGCTAAATACACGTAATTGTTAGGAGGTTTTCATACATGCAGTTTGTGACCAGGTGGACGACAAGACAGAAGGTGATTTACCACCCTATTAGTGTCTTTTGATTTACCTTAGCACATTCACGTGCACTTTTGGTTGAGAATGCGTAAAAGAGGCATTTCAGAACTACATATTAGTGCTTGGCACAAATGTAATGATCCCCATGCTGCTTGTGTCAATGATGGGAGGACCCGATGTAAGCTAGCTTTTATATTTCTGTTTGATGTTTATGCTTTTAAGCTAGTCATGCCCATCAACTTTGATGAGTTTCTTGAAGAGGTCATATTTTGGAATCACGAGGGTCACAGAGCAGCACAATTGTTGTGGTGGTTTTTGAAAATCCTGATTACCTTTGACAATTTGAATGGCCTTCTGTGTAAATGAGTACATGTAAGATGCAAGTTATATGGCCTTCTGTGTTCTGATTCCTCCATTACAATTAGTAATGAACACCTTTTATTTTAATCGAAGGACCTAAACCAACGCTTAGCTCTTTTCTATTCTGTCAATCTTGTTTTGAGTATGTCCGGCATGTGCTTGTATTTGTGTTGCAGTCAACTGGTGCCTGCAAGGCAGCTTCTCGTCTAGCGGTTGCAACACCACCACCTGCTTATATACTGAGCAGTGATATTGGTTGGCAGGTGAGTTTTCTCAAATGATGTCCATTTCTTGCTCCTGCTGCTTTGGAAATCTGAAATAACCAAACAAGGAAAATTAAGGAGAGAGAAACTTGTTACGCTTGAAGTCTTCAGGATGGTTGTATTTGCCTTTTCCCTATCTGAAAGACTTGTTACACCTGAATTTTTCAGGGCTCTAAATTAGGCATTATTCCTTCCTTTAGGGCATCGGTGTTTTGTTAGACGGCCTTTTTGGGACTGGGACTGGCCCTACCGTATCAGTGTAAGAGAATTGGTTCCGAGTTACATAATCGTGATCCATTATTATTTCTCATCTTACGACTGATGGTTACTACTTGTTGCAGGGGAAATATTGGTCACCTTGGACTCACTAGAGTAGGCAGTCGAGGGTGGTTCAAATCTCGGCCGGGTTCATGATTTACTTTTCTATTTTAGGCATGACATCCTTTCAGTTTTCTGTAATTATCATGTATACAAATATTCAATAACATAATCTAAAGAGTGAAATGACGAGTAATTGCATCAGAAGTTGCCGATGAAACAGAGAATCAATCAAACAGCTCTGTATTCTCTTTTGCAGGAAAGTATGGGGCAGTTTTTGCATCTATCCTTTGGCAATATATGCTGCAGTTTACTGCGTTCTATTTGGCCTAGTTGGCACGTGTCCTTCTGCCGGATCCTTCCAATGCTGCATACATGGTCTCTGGTAAACTAATATCTATGTTTCTGGTACTTCAGGTGCTGTTGGTCTGTCATTTCTGCAGTTCACTAATATGAACTCCATGAGGAATCCATTTATTATCGGTCTGTCTGTTCCTTGGGATATATATTCCTCAATTTTTTTGGTGATGCTGCATGGGTAAGTATTAACCTACTCTGAGATATGCATTCTTCTTTCAGTGCACTTGTCTGATTGATACACCTTGATTATGATTTGCAGTTTAGTGCATTTTTTAACACAATCTTCACATCTCCGCCAGCGGTTGGGTTGATCGTCACTGTGTTTCTTGACAACACGTTAGAGGTGGAGAAATCAAAGAAAGATCGCGGAACGCCATGGTGGGTTAAATTCAGAGCTTTCAGAGGGGATAACCGGAATGAAGAATTCTACACATTGCCCTTTTAACCTCAACAGGTTTTTCCCACGGACGTAGAATGTTGATTCACAACAGATTCAGTTTATTAGCGATTGAAAGTTAGCTCCAAGTTTAACACAAGCAAGCCTATTTGAGATGGCAGATTTTTGTTCCTTGAGCATCCTTTAATTCTTTGAGGGCCATAAGGTAGGAAGCCCCCACTTGACACTTGTAGGAATGTAAAGCTACTACTAACTAATGGAGTCAATGACACATTCTTTCTTGACTTTGTAATATGATGGAATAAAGCAAAATGACTCACTAAATTAGCTGCGCTTCTTATATAGGTAGCAGTTGATCGACACAACGTGACACAATTTTCATTATGGATCATCGGGAAACAACCTGTGTGTTTCTAACACATATATATGATTGCATACAATCAACCTCGAGGAGCCCTAAGGCAATAAGTAATGTTGTTGTATCCTTTTCTTATTGTAATTATAGTAAGGTGTAGTACTCGATTAACTATTAAATTGCTCAACCAAGCTTCTAGGAGTTTCTTGGGCAGATTCCATGTATTTTCGGAGCACTTAGAACCTAATATCTAGTGTTTTTTTTTTTTTTACAATTCTTTTGAAGGAGCAAAGAAATGCACATGTGCACACAAAACCAGCACACAAGTGAGGAGGGAGGGGCGGAAACCATAATGGTGACCGGGGATTTAGCAAACAACAAATCAAGTGAAAACTAGCGTGTTCTATCCCGGAGTGAGTCGGCCAAAGACAGGTGGTTGGCCTCGGCCCCGAATGTCTCGGCCGACCCTGGACCGAAAAGACCTAACGGAGTAATCCCTTATCTCGGATCGAAGATGCTAACGGGGCGGAACTCCCAATCCAATTCGTCGTAACACTCATAACGATCAACTTTACAAAGATCCCATTGGATTCCGCTCAGGTTATGGAAGAAGGAACCGAGAAGGAGGTATCAGCAACAACTGGTTTGGCAAGCACAAAGTCGGGTTCATCAAGGGAACTCTTCCCAAGCCAGCAGCTACTTCTCCACACCTTCTTCAATGGGCACGATCATTAAGTGGGAGTTTTCTTTAAGGCATTCCTTTCCCGTCCTGAGCAAGCCTCTTGACATTCTAGCGGTAAGTCTGTAAGGGTTATAATATACTAGAGTACTTTTTCGATCAAACGTACTATGTGAAATCTTCGGTTTTCCTCTTCCTCTATCCCATAGGTCCAGTGTTTGAATCAATAGAGATCGTCTCGAAGCCTATAAAGCTTCTCCAACGACTCTTCTCCCGTGGAAGTACGTGGATTGTTGAGAAAGAAAAACGGTGAATGACCATGAAGGAGGCAAGGCACTTCTTCTATTCTTATTATTTTTCCTGCTTAATCGTTCAGTTTTGTCAATAACCATTTTGATACTTGGGGGAATGTCTAGTTTACACATTGATCAGGGCAGACGTTCCAGGAGTGAGACGAGGTGTAGCACAGTCTGGTCAGCGCATCTGTTTTGGGTACAGAGGGCCATAGGTTCGAATCCTGTCACCTTGATGTGATGGGCTGAAGTGCAAAGCCCTAGCGAGACTGGGTGTTTAAGAATTGCTAAAAAAAAGTGCTTAGTTGTTTTACTTTGAGGCAGCGTTGACAGATCTACCTTAAGAATAACAACAGTAACAATATTACCTCATTGACTTAAGAATAAAGTTTCACAAATTCATTTTACTTTAATACGGTTTTGTTAAAACTATCTAATGCCATCGATAGAGTCAAAAGCTTCATGTATGTATGAAAACAAGTAAAACTTGATATAAAAATGTATTTACCTAATAAAACAAAACTTGAATATATCCCGTTCTAACACGTTCCAATTAAATCATACTAATATTTTTAAATCCCCCGGGTGGGGGTGGAAAAGGAAAAACAGCACCCAAACACAAAAAGAAAAAGAAATAATAAATAAAAGAAAACAAGATTTCTCTTTTCTTTTGAGAACAAAAACAAAGGTTGAGCTGGGGCATAAATAAAAAGAAAAAGAAATAATAAATAAAAGAAAACAAGATTTCTCTTTTCTTTTGAGAACCAAAACAAAGGTTGAGGGGGGCATAAATAAAACTGGAAGTTGATTAACGACGGAAGATGCCGACGTGTTGAAGTTCTATTGGTGCGTACACGTACAGACAGACGATTGCATTATGAGAGCACTAATAAATAGCTGAAGGCGAACTTGCCTTAATTGAATCTTCGCCGTCGTTCCAGAAGAAGAAGAGGAGAAGAAAAGAAAAGGAAGAAATGCATCATCAATTCCTCTCAAAATTGCCATTACTGTTATTGCTAGTTGTTCTGGAGCTTATTGCAAGCGCCCATGCTCTATATGGACCATCGTCCCCTGTTCTTCAGTTAAATCCTTCCAACTTCCAGTCCAAGGTATTATATTGGAGTATTATCTAGTATCCATCTTTCCGGCGCTATATGTTGATCTGCTAATTATTTTTTTTTTTTGGGTTTTGCAGGTAATAAATTCTAACAGGGTTGTTTTGGTAGAATTTTTCGCCCCATGGTGTGGGCATTGTAAGGCTTTGACTCCTACATGGGAAAAAGCAGCTACTGTTTTGAAGGGCATCGCTACTGTCGCTGCTCTTGACGCCGATGCTCACCAATCCCTCGCTCAGGCATGTCTTTGTTGTAGCTTCTTTCTTTCTTTTTTTTTTTTTTGTTTTATCATTTTTTAGCTTTTGTTTTAAAGCCTCATTCGCTGTAGAAAATCTAGATTAAACTTTCCAGAATTAAATGCATTCATTTTGTTGACTGTTTGTGTAACTTCTGGGGTACCTAACAAGAGATGGTAGATATTGATGAACCAGAAAATTAGATCCACGATAGCAGAAGTTTATACGTAAGATATACAACAACAACATTACCCCATTGTCTTAGAAGCTTCCGCCTATGACCGGTATGAGGATCGGATGTGCGCAACTATACGAAACAGGTTGTTTTCCGATGACCCATATCGATCTAACTGCTACTTTACAATATAAGAAACGCAACCAATTTAGTGAGTCATTTTGTTTTATCCCATCATATTCCTAAGGCAAGGGAAATAGTGTGTCTTTGACTCCATTGGAAATAGAAATGTTTATATATATAAGATATATAATAAGCAAATTTGTGAACCTGTCAACACTGAGTTATCCTTAAATTACAAAAAAAAAAAAAAAAGAGTTATCCTTGTTTTGGCTCTATGAAATGCTTGCTGATATCACTTTATGCTTCAATTGGAGTAGGATTATACTAAACCTTGGACGATTAATGTGTGCATTAATCTTTTCTTCTTCCTGTCTAATAAAGAGGTGTACAAGTACCTCAACTCTCACTTGCCCTGTTTGCCGAAAACATAGCGATCCAGGAATACTAGGGGATGGGATTTCAAATTTGACGATGATGTAGGACGTGCTGTAATTAGTGATTTGGGAGAATTCTGAGGTAGAAAATACCCTCCTAAGTTTGAAAAGACATCTCAAAGGATCCCAAAGCTGCCATCTCTAAAGTCCTATGGCACTTGGGCACTACGCATGGATAACTTGTGATTTCCTAGTACTGGTCCAATTACTGAATTGCTATAGATTAATCGTAAAAAAGTAATGCATATCCACTATTAAGACAAGAAGCACTTTATAGTGCTTCTGCATCACATAGTGAATACTGTTTATGTTTCAATGTTTGTTGGGGAAGATCACTTCCAAATGCAAAAAAATATCGTCAAGAATCACTCTTTTCTAACCACATACGAAAAATGTCCTGCTGAGCTGGTCCTACTCAAAATTAAAATTTGGTTTCAAACTAGCGGTTGCAAAATGGATAAACGTATGATCAATTGGTTCAGAAAATGGATTTTGGTTGTGTTTCATTTAAAGTTCCATTATATTCATTTATGGGTATATGTGAAAGGATGGATTTTTAACCCATGAAGATATCAGCCATTTATGCTGTTACATCCATATATGTTTGGAAAGAGGATGTTAGCAGGCTGCTGAGCAGTTGCTATCGACCGCCTCTGACCGGTATTGGTGACTGACAACTGATGATGATGAATGGTTGTCCGGAAAAGGGGCTCCAAGCTTGTATCTTTCTCTCTCTTCTTTTTCTTTTGTGAAAGGAAAAAGATGGAAAATAATAACTAACAAAGTTTTGTTTTGACCTTTTTTTGGTGCGGGGCTGAGGAAGGTTTTTCATTTGGAAGATGAGGTACCGGGGTTGAACCTTGTTGATAATATCTAATGACCTTTGTCATTACGCCAACTTGCCAAAAACTACAGGGAAAAAACAAGTTTCTTAAAAGAGGAGGAAAGAGGGGTGGGGGAGCAAGTGGATGTAAATGGATTTAACAGGCATATCAATCTGCAGATAAATGTGTGAGTTTTATTTATCATCTGCTTGATTAATGGTCCAAGCCATAGCGATCTATAACTTTTGTATGGTTGTGTAAGTGGATTTCAATCCATTTTACCTCTTCTACTTCAAACTGACTTATTATAGTCAATAAAGATTTGTTTTAATTTTTGTAACTTGTCGTTTTTCTTACTAATTGATGAACGTGTAAGTCCGTTTGGATTATCATTTTTAATTTTGCTTTTACATTATGATGATGCAAGCAAATATTTGATTTGTTTATTTGACTTATCAATATAGATAACATAAAATATTCAATATGGTACTTGTTTTAATTCTTGTAACGCACTCTTTAATATGATGAAATCGATAATTTGTGCAAAAGTTATTTCTTTCGCTGGTGAAAATATAAAAGTGAAAAAGTGAGGGAAATTTTATTGAGAGATGTGAAGAATGAGAAATGAGAAAAAAAAAGTAAAAAAAAAAGACGCTGGTTGATAAAGCTCTTTTTTTTTTTCTTTTTCTTTTTCCAATTCCATTCTTATCTTTTTTGTTGTGAGGCATCTCAACTTTAATATTATACGGTCTATGACAATTGATAAAGTACCCTATAAGGTGAGATTGCCCAGGGAAAGAGATAGAGGCGGGATAGTGGAAAGAATCATTGTGTTGGTACAAGGACAAGATAATTAATTAAAAAAAGTGTGATGCTCAATGTCTCTGCTATTATCCTTGATGTGTAAACATCTTAATTATGTTTATAAAATTTCACTGGTGCTTTTCTTTTTTTTTTCTTTTTTTTTACAGAAAAACTTGTCTAAATTTTTTGTCTTTAAAATAATCACCTCCAATGTAGATCTTTCATGCTTTTGGTATGGTCCTTGAGCTTGCTTACCTTGTAGTTTTAGCTTGGATACATATACACGCCTCTCTGAAGCAATTTGTTGCGTAAATCTGTGTTTATCAGGATTCTGCTACAAAATATTGGGCCTTTATTGTTAAACAACTTCAAAACAATCTCCTATCTTTTCTTGCTACTAACTATTGCATTTATGTCTTCATCTGCAGGAATACGGTATTAAAGGATTTCCAACCATCAAGGTATTTGTGCCTGGAAAACCTCCTGTGGATTATCAAGGAGCTAGGGATGTCAAACCTATTGCTGAATATGCCTTGCAGAATGTGAGTTTCAAGTACTTCTGATTGGGTGACTTTCTAACCATTCAGAGCTTTATCATCTAACTTTTGCTTGTGACTCTGATAACTAAAGATGGGTACCGTTTCTACAGATTAAGGCACTTTTGAAGGAGCGATTAAATGGAAAGACAACCTCAGGAGGATCAAGTGAGAAGATTGAACCCAGTGCGTCAGTGGAATTGAACTCGGGCAATTTTGACGATTTAGTGATCAAAAGCAAAGATCTGTGGATCATTGAATTCTTTGCTCCTTGGTAAGAATCCAGCTAAAAGTTTTAGGTCTTCTCTGTTAGACGTTTTAACCTCTCTGTTTTGGATGAACCCAAGCATGCTATTGGCTACTCCCATGCATCTACAGATTATTGAAGAAAGACAAAGCAAAAAATAAAAGACAAGCAGGTTTCCAGACAATAATCATATTGATAGATATCCCCTCTTATTAATCTGTTAAATAATTTTCTTTTTGGTCCCCAAAGGATATATGGGTGTTCTGAGTCTTAGCCGCCTAAGGAAGCATGCTCTGCTTTGCTTGGCTTGGTAAAAAGTGTTCAATCAGGTTATGTTTGTTCAACCTTTATGGTCACTTCTTCTTAAGAAAACATTTATTGGACCTACTCCCTCCGTCCAATTTCATAGTCATGTATGGAACTCTAAATTAATAAGGAGACATCCTTCAATGCATTGTTTTGTCATTAAAATTTTCTTCCAATTAAGCATTGTGTCTATTGGTTGTTTACAAGGACAATCTTGGAAGTGAACATAGTTTGATAGATTTATCGTGGAAAGTGGACAATGTTTTGCTGCTACCTAAAAAGGATACTGGACTATGAAACTGGGCTAGAGGGAGTAATATTCTTGGGAAGAAATGCCCATGACTAAAATAATCATACTTCCTAAAATGCCCCTAATCGGAGTTAGAATTAACCTTGTTTGTGCTTTTCATCTTTGAGGGTGCAGCCAAAGGTAGTCTGTCTCAAATATCTTTTATCGATGAGTGGTGGTAATGTAAAAAAATTAAATTGAGAATCCTCAAATATTTTGCTATGAAATATCATAAAAATGAAGGGTTGGTATTTTCTTATTGAGAATCACTCCAATACCAACAAACCTGAGTTTCCTAATGGCTTCAGTCAGAATCCACTTTCCAGAGATTAAGTTTCTTTAAGAATATACAATTGAGTCCTTAGACATTCTCCGATATTCATTGTTCAGTATGTTGTTTAGTAAGACTTTCTGAGTTGATGCCTTGGTTAGTGTACTGCCAAACTCTCATGTTTTATCATTTCTGGTGAGATGGTTGCTTAAAAGAAAGTACCCATTGATAGAACTGGCAACTTCCCCCCCCCCCCCCCCCCCCAAAAAAAAAACGAAAAAGAACACTATTTTTTGACTATCCACTGAAGAACTGTGCCCGGCTTGGTAGAACTCTAGTCTCCTTGGAGAAATATGTTCCTTCTTTAAAGCATTTTCTATATAGATGCCCTTGATATAGCTATTTTGTCTTTTTGTATTTTGCGCAATGTCTTATTGACTTGCGAGCTACCATCACCACATGATGCTAAGCTTTGTAAATTTCCCTACGGGGCTTATTAATAAAACTTTAATTTACAAAAAAAAAAAGATATAGCTATTTTAGTCAATTTGTGATATTTGAATGGGAAGCATTGAATCCTGAACTTTGTTTAGGTGTGGCCACTGCAAAAGACTTGCTCCAGAGTGGAAAAAGGCTGCAAATAACCTCAAGGGGAAAGTGAAGTTAGGGCATGTGGACTGTGATGCAGATAAGGTAAGTTACTGAATGCACTATTGGTCTTGGTTGTGCGGAACTGTCTTCATATCTGAACAACTGTCATAAAAAAATATTGCCCGTGTTTACATTATTTTGGATTTTGTAGTATCAAATTTCTATAGGTCTTTTCCATGTGACAAGCATGATCCCACGCACTGGGATGCTGATTGTTATTTGGGTCTGTATATCCAATATGACAGTTTAGCTATTTATATGCGATGATAAATTTGAAATACAAAACCTTTGAAAAAATCCAGTTCTTGGTGGCATACACCATAGGTTGGAATTGCTTGCAAAAAATTCTTCTACAATGTAAATTTTAGGCCAAAAGAAGTTAGAAACGTATGTTTGCAAGAGGCTGGTCATGTGCTAAAGCACATCAATGGCCCCTTGACAATGAAAAATCTGTACCGTTAAAAATCATAGAAATGAGAACTTAGTTTTTCAACATAGGCCTAGATGCCAGTCTTACTGGAATCAGTTATAGTTGGTTCAATTGTGTGCTGTGAACCTAGCTTTCACCTTCTGAGGCTATAACCATTCCCATGGTTAATGGCAAATTGATGAATGTGAGAAAAGACGATGATCAACTGCTTTTAAAGTGTGTTGTATTGTGTTGAATCTTTGAAGCATTTTCTCTTTTGCATCATCTCTTCATTTTCTTAGCAGTGTTTTTCATCTGAGATTTTGTAAAAGACAAGGGAATATAAGTGAGCAGATTTTTTTTTATTTGCGGGGGTGGGGGGGGGAGAGGGGGGAAGGTCCTTGAAAATAAAAGATAATTCAGGTAGCAGATTGTTTTTCTAGTTTAGGAACCTTTCTCATATGGATTTGAGTGCTAATACTCTAGTTCACCTTTCCGCTCACTTCTTTGTCGGCTCTCTCCCTAATTTCCCCTCAATCACCCCTTTCGCCCCGGGCGTTTCCAAGTCAGCTTCTTCTCGGTTGGTTGCCTTTAATTTTCTTCTAATCACTATACTGCCTGCTTGCTCTCCTATGCTTCATCACTTCCACTTCTTATTGGCCTCATTTGCAGCTTTCTCCTTTGAGTCTCCTTGGTTGATTTAAATCATCTTCTTCTTTAGATATAATCATCTTCTTCTTCCTCCCTAATTTATGGTCCTTACTAGAAAAAAGAAAAAATCACAGATTCTGCTAGACTTTTGGTTAAATGTCTTCAGGCTGATTTTAGCCATGGTACAAAGCTGAGACAATTTTGAGGTGGCAGTTAAAAAGGGTCGCACAAATACTTGTTGATTATGAAGTCTGAACTTTGCAAAAAGCTGTAATTGATTTAAGGAAAGAAGACAGCTGGTCCCTTATTTGGCATCTCTTACTTGAAATACTAGTTTTCTCTTTGGTTTATCTTGAAAACCATCCAGTGTGTAGTCGCAAATCATGTTCATATAACTACCATCTATGTAACATCCTATCATCATAGTTCGTATGCATGAATAATCCGATATCTGAGAGAACTTGTATTTTCGCCAGTTTCTTGGTGCCCTTTGGACATATTTCACATGGGGTCAGTTTGAAAATTCAGTTATGGGTTCTAACATTTTCTTGTTGCCAGTCTTTGATGAGCAGGTTTAATGTGCAAGGATTTCCCACTATCTTGGTGTTTGGTGCCGACAAAGAGAGCCCATTCCTTTATGAAGGTGCTAGAACTGCCTCGGCCATCGAATCATTTTCTCTGGAGCAATGGGAAGCGAACCTCTCGCCTCCTGAAGTTGTTGAGTTGACTAACCCTGTAAGCATAACCTCCTTAGAAGGGGTGGGGGGTGAAGAGGAAGTAGTAGGGGCCTATAACTTGATGTTTTCTACTGAATCATGACTGTATGTCTATCCTTTTTCATAGGATGTCATGGAAGAAAAGTGCAGTACAGCTGCCATATGCTTTGTTTCCTTCCTACCTGATATATTGGACTCTAAGGCAGAGGGAAGGAAAAGATACCTTGACATGCTGTTATCTATTGCCGAGAAGTTCAAAAAGAGTCCTTACAGGTAAAACCATCAAGGCAACATATGCACTACTTTTCAGTTGAAAGCCTTAACTGTCATTTTAACTGAACATTATCCTACAAAGTTAGTGCTGAAACGATCTTTCCAAATGTTGCAGCTTTGTTTGGGCTGCTGCTGGTAAGCAAGCAGATCTGGAGAAGCATGTGGCGGTTGGTGGCTATGGATACCCTGCTTTAGTAGCTCTCAATGTGAAGAAAGGAGCTTACGCTCCGCTCAAGGGTGCATATGGATACGACCAAATTGTGTAAGCTTGCGCCCCTTTTGCATTTGTGTTTCCGTTTTGATATCTAAGGGAGATAACAATCCCGGTTTTTGGTTTCCAGAGAATTTGTTAAAGAGGCAGGGCTTGGCGGAAAAGGAAACCTTCCTCTTGAAGGCAGTCCGGTGATCGCAAAAATTGAACCATGGGACGGCCAAGATGGACAAGTAATCGGAGAAGATGAATTTTCGCTTGAAGAACTGATGGGGGATGATACTGTAGACAAGAGCGAGTTGTAACTACGAACTATTTTGATATTTCCAGTAGGGAGCGCGGAAACATTTTTGGTTAATTGCCAGCTGAACATTCCCGAAAAACCATGATCTCTAAGGGAAAGGGAATACACGTCAAATTCCCTCTTTAGTTTTGTTAGCGCCATTAGCATAGCCGTTTACACCTGGGTGGAGGGCTATAACTTTTAGGATGGTGGAGTCCGTGCAATGTCATCCTCGTGAGATCATGTTCTCCCTTTCCATGCCCGAGAGATGATAATTCAGAGTGTTTTGACAAATTTAATGGCATTGCTTTAGTTCTAGTTAACCAGAAGTTTGAGTATTGTGCTAAATTTGGAGTTGTGATAACATTCGCATCTAGGCAAGGTTCATGTCTCTTAGCGAAGAAACAAATAAATGTACCAAGGAGTTTAGCTAAGTACAGTAAGTAGCACTTCAACAATCAACATGCGTCGTGTAATTATTGTCGTTTCGCTTAAAGACGGGACTTTCAGCTACACGATTTCCGTCCAATTGTTCCAGGTGAATCCGATATCTGCTGGCTTTCAGCTCGCAGTTCTTCCATCTTTCACTTGATATAATTGGTTAAGAGATGCCTGCTCATAGTCGGGTATTCATCTTTTGGAAACACTTTTTATGCTGGCTTGAGATGCTACTACTTGAAATGCTTTAAAAGTAGCATGACTATAACTTAACTCTCTATTTCGTAACAGAAGAAAGACATTGGAGAAAAGAAATCTAATTCATTTATATTGTTACTATTAAAGTACTTTGCAAGTTTGCATATCGCAGAGGTTCTGTTCTTAGATGAAATAAACTAAACATATAGAAATGATTGTCATCTAATGAGAAAGGGAGGGTGTCGAATTCAGTTGCCAATGGCATCCAATTGGCGGTAGCTAAGCTCAGTTGAGCTCTGTAATTGAAGTTGGTCGGCAGCTAATCAGGACAAAGTAGTTAACCTCAGTTAAGCTGAGCAATTAAAGTTAGTTAAGTAGACGAGTTCTTGTAGGTAGTTCTCTCCCTTCTCTGCAGAAATGCTGTGTGCATAAGCTGCATCAAGCATCAGAAAAAGGCACCGACAGTTTTCTTCATTTTCATTCATTGTTTCAGCTTTCTTCTTCTTTGGATTAGGGGTGTTAACTAACCGAGCGGAGCCGAATTTTAGGTTTTTGAATTCGGATTCGTTTAGCTGAACAAATTGTTTGACTCGGTAAACGAATTTTAAAATTGATTCGAGTTCGGTTTGATAACACTGTAACTGTTTAAACAGGTCGAACATGTCGCAAATAGTTTAGCTTGTTTTAGTAAATGAACCAAAACAACCGTTCGAATTCGGTTCTTTTACAGGCAATTACTGAACGAATACGAAACAAACACGAATCAAATTAGAACAGTTTGCGAACTGTTCGGGTTCGTTGAATGTTTAAGATTTCTACTCACTCCACCAATGTGGTACCTCTCTCAACAATACTTTTGCCAGATCCAGTTTTAGTCTATTTATAAATAATTTCCAAGAAAATAATAGAACCCCCCCCCCCCCCTCCTTCTTCTCCCAATTTCACACTTGTAAGCTTTCACTTCTAATATTTTCTGTAAACGCAACTTTTGGTTTCAAATTCTCTCGAGTTTGCATTATGCTCACACTCGCCAGATAAACGGGATACTCTATAATGAATTATCCTTGCGTGAAAATAAAGGCCAAATTAAACAAGAAAAAGTCATTGTCACAAAAAAAAAAATAGATTAGTTAGTACTAGAATTAAAATTTCTACTCGATTTTATATTATGAGACTAAAATTATGGGCAGTGGATGGGCAGAAACGTAGACGTAAAGTACACAAATTCCGAAGCATAGGAAGCAAAAAATACGTCACTAATATTGAAAAGCTGCAAAAGTAAATTAAGCACCAAAAATAGAAATGGTGAGAACGTGAAAATTGCTTTGGTCACACATCATGTAGTCGTATCCTTCCTATATTTTATGCCATAAAGCAATTATAATTCTGCAAGGAAAGTTACCGATGATTGGGGCATTCATGCTTTTGCGTGGGCAGTGTTTTCCATTTTTGTATAGTACTAGAATATATGAAAGTTATTCTGACTAACGGATTTCATCTTTTGCTTTAAAAATATATGAAACGGACATTCCCATTACACGCTACTTTCCCTTTCTCTAAAAATTTAATAGTTCATTCTTTTTATTGTTGAAGATCGATTACGAGCAAAATTGTTTTCTGATTTGTCTCCTAGATCATTAAATCTCATAAATAAAATTGAATATTACTATATTTTTAGCACAAAAGAAGTAAAAGATCATGGTAGATATGTCAAAAATTATAATGACAATAACTTTAACAAGTATTGTTATAGTTGACTTTTTTATATAATTTATTTAGTACAAAATTTTTGGAACAATAGAATGGCTAATTGGACTAAAAGAAATTGAAAAAAGGAAAAGCTTTCTTAAATGGAGGAGCAATTTTCAACTAAAAAGATGGGGAAAAACTATGGGAGATGGGTTTTATTGGCTTCATTTTTGTCGCCACTGTTTACTTTTGTTAAAAGTACTAAGATTGTACTACATGTTAACCTCTTCTAATCCTTTTGTGTCTATCCTGTCTCGGGTGAGATCAGAGGAGGTTGGAAAGGAGGAAAAATATGAGGCCTCCAATCACGTCCCGCCACGTGTAAAAAAAATTCTTTTTTTAAAAAAAAATTGAATGTGGTGGGACCACTGACAATGTTTTTTACACGTGGCAGGATGTGATTGGAGACCTCATATTTTAACTCCTTTACAACCTCCTCAGATCTCACCCCATCGTGTCTTCTTTCTCAAAATGGAAACTCCTTTATCTATCCTTTCTTCTTATTCTTTTTTAATGGGAACTGAGTAAAAAAAAAAAATTGTGGCATTATCCTAGTAGTTAAAACTTAAAATCATAAGATGAAAAGTTTTAGGTTCAATCTTTTTTTTTTTGATGTTCACCAAAATTCTTCAAACCTCCTCTTGTAATTTGTTCAATGGATTCCAGACCTGACGTGTATTCAGGTTTGGTGATATCACAATATGCAAATACAACTGAATGTCGACTTAATATATATAGGCATTTAACATTTGTGTCACAATACTTATGAATCATTCCACAATCATCCTTTCTAGGCTCTGACACCAATTTCAATTTATAAGTCCATTAAACTGATGTTCCAAGCTCAATCACATAGTTGTACACTATTTTCCAAAATCTATATCACAAGTTCATTCATTTATATATTTCAATCTCTAAGTACAAAACCTTCCAAATCTACT
The DNA here is from genome assembly GCA_036186865.1 of Eustoma russellianum. Lineage (NCBI taxonomy): Eukaryota > Viridiplantae > Streptophyta > Magnoliopsida > Gentianales > Gentianaceae > Eustoma > Eustoma russellianum. The sequence continues at coordinate 2,998,183 of AP025047.1, read as the reverse complement.
GCACACCTATTTGAATAGGTCTATTTTGAGCATGTAAAATATCTTGAAAAAAAAAATTCAAAGTCTAAGTATTTCAAATAGACTTTTTAATCAAGATTGACTAATTTGTCTATCAAATCCCAGATAGTAGGTTAGCTTCAAATGTACATATATATTTTCTCTTATTTTAAATTTTATGAAATTGAACTAATTGGATATTATATAATATCTATTAGTAACAATTTTTCAAAATTATTAACAAAACTGCTTTGGTAAACAGAAATCTACAAGTGACGAAGAATTATTTCTAAAAATGAGTAGTTTTTGTCTAAGACGATATTATGGCGTTTGCATATCATGTTCTAAGTGTACATTGGCCAGTAACAGTTAACGTTGTTGAACCCCGTCACTAGCGTAGGCAATTTCACTTCGGTCAGCTGAGTCTCTTTCTTCTCAACTCTGTTCTTTTAAACAGAATAACTACCCACTGGTACGAAATCACTGAGAACCCCCCTTTCCTAAGGGGAAGGTAGACGCGAGTATGCGACAGGAGTCCCTCTCCACCTAAAAAGGTATCCAATAAGTTCTTCCAGAACCCGCAGGAGAGTAGGATACATTAGACTCGGGCAGGCGAAATCCATTCGGTCAAGCAAGATAGGACTCGCGTCCACTCTGAACCTATGGGTCTAACCGGCCCG